>BSAI01000096.1:20794936-21014873 GCA_036245035.1 Adrianichthys oophorus
ATATATATATATATATATATATATATATATATATATATATATTACATGAAGTGGATATGAGCCTCAGCTTTAAAAACAACGGTTTAGCTTGATCAATTTCTCCCTGGAAGGATTTTGGCATCATGAGCAACAGTTTCCAGGTTGGGTGAGCTTTTCAAACCACACTCTTTCAGACTGACTCATCTGTACAGTAAAATATGAGCTGGATGCTGTTATGATTTACAGTGAGGCTTTAAGTGTGATTTCTGCTTTTTTTTTTTTTTTCTTTCGATTTTAGGTCCGGGCTGCACGGTGGCGCAGTGGTTAGCGCTCCTGCCTCACAGCAAGAAGGTTCCCGGTTCAAGTCCTGGCTGGGGGACCTTTCTGTGTGGAGTTTGCATGTTCTCCCCGTGCATGCGTGGGTTTTCTCCGGGTACTCCGGCTTCCTCCCACCGTCCAAAAACATGCTTCATAGGTTAATTGGTCACTCTCAATTGTCCCTAGGTGTGAATGTGAGTGTGCATGGGTGTGTGATTGTGGCCCCTGCGACAGACTGGCGACCAGTCCAGGGGTGTACCTTGCCTTCGCCCATGAATAGCCGGATTAGGCTCCGGCAACCCCGTGACCCCGAAAGGGATAAAGCGGATTGGAAAATGAATGATGAATGAATGAAGGATTTTAGGTCCAGTTGTTAGGAGTAAAATTCAAAGACCCAGATCCTCTCTTTTCCAGGTCATCCACGGAGATTCGAGGGAGTCTGGCTCGCCAAGAGATAATTCATTTTCCCTTCCACAAGTCCTGCTTGTAGCTTAAGGCCTTTTTCCAGTCACTCATATGAACTGAAGGGCTTCCAAGTCTCAGTTAACCAGATATTTTGACTGTGGTAAAAAGCGATCTCAGAGATCACCTCAAAAGCTGAGCTTTGAAGATTTGTGTTTGATGGGGACAACTTGTGACTTGTTTGATTATAGCAGTGATATATTCTAAAAAGGACATGGATTTAATTTTTTTTTGTTTGGCTTGCATTATTTGCATCTTAAAAGCAACAGAAAAACTGACTTACTGCCTGAGAAGTTATGAAAATACAACAGCTGCTCAGTTAAAAGCTGTTTTTCCTGACCTTACCAAAGAAGACAAGCAGCTAGTCTTATGAATTCATTCATTCATTCATTCATTCATTTTCCAATCCGCTTTATCCCTTTCGGGGTCACGGGGTTGCCGGAGCCTAACCCGGCTACTCAGGGTACACCCCTGGACTGGTCGCCAGTCTGTCGCAGGGGCAGTCTTATGAATATTATTTATAAATAAAAGCACCGCCCCTGCAGCATACTGAAAACCTGTTCAGGGTGTACCCCGCCTTTGTCGAAAAGAAGCTAGGTTGGCTCCAGTGACCCCAAAAGGGATGCGGCGAGTTCTGATAATGACTGGATAGATGGATGAATAAAAGCACCTCCACCTTACTTACAGGACTATTTTTTTCATTTGTGTTACTTCAGATTTACATTGTGGCCCTCTGCCCATGGTGAGAATTGCAGCAGGTCAGGCAGCAAGACCCCCCATGGAGAAGGCATTCAAGGACATCAAAATCTCTGTTTATCGCAAAACCAGCCACACAGCCACGCAGGACCATAAGGACCGCTGCAGGACACTGGCTGCAGGGGTCCAATATAAAGTTCCAAAGACCCCACCGGCCTGACATGAGAGGTCAGCCCCTGGTCAAGAGTCTTCAGCAACCCCACTATCATCCCCAGTAGCAGACTGGGTGACCACATGACACCTCAAATAGTGAAACTACCCGGCCCCACAGGAGGTCCAGCATAGGGCAAAGGAAAAGGCTTTACCCCCTCCAAGGAGTTGGATGCTGACAAGATTTAGAGGCCAGGGCAACAATGAAAATTCAAACTGTCCTGGCTTAAAAAGCACAGGGGCTGGGAGCCTGGACCAGTCCCCTGAGAAAACTAACACCTCTCCAGCTCAAAGGCGATATGGTCTTGGATTCATGAATCCTATGAATCTCCCTCACTGTGTTGACAGGTGACCACTGAGCCCAATAAACCAATACTACCGACACAGAACCACCGCTGGGTCCTCCCATAGTGGATGAGGGAGGGGACAAAGAATTAATGGCAACACACCCTTTTGTGCAATGTATGTTTGTTGTGTGATGGAATGGAGTATGTATGCACGAAGATGAACTTAAGTATGGTGACTTGATTTGAAGAGATGCAGCAAAAATTTAGTAGGTGATGCCCCTGTTTGTAAATATTGGTGTACATTTTCCCCCACATGTGCACAAATGTACACACATGTATAATGTACAAGAAACAAAACAAAAGGGGGGGGGGGGCAGATCTACTCAGGATAAAAAGTACCACTTTCCAAGCAGTCCCACTCACCCAAGGTGTGACCCCTGTCCCCAAATACATTCATTCATTTTCCAATCTGCTTTATCCCTTTCGGGGTCACGGGGTTGCCGGAGGCCGGCCCAGCTACTCATGGGCGAAGGCAGGGTACACCTGGTTGCCAGTCTGTCGCAGGGCCACAATCACACACCCATGCACACTCACATTCACACCTAGGGACAATTTAGAGTAACCAATAAACCTGTGAAGCATGTTTTTGGACGGTGGGAGGAAGCCGGAGTACCCGGAGAAAACCCACGCATGCACGAGGAGAACATGCAAACTCCACACAGAAAGGTCCCCCAGCCAGGACTTGAACCGGGAACCTTCTTGCTGTGAGGCAGGAGCGCTAACCACTGCGCCACCGTACAGCCCCGTCCCCAAACATCTGATCAAATATCTTTAAAAAGAGGAGAGCAGATAGGAAACACTCCTAGACTGTTCCCAGTGCTTCCCCCACCTCCCACCCCCACCAAACAGAAAGCTTCTTAGTGAGGCAATTGTAGCAGTCATTGTAAGAGGACACCCGAGGCAGTTTTTTCTTTCTCTTAATGTAATGTTTTCATATCTTTTAAAGCCATTAATTCAAAAAGACATCTGTGTTCCAAAGTAGACCAAGGTTTGCCGTTTAGATCTGAATCAGGGACATGGTGAACTTTCACACCTGCGAAGCACAGCAACATATGAAAAAAAACTAACTCTGATCTGTATTAAATATGAACCCATGTCAACTCTCTGAGAATCCAGAATGACAAAATTGAGTTATGCACAAAGACTCTATGACTACTTTAAAAACAGAAGTTTTTTTAAGTGAGACCAAACAACCCAAATTAGTAAATTAGAAGAGGCTAAATTTGTTTCAAAACATTTTGACTTACCTAAGATCCCATCATCCAGCCAAACCAAGAAGCATCAAATGTTGCTGTTCCAGAAATGACCAGTAGAGGCTGGTAGCAAAAGGGAGCAATTTCTTCTTTACACACTGTTAAAAAATCAGATTTTATGACAAAAGCTGAGTAAAATGTTTTTGATGTATATCACCTTATTGTTATGTAGTGTTCCATTGTTTATCACAGGACCCACAAAGGGTGAAATCTGCAAGGTAGGAAAAATTATGTTTGCAATCTGATCACAATAAAATATATATGTAGATTTGGAGAGCTGCCTGTGTCTGCACACAAGACACAACACGAAGGAGATTGATTGACAAGGTCTCCATCCAATCAAGACAAAGAACAGTATGCTGCTTTAAAAAAAAAGCATGCACAGTCGCACTGAAAAGAATCCATGAGACCGCCAAAGGTGAACTGCACAAAGCAAAGGGACTGTACAAGACGACTGTTAAAGTTTTTTATGGTCATTTTGATGTTATTAGTGATCAATATGTGCATATATTGGTGTTTTGGCTTGTTTAATTGGTTGGTGGGTGGATGCTCAAACAGCCTTGACAAAACTTTGTCCCATTTGATCAACCACCGCTTTAGATTCAGCTGCAAACATTCCTCCTTGATACCTGTTGGTTCCACCAGGAGCAGCCAATGCCACATCATCAACAGGTTCAATACTAGAAAATTACTGAATAACAGTTCTGGGGAGAGACGCAGGGCACCAAGGTGCATTACAAAAAAAAAACATTGTTTCCTCCAATCGTAAGCTCTCACAGCACCACACACTCTGCCTTTATCCACCTCCACACAAAAAGACCCACATGTGGAAATGACATCACTGTGTGCAGAAGCCTGATAAGGCCATTAGTAAAGAAAAGCAGAAACCTGTTACATAAGAAAACCAAGAGGCACCAAGTGATTGACTGAGACAACCATGCATGCACAGTAATGCATACACACACACACTCAATGCGAGCTGAAAGTAGTTAATGATTACGAGTGTAATGTGATAGGCTTTGCTCTTGCACCTGTCACGTCAAGGATAGGCTGCCTCCCGCCTGCTCCTCACAAACCCTCATTGTTTTCCTAGACATGCAAGAGCGACCCAAAACAGTTTGTGTGTTATGAGTATGTGGAGGGGGGACTTTCATGCTCTCTGTTTTGTTTGAATCTATCTCAAACTCCTTAACAGTTTGCCAGAATGCATGAAATGAGGTTTAGGAGTAGTGTGGTATCGACATGGGGCAGTTTGACCTTAAACTGTAGAAGCAGCAAATCTTTAAGACATCCCTGAATAAAAAACAGCATGTATGTGTATTTAAGTGACTTGCAATTTAACGTTAAATCTTCAGTCACACGGAATGGTAATCGTCCTCATTTTCTTTAAAACAGAAGCAGCACATGCTATGAGTCTTTACATTGGCAGGAAACTAATAACTACTCATTTTTCCAAAGGCCTCTTTAACAACAAAAATATCTTCACATCATCCAACAGAAACTCAAATGCGCATAGCCCGACTGTCATCCATCTCTTTTGCAGTCAAACTCAATGGTGTTCTTAGTGAGAGGAGGGCAAAATCATGCATCTGTAGACGTTTGGCATGTAAGTAAAATGCAGATGACAAACTTAGTTTTTAGAATCCTATTTTCTATGTCACAAAAATGAAATTTTTCAAACAATATATTTTTGACCGCACCTGATTCACAATTATTTGATCAAAGAAATACTCATAAATGCCATGTTTGTCTTAAATAGGTTTGTCTTAAATGTTAAAAATTCAACATAAACAAATTCGTTTGGATAAACCTAACAATCTAGACACACGAATGCTACACAATTTTGTGACATTTGTAACCTCTTGTCTGATTTGCCTTCTTTATTTCTCTTTGACAGGGTCCCGGTTAAGCAGAATTAACTAATGTGGAAATATAATCCAAAATGGGATGTCCACACATGTGGACGCCATGTCTTAAGAGGTTAAACCCGCTGCAGACCAGCTCTAAGCATGCAGAAATGATGAACGAGTATGTTGCACACAATAACTAGAAGGTATATTAAATATGAATCCTCAAACAGCCCGAAAACACTGAACAAGATTAGACTTGTCCACTCCAGTCATTAGCCAGGCCAACACATGTTACTTTCCATAAATGAGTCACGGTTCAGCTTGTGATGGTGAGTTGCTGGAGGCACTCTGAGTATGCACGTGGAAAACAAAAACACCACTTTGAAAGTCCGGAGCGTGGAAATGATACCGTTTCAAGTGTTTGGATCAGAAGACGTCCTTCTCATTCCTGTTATCAGGCCAACTTAATAACCAGAGTGTTTTCTCTGAAGCTACTTATCCTTTATGGAGACATACCTGCTGCTGCTCGGATTTCATCACCATGTCAAGGTTCTAGGTCTCTACTTAACTGAGACCTGGAGACGCAGAGCACCCAATGGCGTTTTCAGGGAAACCATGAAAAAAGAAACATTTTATACACCCTTTTGTGGTTTGATATATTTGATTTGTGCCACTCTATTAAAGTACTTGCTATAATTAGAAGCAAGAAACTGTGATCTCCCCGTTAAGACGGTCTGATTCAAAACAGCCACTGGACCCAACACTGGACCCGTTAAAGCTCATGTCTGATTTACCATAACCTTAAAGGAAAACATGTCCGTGATTGGAATTTGACCTTCCAGTCATGGCTAAAGGGGTTAATTATAGGGGTGGAGCTTGAGCTTGCTCAGAAATACGGGTGTCGTGACTCATTTGACTGACACCTGGCTGCTGCTGTCATTCCAAGCATAGCAGAGAGAGCCCACAGCCTGTGGTGTTTTTCTGAGCTGCGCAAATAAATGTAGAAACAGAAAGAAAAAAAGAGTATTAGAGTGTAGAGGTCTGCTGTGATGGAAATGTCCATGGAAGAGTCAGAGTTTTGAGAAGGAAACCCATTTGGGAGGTTATCAGGCTCGTTATGGAGGTTGTCTACAGTGACCTGTGGGAAGCCTTCTGCCCCTTTTTAACTGCTGCGTTGGAGTTTGGCTTGTTGAGAATTCTCTCAATTGAACATGGAGACTTCAAGGCCGCTCTTTTCTTTCCAACTAATCAACCTGAAGTTTTAAAGAAAAATTCAATAGTTTTTGCCTTTTTATTGAGTTTCTTCTGAAGAAACTGAAACTCGTCTTGTCCATCTGTCACAAGGGTTTCTTCAAATTCCTGGTAGTAGTTTCTCTCCTGAAGTCTAAAGTGCCTCTTCCGTGACTTATTGGTTTTTATCACATGATCAACCACAAGTCACACAAACACACTTCTAAAATCACCATGCAAACGCTCAAAAGTATCATCCTAAACCAAACACTCTTGGTTTCAACAATGACCTCTGGAACTCACCAAAGAATCAGATGACCATAAAAATGAAACATCTGAACTTCCTGATTCTGATCTGTCCTTTTTTTATTGACTGACAAATCAGAATCTGAAGGAAATAAAAAAAAAGTATCCATGCTCCATTTAACCCACAAAGGCTGAATCAGAACTGTTTTAACCAGGAAAAAATAACATAAATCTTCCATCAGCAAAGGTTGTTTAAACAGCAAATATTCACAGACCCTACTAAAGGAAGCGTGAAACAATGTTTTTAGAATATAAACGGCTGCAGAAACACTACAGTCACTCAATGTGAACTCCTGAAAAGTCTGGGAAGTTACCGCTTTGTGGAAATGTTGCGTAACGACAAGAACACCAACATGTACAGGCGTGAGTTTTTCCCACTTTATTATAAAACCAACAACAACATGCACTCTTGAAATAATAATTCATATTAATAATTAAAGAAAATAAGGTGTTCTAACCTTCCTAAACTGATGAGACATAGTAAATACCACCCTTTCTTAATCCGTAATCAATCACAAATGTCAGCTTTTTTTGAAAAGCTGGGTTACATTTCTTTTTCCACACCCTGGCCAGATTACTCGAGGATATGTTGAATGAAACAATTACTTTGCGAGAAGTTTCCCTGCAGAATGGCTCCTTCCCGCCCTCAATGGTGGTTGGTTAGTCCAGTTTGATGGTTCCCATCTGGGCACTCAGAGATGAACCTTAGACATTTCTTCCTGGGGTCATGGGGCTGCTGGAGCCTATAACAGATGTCTCTGGGTAAAGCTGCTGGTCCATCACTGGAATCTGGGCTCACTTAAGCTAAGAAATAGACCTCTGAAGCATTTCCCCTTGTGGGAGGAAGCTGAAGTGCTTGGAGAAAACCCACAAATGCACAGGCAGAAAACCCGGTCTCATTCCAAAACGTGTAATACCTACATTTGTCCATAGGGCAAGATGCAGCTATTTTACAAAAACAGGTTTTAAATTGTAAAATGGTTGTGTTTCACTTTTTTATTAATTTTCTACTGCAGGGAGAACCTCCAACACAGAAAGACTCCACGCTCCCGCTGTGAGTTCACCGTGTAGCCCCCAAGACCAGCCATAAACGTAAATAAAACGTAAGCGCCATCAATGTAAATTAGCTGATTCTGATGAAGAAAAAAAAAACGGCTTTACGATGTGTGGCACGCTACTAACATGAAGTGTTACATTACAGCACAGAGAAGCCTTACTCCCCATCAGAATCAGCTGATTTACGTTGATTGTGCAAACACGTCACTACTGTTAAGTGTTGCATATCAGCGCAAAGCTTATTTTGTCCACTTCAGAATCCACTGGAATCACTTAAGTTGTGTCCACAGTTGAAAGGTAGTTGAAAGAATGTAAACACTGGAGCTAAAGCTCAGGTGTTAAACGGTTATGCCACCTTTTTTTTTAAAAGTCTACAATATTCTGCCAAATTTCGGGGGGTATGGAAAACCAACACTGCCAACTGCTGTCTGGAGTGTTTACTACACTGTAATACAGAGGTGGTCGGCTGCTTGGCCGGATGTGAGAGCAGGTCAGTCTGGATGCTCAAAAGGTCTTTTCTCTTGCAGCTTAAAATTTTGTATTAAAACAAATCATGCTAGAAATAGCATGTAGCTCCATGTACTTGTAGTTTGATCCTGCTTGATCATCTTAAAAAAAGAACAACAGTCTCTCTGACTGTGATTATGTTTGTTTCCCAAGCGAGGGCAATGAGTATGTGAAATGCAGGTCAGGTGAGTCACCCTCTCTGCCCTGACGGTGCTGCCTGTTTTTTCACACTTGAATGGAAAAATACACTGGCCTGTGTGTGTGTGTGTGTGTGTGTGTGTGCATGTGTGAGTGCACGTGTGCATCCAGGTTTCTGTGTGTGTACAAGGAAAGACACACACTCAGGCTGATTTGTGCGCTTTTATGACTGACCTGACAGCATTGCACAAAGTTGTGCTGAAAGGCCCAAGGACATTCAGGAGCAAGCATGACTGCACGCACACACAGTCACACACACACACACTCACTCACAAACATTTGTATTTCCTCCCAACTTTCTTACTGATATCAGTGCACTGATTACAGCACAAGTATCTTTCTGTGCGTAAACAGTTTCATCCTCCAAGTAGGTCACAACATGGACACACACACTCACACACACGCACGCACACACACTAAAGCTGAGTTCCCAGTGTTATAAAAAGACAGAAGCGCTTAAACCGTCCTTGAAAATGAACTGATCATCAATGACACAAACTCGTCTACACACTCAGCTTGTCTGTAGATCATTCTGCACCGTTTCAATTTAGATCTTTTGTCTTTCAGCCGCACTCCTAAATGCATGGAGATGAAATGTAACACAAACAGCATCACAAACAAATTCATGCTCGACCTTAACCTCAATCAACATATTACCCCCACCCACCAGCACCCCAAACACTGCATTCTTTGTCATTAGGGTCAGGCTTTGGTCTCCGTTCAAACTGTTGGTCACAGTTAGACTGATGTTCATACCAGTGAAGTAACAGCATGTGTGTGTCCATCTGTTTTCTCCACTCTGAGGCCATTTGCTGCATCCAGGGCAGAGGAGCACTTTTACTGGTCCCTTTGCTGTTTGTTTAGGTGGTCCGCTTTGCTGTCACGCTCGTGCCGTACACTGATAAGGCATTTAATTAGGAGCTAGCAGAGTGTGTTCTTCTCATCTTCTCCCCCCTTTCTGCTCCTCTCTGTGCTTTCATGGCCTTTACTGGTTCAACTGATGGAGTTAAAGGTTGAGGTCATCACCTGCCTGAGAGACATTCAAAATTGCAAAATATAAACTTTGGTTTAGACAGACTAGAGGGAGTTATACTCACTCCCTCGATAACTTTTTTGGACCCATACTTGTACCGGACTTTCGGCAGTATTGGTCACAACAAATTATAAGACACATCATCAATAAATACTCTAATTTCGAACTTATGTCATATATAAGGTGCACTGAACTATTAAGAAAGACAAAAGAGTCAGAGATAAGTCAGTCAGTCAAATTTTATTTAATTGGATGCCATATTGGAATGCCGTTTCACTGCCGTGTTATTATTGTACAAACAGAGCTGGAAAAACAAGGATGTGACTTTTCACAAGTAAATTATTGCTGTCAGCCAATAAAGGAACACTTCTAGAAAACATTTTAAGATCTGAGGGAGTTTACTCAGAACAGAGGACTTTTAGGCTGACCTTGTAGCCTACTCAAAGTTAAAGCTAGCTTTCAAGTGGTTTCAATAGCAGCTTTCGCACTATTTACACATTTTCTGGCAGAACCACCTATGTTTTTTATTTTATGGAGGATGACCATAGTATTTGTATGAGTGTTCAACCTAAGATCAGACCAGATGACCCGCTGGTAAGCAGAATAATAAAAATGAAGGGTTATAAGTCACACTCCTCAGCCTCCGTGGGAAAGTCTATGCCTGGGTACTGGAGAGGAGAGTCCGCCTAATAGGCGAACCTCAGATCCAGGAACAACAGTGCGGTTTCTGTCTTGGTAGTGGAACTGTGGATCAACTCTACACCCTCTTTGGGTTGCTGGAGGGTTCGTGGGAGTTCGCTCATCCTGTCCATATGTGTTTTGTGGATTTGGAGAAGGAGTTCGACCGTGTGCCCCGTGGTGTTCTGTGGAGGGTGCTCTGGGAGTATGGGGTCTCGGGAGCCTTACTCAGGGCTGTCTGGTCTCTGTATGACCAGATCAAGAGCTTGGTTCGCATAGCCGGCAGTAAGTGAGGCCTGTTCCCAGGGGATGTTGGACTCCAGCAGGGCTGCCCTTTGTCACCGGTTCTGTTCATAGTCTTTATGGATAGAATTTCTAGTCGCAGCCAGGGGTCGGAGGGGTCTGGTTTGGAAACCACAGGATTTCCTCTCTGCTCTTTGCAGATGATGTTGACCTGTTGGCTTCATCGAGCCAGGACCTCCAGCATGCACTGGAACGGTTTGCAACTGAGTGTGAAGTGGCTGGGATGAGGGTCAGCACCGCTAAGTCTGAGGCCATGGTTCTCAACCGGAGGAAGATAGTTTGCCCTCTTTGGGTGGGTGGAGAGTTCCTTCCCCAGGTGGAGGAGTTTAAGTATCTTGGAGTCTTGTTTACGAGTGAGGGAAGATCGGAGCGTGAGATCGACAGGCGGATTGGTGCTGCGTCCACCATCATGCAGTCGCTGTACTGGTCTGTTGTGGTGAAGAGAGAGATAAGCCAAAGAGCAAAGCTCTCAGTTTACCAGTCAATCTACACTCCAATACTCACCTATGGTCATGAGCTCTGGGTCATGACCGAAAGAACGAGGTCCCGGATCCAAGCAACTGAAATGAGCTTCTTCCATAGGGTGGCTCGGCGCTCTCTTAGAGATATGGTGAGAAGCTCGGTCACCCGGGAGGTGCTCGGAGTAGAGCCGCTTCTCCTCCACATCGAGAGGAGCCAGTTGAAGTGGCTCGGGCATCTGGTTCGGATGCCTCCTGGACGCCTCCCTGGAGAGGTGTTCCAGGCATGTCCCACTGGGTGGAGGCCCGGGGAAGACCCAGAACACGCTGGAGAGACAAAGTCTCTCGACTTCCCTGGGTACGCCTTGGGGTGCCCCCAGAGGAGCTGGAGGAAGTGGCCAGGGAGAGAGAAGTCTGGACATCTTTACTTAGACTGCTGCCTCCGCGACCCGGTCCCGGATGAGCAGAAGAAAATGAATGGATGGATGGTTATAAGTGCGCCTCATAGTACAGAAAATACATTAGATAACACATGGCGAGGTTTAACTTTTTTGGAGTAATTCTGAGTGCAGGACAGTTTTGAAGGCCGTGACATTCCTCAGGAAGGTCAAAGGTCACAAGAATAATAAGTTTATTTCTGTGTTTTTCCATTTTAAACACAAAGCAATTTTGGTGAGTAAATATTGTTTGAGACTTATCGACTAAAACAATTTAAAAACATGTTGCCATGGTGACATGATCTAATGGGTGGAGCCACCATCATTTGCAAATTTTTTTCATCAGAACTGCATTGAATGATTTTTATGTGTGCGTGTGTTCTAGTTTCTAGCAAATTGTAAATCATTTGCAGGTATGAGAGGCCAATCTTCAATCCAGATGGCCTTCAATGCTGCTGGGCTGCTCTTTGAAGAGAAGCAGTTTTCTCCGTCATCTCCGTCTCTGTCCACCAGCTAAGCAGAGAAGCCAAACAGATACCATGAATCCTATTCTCACCTGTTAACCCAGTTTTTCCTGAAGTGCTGCACCAGCAAAAGTTGCCACACACAAATCTATGAGGCAACTAAAGCACTTGTGGATTACATTAGTCGCTTGAATGGGTTCAGGTCTCTTACAAGGGGGAGGGGGCATGGTCATTGTATGCGTCAGTGCTCAAGTGTTTCTATTCACAGGCAGTCTTTGGCCACAGTTCTCCTATGTTGCCACCAGAAGGAGGGAGTAAGCAAGAACTTCAAAAAGGTAGAACAGTTGATACGAATTACTATAGAAATGGATGGAAGGACTGACAAAAAAAGAGAAGCATCAACAGAAGATATAAATTATCTGAGATAAAAGTCAGATGTGGCTTACACAGTTTCTCAACATCTGTTAGCCCCATTTGTTTTTTTTCCTCTATTTCCCAACTGCCACTACATTATGGTCTTCAGGACTTGTGTGAAAAAAAAACAAGACTTTCAAAGACAGAAAGAGTTCATAAAACAAAAGAAATCAGAACCTGAAGGGGTGATGATTTTCCACATTTGCTACTCGTGACCAGATCTGCTACTTCCTGAAACATGGTCCACCCTCTCTTTGCACACATGCATTTCCTGTCAAACAAATGTTATGGTCTGATCTACACGGTTTCTCTGGGTACAGGTTAGGGTTTTTGTTCTTCGTCACTGTTAAGAGGGACATTTTAGGTGGAAACCATTTATACGTGTGCAGTGATCTTCAGCAACACATAAGCAAGACTGTGGGAAGCAAAGGCCAACAAATATTCATCTTCCCAGAACCCTTGATAATTCACCCATCCATCCATCCATCTATCAATTTTCTGAATCCCTTTAAGAGTCATGGAGTTGATAGAGCTAATTCAACTACTGTTGAGCAAAGTCAGGGTACAACCAGGAGAAGTTGCCAGTCTTTTGCAATGTCTCACACACACTAACATTCACACTTTGGGGTAAATTAGAGATCTCAATTAACCTATGATGCTACGTTCAAATCGCCCTCAGAAGCTTTGCATTCAAGGGACAATAAGAAGTCTATATAAATGCACGCATATGTGCATTGTTCTTCCGCAAACTTTTGCGATCACGTGTCACTGCGCAATTTCTTAAGTCTGTTTTTACGCTCTACATATAAATTGCATAGCAATATATATATATAGCAGAGCAAATGAACGCTGCCTGAAATTTAAATTGGTTGAATTTTGACCAATAAGGGACTCAGATTTGGTGGTTACGTATGGCGTGTTTCAAAACACAGAAGTGCCAACCGTTTGAAAAGTGATCATGAAGGAGAAATTAATAATGCAGCTTGTACCCGGAAGTAAAATACAGTACATGACACCAATTCAATTCAGTTTTATTTATATATCCCAATATCACAACCATAGCCGTCTCAATGGGCTTCATATCGGTATTTCGGAAAAAGAACATAAAGTCAATCATAAAGTATAAGCAATAGGTGGTTCCTTGACAAACTAAACAGACTAAGCCAAACTGGCAACCCTGCCCTAAGACCCGCTTTCTCCTTGAAGAAAAACTCTTAAAAAAAACCCTATGTTGGGAAAAATAATAAGAAACCTCAGGGATGCCCACATGAAGGAAGGATCCTCTCCCAGGATGGACAGGTGATATGTTAGAACTGTTAAAGAAGAATAAACTTATTTAACTCCACAACTGCATATTTGATTAACAACTATATGCATGATTCGTGTAGCAGATGGGGTTCATCCAGATGAAGTTGGGGGTAGTTGGCGGTTTAGTACGAGCCAGAGGCGAGATGAATGGTGAAAGACAGGAGCACAGACGATCCACCTGGAATCTCTCTCGCTTCCCCGGAGGGAAGTGGGAAAGAGCGACAACATATGAATCGCATTGCACCAAACAGAGGCATGATGAACTAAATAAAAAACAGTACTGAGTAAAAAAAAAAGGAATAGAGTAGAGATGCAATACAGGACAGAACCCCCGTGCACCATACTTTCCCCAGCTTCTAACTTCTAGTAGCCTGTTAGCAACTAACTGGTATTGAAATTTAATTCAAATATGTTAGTTTCATGTAATATGGCACAGATACTGGATGTTAATAACAATAATACAGAATCTCCAATTTTATTATGTCAATATAAAAATATTATTAATCTAATAAGAGCCCGCTTAAGACCACTAAGCAGAGGCCATGGCCCAGTTAATCAAACTATCTTCCCTCTGCTTAGTTCCGCGGAGAAGTATGACTAATGGATGTAATGAAAATTATAATTATTACTCAAAATTTCATTACAGTAGGTGAGGTAGGGGAGCAGTAAATTAAATATTCTGGATTACTAGCCAGCCTTGTAAAAAGTCTGTCCAAAGAGAAATGTTCTAAGTCTAATTTTAAATGTAGAAACAGAGTCTGCCTCTCTCACATGATCTTGGAGTTTATTCCATGAGACAGTGCTTTTAGAAATTCCAGGAACTACAAGCAGTCCTGCATTTTGTGAGTGAAGTGTTCTGTTTGGTTGGTAAGGCACTATGAGATCTTTAATATAGGATGCGGCCATACCATTCAAGGCCTTACAGGTTAGCAGGAGGATTTTGAACTTGATTCTAGATTCAACTGGGAGCCAGTGAAGTAAAAGCTAACACAGGAGTAATGTGTTCTCTTCTGCTGGTTCCTGCTAACAATCTAGCTGCTGCATTTTGAACACTTTGTGAAGCACTTTGGTATCCAATAAGAGATGTACCGTGCTGTATAAATAAAGTTTCATTCATTCATTCAATTCAAAATGTCTAAACTGTCGCTCAGTACTTTAGTAGATTTTTTTTTAACCAAACACTTTTTTATTCTTACTCAAGTACTAATTCAGATAGCAAGCATTTGTTCTTACTTTAGCAGTAGTATTAAAGTAAAGCTACTCTTACTTTAGTACAATTTTTGGATACTACTACATTTTTCCATTTCATCTGTTGTCCTTCGGGTCAGCAGCACATCAAAGGGTCAACGCAGACCCGTCCAGGACAAACAACTATGGTTGTCCTCACTGCACTCCATCCTTTCTTCATTCATGATTTCCACTCAGTTCTACATATTAACAGCTGTGAGTTCAGTGCCCTGCCGTGGCTTCAGCCTCCAGATGGTGATGAATACTGGACTGAGTGGTGGGGCTGCGTCATGGAGCCTGACTGGATGGAGTGAAATCAGGCAAAGCTGTCTTCTGAGACCCCGATCAGCTGCCTCTTTTCACATTTCCTCAAAGTTCAGGCCTTCAAACGTCCATCCTGGTTTCTATGAATCAAAAAACAGATTTTACAGCAAGTGCGTAATGTCATAATAAGCTTTCCCTCATGTTTATTGTGCCAGACATTTTCCTAGGTAAGTAAAAAAGTTTACGGCATCATAATAACTTTTAGTAATGACTTTTATCTGTGACATAACAATGGGCTTGTTGCATTCTGGCCTTAATGTGCAGTTTCTCTGGATTACTACTGTTTACTGTGGACCTCAAAGGTTGCTTTTAGCAACACTAACTGGGATCTTGTTAAGTGTCTTATCATTACAGCCCACACTGGTTTGATATGTGCGCCTGCTCACAGAGTACAATAATGCAATAAAAGGAAGCTGACTTTGCAAACAATAAAGGTTATATTTTAACCCAAACTGCACCACGTTTATGCTTGCTTTGAAAGAAGCGAGCCGCTTGGACGTGCATGGGACTGGATGTTGAAATGCTTAGCAAGGACATCCATCACTGCGTAACCTCCTTCTATTTTTTGGCAAAAATCTAAAGCAGGCTCTTAATTAACCAGCATAAGCAAACTCAGTCACACAGATTAGCAATTTCTTATCACAAGTGCATCCTGAGAAAAATTGACTAAACTATTCCTGAAACAGGCTTGTTGGGGGTTCACACACCATCGTCAGCAACATCTGGAGAGATTCCTCAAAATTCCAACTATGCCTTGGTTTACACTAGAACTGGTGATGGTTTTGGTAAAGGTTTTATCAGGCAAATATAGACCACAATGCATTGCGTTTTAATGATTTTGAAAATGGTAGAAGCAAGTCACACGAGGGAGATAACTTATAAATGTATTTTAGTAGTACAAGGTAATTGTAAATATTTGTAGTAGAATATCATATTGGCACATATGTAAAAGACACATATGTATATGTAATTATTTTACTGATGAAGTACATTCTTCTGCAGCTCATCAATTTTGGCAACGCTATCGCTTTGAGTTGAAGGTAGAAATGCTAAAAGCAGTAAGTAGTACATAAAAAACGGACTGATTTCTATCTGTAGCCATAAGTTGATAATGCATTTTTAAAATGTGCTCACATTAAGGGACAGACGAGGATGTAGAAAATTTAATCCACCTTGCGATTGGCAGAAGAGAGCCTGTCTTCAGGCAAACGCTTCGCTCGATCTTCGAGTAAGATCCCAGCTCGCGCTGGTGATCCCAGAGAATGTAACACCGCAGTTAGAGAATAATGGAATTAGTGTTAGCAAGTCAAGTGCTAGTTATTCTTTAATATTCTTTAACATCATTTTCTAAATGAAGAATTATGTTTTTAAACTCCTGAGCTCAATAATTTGTTTAGGCACGTCACTGGTAGTGATCTCCACTAAGACATAACGACTTTTAAAACTGAAGAAAGAAAAAGAAGACTTCTATAAACAGGTTATTAATGCATTTTTCAGAATAAGCGACCATAGACATAAAACAAGGAGCGACACATGGACAATGATAGCAATTTTTGTGACTTTTTTCCCCTCTGCTACAATCTGTTAATGCTGCCAATCAAATGGTGAATAAGTTACTCTGTAGGGTTCATACGTTTGTAAATCTGATTGATGACGTCAGTGTCTCACCAGCCGTGAACCTCCCCGCACATCACTGCATTTTACACATTTCAACAATAATCATGGTCCCGTAGAGCCTTTTGTCTGACAGTTGGAGCTGACAGGAAACCAGAGATTTGTCCTCACAGACGGATGCCGCTTTGCTCATCCTGCTGGTTCCTGGTGTTGTCCTCCTGCTGTGGGCTGGACAGCCGTGGGCTCCAAGCAGACCCCTTCACTGATTCACAGATTGTGCAGGATGGAGCTCCAGGCAATTATTTTAACTGCAAAGGTTGGCTTTACTTTCAACACCCCTAGAAATGTTGCTGTCCACCTCGTCTCCATCATGCCAAATGTTCTCTCCGCCACAGAGCGGGCCCTGGCATGGTGTCGGTTTTTAACAGGCCTAAACCACATGCACAGGTTCCCTGCAGGGTATCAGCAGCGGATGCAAGGAAACCCACCATCACCCAAAATGCCGAATCCTTCAGGTGGATGGATACCTTTGATTAACAAAAACTGGTCTGTTACGCTGAACCCGTGAATCCACTGATCCTGGATACCCAACAAAAATGTTTAAAAATGTGGCATTAGAGTCACATACAGCCTGCATTTGAATTGAATAAAAAAGCATCCTATTAAAGTAACAAGCTGCATTTTCTTTAGGGGCCTTTATTCTTATGTGTCAGCCGTCGATGCTCCCCACGACCTTTTGGAAGACAGCAGACCCAGTGAGCTGCTCAAAACCACCTAATGGAAGTTCATCCACGCTGGGGACCCGGAAGACCCTGTGAATCAGCTGGAGGATGTGGTTTGCTGTTCTGTGGACAATGTGGAGCGTGGCATGTCAAAGGCCCTCGCTACCACACAATAAGATATTCCACGCGCCAGCCAAAATAATAACACCAGGACCTCAGTGTCCTGTGCCCACCCCAGAGCGTGAGGAACCCGAAGCTGCTCCATCAGATGCCCAATGGTCCAGCTGGTCTTGTACCAGACTGGCCGTAAGCATAGAGGGCCAGGACAGGCATTTTTATGTTGGCAAAGCAGTAGATACATGAAAAACCCTGTAAAATGTAGCATTAATCATTTTGTTTGTGAAATTAAGTATTATTTTTAGACTGTTCAGGCTTATTATGGTGTCTTAAATTTATTTTATAAAGTATTTAGGAATACTGGAAAATCTCATGTTATGTATTTGTTTGGCTGGGCTTTTGAAATTTCATTTTAATTTTTTAAACACGAAAGTAAGTATTTTTGTTTAAATCAAGTGTGCTGTAAATGTTTTTGTAAATAAACTGACTAAGAAAACTGTGTTGAAGGCTAATATGGTTTGACTATTAAGAAAAAACTACACTTTCTCTGAACTCACAAGAGTGTTACAGGTAAATAGAATATAGAATAATTATTATATCAAATCATAATCCAGTTTTGGAAAAGATTGTTAAACTCTTTCCCAGCAGACGGCGTAACCATGAGTATAAATGCTAAAGTTGAACACAAGGTGTTCCTGTCTGGCCTCCCTGTGTTTCATTTCTGCTCGTTTTCTGTGTTATCTAACTAAAAAAAAGTTTTAATTATTGCCAACAGGATCACGGAAAGATTAATATTGGAAGGCATTTTCAGTAAATTACAAGAAGGAAGTACAGAAAAGGTGCAGCCTCGCACGAGCCCGTGAAAGGCTCAGCAGCGTGAAAATTAAAATAAACATTGCAATGGACTAGCCATTTGTTGGTTAATTTCTGAACAAAAACAGTAAATATCTTTACAAAAATTATTTAATTTTATTTTTTATAAACCACCCAGGATTTTCATCATCAGAACATAGTATATTCACAAATAATCTTTCTAATATGTTCACATTTATTAGGTTCTGACTTCGGCAAACCAGTGACATAAAAGAAAAAAAAAAAAAGCATTTAGCCTCCAGACCAGGTGGTGGCGGTAATGCAACCATTTTGTTGTTTGTGAACCGCCATATAAATAACACCCAAAGAAGAACAATGACCAAAAAGTAGTGACCATGGTGTCCAAATTGCTTTTAAAATCTACAAGACTATATCCTCCTGAGACCCGAGCTTTTGTGTGATGTGCATTTTGTATTTCTTATTGCTATTTGAGATAAGTAGGACCTAATAACCATAATACCCGAAGTGTGAGTTTGTACAGGAAGTAGTTTTTGCAAAAAAAAGTGTGTCCTCGTATGAGGACATCAATTTTACTTATGTTCCTTCAACCAACTGATAAAATGTGTCAAATTTTAACTCCAAATGAAACTAGAAAAAGTATTTTACAAAAAAAAACATTGGTTTCATTCATGAAATTTGGATAAAAAAATTCCTGGGAAATTTTTCTTCTGGGAGGTCTTGTGGAAGTCTTTTGCTGACATTCCTGCTATTTCTTTTCCTACTGATACTGGTGTAATTCTGTGATGTCACCACAGGGTGAAGGGGGCAGTGTTTCTAAGTGTAGCTAACAGATCTAAGATTTGAAAAAGTGAGCATCATTGTGCTAGGAGGCACAAATGTAATGTCCTCGTTTTAGGACGCAGGGTGTCAGGAGGAGAAAGTCCCGCACGATACAGTTTTTAGTGTTAGGGAGTAGGGAGGGAATTTGGACACAGCCCATGTCTTTCTAAAACAATTATGCTAAATGCAATGCTAGCACCTTTAGCAACATGGCATAATTACCATAATCAAAACAATCAGGAGGAAAAGTCAAATGGAAGTTTTTTTTTTCTGTTTCCAGACCTGCATTCCAGTGGATTCTGGGAAGAGGGAGGAAATATTTTCTTTGGCTAATTTTGAAATTTAGCAACGTCTGGATTGATGCACTTCCTGGTATTTATATGACAGAGGAGAGAGGGGCATGCAAATCATGGCACAGGTGATGACCAAAGGCAAAATAATGCCTATTTAATACATCACAACAGAGCACTGTATAAAGTACCTCTTTCTTTCCATTTTTCAGGTGTCACACAAACACCAAGAGACTGTGGCATCCTCTGCTGATCACTGCAAGATGAGGCCACAGCAATTTGTACATGGAAGTTCAATATGAACATTTCCAGAATGCAACTTTTAATGTTAATTTTTAAGAAATGTATACTGTGTCCGTTTACTTTGTACAAGTAAATTCATTGGTAGTTATTTTTAAATATCTTTTTCTTAATTACAGCAAGTTTTAAAGAAATGGTAAAATTCAGACTACTAATTCAGCCTGAAAAGCACTGGTTCATGCACGTCTATGCAGACTTCAGGTAGCAGGGTCAACTCCTGTGAGTGAAGTTGATTGTTTTCTTATAGAAGTCTGAAGATAAAATTGCACTTGTGGTTGACTCTACCAAAGTCCTTCAAACACAAGTATATTTTAGAATGTAGTGTTTCCATTTCTTTCATATCAGCTCTGAACTTTGGCCCACCTTTTTATGTATGGAGCTTCTGCAGGAGCACATCCGATACCAAGCCACAACAAACGGCACAGCGACAAGCTCACTCCTGCAGCTGGTAAACTCAAGGCTGGAGCCAACTGTGGTCCGAGCATAAAAAACTGGATCATTTCTGGTCTATTGGTTGAAAATCCTGCACTTTCACAGATTTATATCTTTCATTCTGTCCTGCTGCCGCCCTGGACTGCAAAGAACATTTTGTTTCACTCAACTCTCCTTTCTTACAACACCTTTGAGTAAAAATTTCACCAGAAACCCACCAAAGTTTGCACGTACAAAGTACGTAATTTTTACATTTCTCCACAATATGGGAAAAGAAAACTTTGGTCAAGCAATCTTCATGAAACCAGGTTTAGTCTACAACTACTGCCAAAGTTCTGTTGACCTTTGACTTCAGAAAGAAACAAAAATCACCTCCCATACAAATATAAACACCTCCTGGGGATTTCAATCCATTGCCTCCTAACTCCTCATGCATCATTGCGTTTCTACTTGGTAAAAAAATGTTGGAATTAGAAATTGTAGATTTCAAGTGCTGTTATCTTGGTGAACTCACAAAAATGGCGTTCTCCTGTTGCACGCACTTTCTCTCCCAGAACATTTTAAAAATTCAATATATGAGTCATTGCCTTAAGCTGATCTGAACAACATAACATACAATATGTGTTCGAAATATTAGAAATGCAGGCTTCATAACACAAAACTTCCAAGGAAATCCAAAAGTTTACTTTTGCAGATTCTTCTAAAAATTACATAGACCTGTACATCATCCCTAGGCAACCAAAAAATGAAATGGTTGCTATGGAGATAAAACCAACAGAAAAGCTGCCATTTTGAAAAAAAGTGGGAGTTTCTTCACATGCAGCTTTGACCAAGGTGGCAGGGGCAGAAAGGGAGAGCGAGGAATGTGTAACTGCCGCTCAGCCAGTGAGGGTGGCGGGGGTGGGGGGTTGTAGCGCTGCAGGTCAAATCAACAAGTTTCAAACTCTGTTAATGTTTTTCAAAATGTAAGATTTCTCGCATGTAGTCCACAAATACAAAACACAGGCAATCAGGTAACTACCTCATAAATAATTGCGAACTGCTTGCAATGGTTTAATATTCCAGTTGTCTGTTATAAGTTGCGGGTCAAATTTGTTGATGGAATCAACAGTCAGTGATTTACAGAAATCAATGAGTAGAAAAACGTCTTCTCAGTGCAAGCAGATGATATTTCCCTGATAAAGAGTTCAATCACTTCCATTGCTTTTATCAGCTGACCTACATTCTAGACTGAGCTCAGAGGGTGAGAACTATGAGTGCCTTCTGCCGTATCACTTAATAGTCCTTGATTTTTGGTTTTTACACAGTTGGAGCTCAGCTGTGAGTCTTGTTTTGGTGTGTTCTGCAGAGCACTGAGTTCATCAAGCAGCAACAAGAAAAGCTGAGTAGTCTGTCCTAGAAGAACACACTTTTGCAAACTTTCATCATTTGTTAACCATCAGACATGCCCAGTTACACATTCACAATTAAGAATGAGCAAAGGTCTTCCAATACACAATCTCTAAGCATTTTATTGAAGCAAGAAAGCCTCCTTGTCCAAAGGCAGAGCTCATAAAGTGAGTCAGAGATGACAGGGTGAGACGAGGAAACAATCACATCGATGTGGATACAGTTTCCATAAACAAGTCACATATTAAGTATGCAGCAGCAGATTTCAAAAAGATGTCATATTAGGCACAAACAGACAGGTAGATGGGCAGATACACAGCTGCTCGCCACATTAAACAGCATTAGGTGGAGTATTGTCTCATAACCTTTTACACCCCAGGCCAGAGATGTTCCTCATGCAGCATTATAGGTTATGACTGGTACTGCTTTATTGCAGCCCTCCAGGCCACTGTGTCTGAAATGGGCATGAACAGACAGAGGCAGGAAATATGTAAGACCTGGATGATGTCTGCACATATGTTTGTACTCACAGAAATCCGAAGGAGTTTTTCTTTTCATTGACTTTCTTCAACTGAGATCGTTTATTGATTGGAGTTAAACATAATCAGTTAAGAGCTAATGACACCGTGAAAGGCGCTTCCTTTTTTATAATTGTTTTTATAATTTTCAGACATTTGTTCATTAGGTTTACACACAAACAGAAGAAATCTTGATTCTAAAACTCGGCATGAGTACAGACTGTAGGCAGGTTTTTTTTAAAAAGGAAAATGGAAGATGATCAGACGGGAGGTTGTAACAGAGCATAGGTTTGTCACTGTGTAGGAGTCTAAAGTGGGTTTATTTATTTTTTATAGCATCAGTGGGTTCACACACTGTTCAGCTGTAAAGTTCTACCATCCATTGCAATTCGCTTGGTTCTGCTTTCACTTGTTGTCTGTGTTTCTTGTTTACTTCCTGGTTCTTTGGGAGCACTTCTTAGGCAAGCCAGTAAACCTCGGATATTGATTTGGTTTCCTTTGCCTGTTTTAAACTAAAAACCTTTTGTTTTGCTTTTGTATTTTTGTTCAGAAATTGCTGTTGTTTATTTTTTGCTTGTTTTTTGGTACACGTTAAATACATTTGAATGGGGTGTAACCATTAACTTTATCAACAATTTGATTAATATCATAATTTGTGATTGTTGTTCTGATTCAGAATAATATTGGTTCACTTTGAACGATCCGATTCAATGGCCATAATCAATCCAGAACATCTTCAGCCAAAACCTTAACCAGTGTGACCACTGGTACAGAACAATGCTGGGGAAGTTTTCCTAAAATTTGTTTGCATTATAATCAAGTGTAAATTGAATATGTCTACAAACAAACAAGTCGACAAGAATGAATGTCAAATCCATTCATATTTTAGTTTGCTAAAGTTCATCCCACTGTTGTTTTTCCACATCTAAATAATCCAAAGGGAACATGATCACGTGACTTTGCTAAATTCAAAGTGTTTCCACACATTGGACTGGAATGATGGTTGATTATTTTTTGCTTAATTATAATTATGATTATTATATTTCACATGTGTTGTCTGCTGTGAGGGTACTTTGTCGTTTTTATGTCATTGTAAAATAAAACTACCATGCGTCAAATCCAAATGGTATTTTCCCATATGAATATAATCAATCGTATTTCATTTGAAGTGATTTTACAATGGTACAGGTCCATTTGATTAACAACTTGCCTCAGACAGATCGATTTGGTTGGATCGCAGGAATAGAAATCTATTCATCAATATAGTTGATTAATCGTTACACCCCTACATTTAAATGTTTTTGCTTCTTAGGACCTGTTGTTAAGGCTTGAATCTGACTAGTAATTGGACTGGTTTGCTTAAGGGGCGAAGCCAACCACTTAAAAAAAAGGAAGTCTTTTCAAGATGAGGGATCTTTGTTGTTAGACTGTCACTGTGCTGCAATGTGGGCTGCTTCCCTGTCAAAAAGTTCCCAATTGATTCATTTTTGTCATGTTGCCTGAAGAAAATAGATAAAAGAAGAGAACCTTGACTTTCTATTGTGGATGTTTGGTCATCTGATAAATTCAGTCAGATTACAGTCATTACCTCCTTCCTAAGGTAGATATAAAAACTCACCTGAACCCTGGTTCATCTGAGAAGAAGGTGTTTGGTGTGCAGTGTTCTCTCGTTTCCTGTTGGGGTTAAGTTCTAAAAATAACATGTGATAGGTGAAATCTGTAAGAGCCCTAATTTCACACTTTATGTGCTTTTCTCTGACAGACATGAACATTTTCACACTTTGCTTTCTTGTTTAAACTATCAAAATGCATCCAGTATTATAGAAGGAAAACGAAAATCAGATTGCAATCAAAACCTTAAATAAATGTGGCAGACTACAGGAGACAAGCCACAGAAGAGATTGTTAACAAGGTCTACACAGAGCCCTGAAAAAAAGCATGCAAAAGAAAATCTACGAAATTGTGGAAATGAACCGTGACTTTGCAAGGGAACACTGTCGTGGCTAAAAAAATCGGTGCAGTTCTGTGTTAAAGCTTCGCGTGTGCTGACAGAGGTGGTGAAGGATGTTTTTGCTGCTCATTATGAGTCACAAAGACAAAGTGTGAATCTTGTAAAAGTCTGAAATTGTCTCGTAGGCAATGAGGAGGTGTAGGTGCTAATAAATAAATGATGGCAGAGGCTGAGCTCGATGAGCCGGTTCCTTTTTTGCTTCCTTTCAGGGCAGGACTTGTTTCAGCCAGAACTGCCTCCAAAAACGCAGCTGTTGGAGCTGATTGGTTCTCTTGAGGCTTTTTGGTTTTCAGGACCTCCTCACAGAGCCGTGACGGCCCTGGTGTTGTACTTTAGCATGGAAGGCCTGGCCAGCCTGCAGTGGTGCGCTAATGCGCCCGGAACCGTGATGCTGTGCTGTAAACACAACACGTGACATTATGTCAGATACCGGTTCTGTCAGTCCTATAAATAGGCAAAACATTGAATATGAGATCATTCGGATCATGAACATGATCCAAATATGAAAACAAGGTGGTGCATCAGTTTGTAATATACAGTCGGTTCAGTGTTTGCACGAATCCAGGCTGACTGGACAATAAAGGAGCTGGTCAACAAAGCTCAGATATTCTCAGATATGTGACAAAACATGTAAAACACATGAAAGTATGATAATGTTTAGCATTCCCTGCCCATTCACTCTGACTAAAACAAACCACGACATCTCTAAGGAACTGCTATTGAGCCAAAGGAAAGTTGTATTGAAGCCAAGTTAACTTTAGGTGTAAGGCATGTCAACCAGCAATCCAGATTACAACACAACATGTGAACAACGAGTGCAGAAGATGCAAACATTTGGAATTATTTGTATCAGTAAAATCGCTCTAAAACGTGTTCATTGTGTTCTCTGCTGTTTTCTCACCCAAAGCTGGGATGGGCTCCTCAAACCCCCATGAAGCTAATCCAGACTAAAATGAGAAAAAAAAACTATTTTAAAAAGGCAATAGAAAAAAAAAGTTTTTAAAGACTTTTCCATTCGTGGTTTGATCTATAGTAAAAGCCTTCCCAGTAGTCTTTTCATTTAGATGATGCTGTCTTTAGCCTAAATACAAAAACCTGCGTGGCTTTCCAGGACATAGTTTCTGCAGAGCAGCAGGAGTTCTTTGGAATTTCACCTCTGAGTTGTGGGCGAGACTGTACGGCACAAGCCTGCTTCCACTTCCTGTCACTCATCTGTTTATATGCTCTCCTGCTAACAGCCCCTCACACGCCTAACCTAACATTAAGAGCAGGGAGCTTGTGGCCTGCCGTTGTAGCTTCTGCCTCACACCTCAAGCGTCTTCAAACTGCAGTTTGTGTCTGCTTCTGATTCACAACAATTTGAATAAAGAAAATGCTATTTTGAGCATAATTTTTTTAAACTATGTCTATGTCTTCTATTGTCAGAAAAACAAACAAAAAAACCAAACAGTATGTTGGTTCTTTCTTTTTGCTCTGGTGAACAGATTAATGACACGTGATCAAAGCCACCATCCAGCGAGCTGTAGCAATCAAAAGATGATAAAAAGCATGATTTCTATTTAAAAGAATAAAGGCTGTCAAACATCTTAGCTAAAAAACACTTTTGTCTGTTTATCCAACTTAAAAGTCCCTGAAGTGTAGAAACAGTAAGACCATTTCTTTCCATTCTGGAGTGAAAAGGATTTGACTTGGGTTGCCTAACCCTGATTAGCTATGTTCTCAATATTGTTTCCCAGTTCTCTCACATATCAGGTGCATTCTGAATTGGATTCACTTTATCCACATCATCAGTACAAGCGTGGCAGAGATGGTTGGAGAACCAGCAAGATTGAGGTCTCTGGGATCAAGGCGGACATCCCGGACACCCATGCCAGGAGCACCAGTGTGTGAAACACTGATTAAGTTTTTATCTGACTTTATACATTTCAAATGTAATTATTACAAATATTTAGGTTAAATTCAGCTTAGACCTGTTCCTACAAAACTTTTTTCAGTACTTATTAGGTGAAAATAAACGTGCAGGTGAACCAAAGGGAAGAAAGAGAAGCAGATTATTTTTGTGCATTTGTTCATCAACATGTTTAAGCCTTCTTTGTGTGACCTTTTATTAGTATTTATTTCCCTTAAAATAAAACATAATTTTCTAATCACTGTATTTTTGGAGGTTTGAAGTTTCATCAAATCCATCTAATGATTGTAGGGTGTTTTTTCGCTGCATATAAATGTACTTTCCCCAAAAATGAAATCCTGTGAGAGCAGTAATTACTTCAGACTGAACACACACCTTCAGAGTGAGACTCTTTACCTCAGGCACCAACAAAGGAGCAAGGAGCTGAAAAAACAAGCAGCTTCATTAGGAAAAAGTCCAAATGTAGCATCACAGATGTTAGAGAAGCAACAAACCCCTTCGGAAACTTTGATTACCAACCCATTAGCAGTAGACTTCAACGCCATCCGCAGCTCCTGGACATCTATTGTCAGAGTGCCTGATGGACTGGGAGCAGAATTACATGGAAAAACGCCTCTGGCTTTCTTGGCGCCAGATCTCTGTCCCTGATTGCAATGAAGTAGTTCTTGATCTGAACAGATCCGATGCCAGATTCACGTCGCTCAACGTCTCCATAAATTCCTGCACACATTCCTGCACATGCCAGCAGATCGTAAACTGCCAAGCACAGTCTTGGCCAAGACATCTCTTTGTGTTTTTCCTGCTGATTCATGCAGCTCATTTCTTCCCCCCTGACTCAAATCAAGGATTCCTTGAATCCTCCACCTGAACTGAACCCACACCAGATCAGAAATGAATTAAATCTTATTAACTGAAACAGGGTTGCTTTTGGGAAGAAAAGTAGGGATTTCTGTGTGTTTACTTTAGATTGAAGACGTTTCACGTAGAATTATATTTTTGTTTTGTATAGAATGTGGACTCTAGAGGGCTTGCAGTCAAGTATACATGCTTGGATATGCTTTCGACATCCTATTTGTCATATTAGTGAGGTGCGGATGAGCCTGAAAATCTCATCATGTCTGCTCAACAGTGATGTGAGATGATGACTTCTGTCCCTGTGCTCAACATCACTGAAATACAGTTTTCCGCTTTTTATTCTACTTTAGGTTGTAAGAACAAAATTGTTTTGTGACCTTGGTTGGAGCCAATTTTGTACCCTTTGAATTAAAAAAAACGTAATTTCAATATTTATAAGCAGCTTCTTCATTTCTGTATCACAACTTCCTCATTGCAAACAAAACACCATGTCTATTTTAGTTCAGTTTAAATATGGACAAGACTCTCGGTCTCAAAAAAGAAGTATGGGAGGAGGCATTTCCCTGTCTGAGCATTAACTGTTAAAATGTTTTTGGGTTGTGCTACTGTTAACGCTTTAACACCGGAGTGTGAATCTGCTGATTCTGTTGTTTTGTGCAGTCATAGTAATGTGTCGCATGCCGGAGCAAAGCTGACATGAAAGCTGCTTTTCTTTACATCAGAATCAGTGTATTTACATTGATTTGAGCATTGTTTGTGGAGTTACAACATGTCAAGAGCAAGTGTTATGTAGGTGTCACAGCTCCGGTTCTGGGTTAACCAAATTTTAGTCATTCCAGCTTAATTTTTTAAAATCATTTCTAATGAGGGAAAGGAATCTGTCAAAAAGACGCGTAATTATAAAGACATAGTTGTGCACAAAACAATACTTTGTGCACAACTTTTCAGAAAAATATGAATACAACATTTAGTTTTGAAAATGATCTCTTTGTTTTGAATACAACTTTTCTTGAATTCCAAATTGGTTCTGTTTATTTACAAAAACTAAAATAAGAACTTTTTTCGGACGTTATTGAACCTCTAACAGGAAAATGATCTTTATAACCATAGCAATGTTGAAAATGGAAAAATTAAAAGTCAGTAGAATCAGAAAACTCGACTTTCTTTCTTTTCTTTTTACCTTTTGCCACGGCCGGCTGCCAGTTAGCCTACTTTAGCTCAGAGTTAGCGCAGCTGTTTTTGTCATTTTCCATGAATTTTCTTGGCCCGCTTCAGAGTCACAGTGGAAAGTGTCCCGGCTATTGTTGGTCTAAGCCAAGGGTACATCTGCATAGGTCCATAGTGCATAGGAGTGCACTCCTGCCCCTGGACAGATATAGCCTAACCGGGCCCAGCCTGCCCCTGGAATAAACTGCCCGACTAAGAGCACGGAGATCCTCCCCACTTCCATGTTGCTGCTGGCCAGCCAGCAGAACGGCAGCATCAGAGAGACAGGGATCCCTCCACCGTCTGCTCAGGTTTTTTTTTTTTTCTTTTATCATTCTCTTATTAACATCTCTTTTTTTTTACGCACATGAACTTTTTACATCTAACATGAGGCATGTCTGATGCTCTGTTTTTCCCCACCGCTTCCGGGTCCGTTGCAGTGTTTAAATGCTCCGCTGGCAAAACATGACTGTTATTATTATCTTTTTTTTTCACAGCAGAGCTACAGTGTTAAGATAATTTCCCTGCCAAAGGATCAATAACATTCTAAAAAGTTTAATTCTATTGTCGTTTAATAAAACAGCCGCATGCTCACTTTGTTGAATCGATATCCCAGAACTCGATGCATGCCTGTGACCCCGTGACATATTTTTGATAGTTTGTTAAGAGGAGAAGTTCGTATTCATGTTAAGCAAGAGTCATATTCATATCAAAGACAAATTGTATTCAAAACAGACATGTCAAGCGTAAAAATAAAAGTTGTTTTCCTATTTTTCTGCAAATATTTTGCACAAATTAATATTTTATGCCTAACTTTGTCTTTATGAATGCATTTCCTTTTGACAGCTATAATACCTCATAATTTCAAGTATTATGTTTGAACAGTAATTCTACTGTGTCTTTCAAGAACATGCTTCTTTTTCCTTTGTAAATGAAGAGGCGAGCATCATGTCAAACACATTTTGGCCAATTGTTTAGAAGTAAGGACATCATCACACTCAGATGCTGGAACAAAAAAAAAAGAAACCTTCCCTCTGGTAGGACGAAAACATTACAGCACATTACAATTTTATCTTTGCAACTGTCATATTTCTATTTAATATTCTATTAAGACTTCATGGGAAAATGTTTTTTTTACCGAACTTAGAACAAATACAAAACTAAGACAAACTCTTTGATTTCCAGTTTGAAGTTTGCTTGATAGCAAAAGCAACAACGAGTTCAGTTAGCGAAGTAACCACTTGTGTACCACCATGTACATCTTTGTTTTCCTCGTCTGACCTGGAATCTGGATCACAAGTTTACTGCTGGATATCTCCAATATTGCTCACAAAATTTTTGTTCCACCAGTAATGTTAGGTTGGAGGTGTGGGGGGGGCAGTGGGCTAGCAGGACAGCACATAAACAGATGGATGATGGGAAGGGGAAAAGCTTATTCCACACTAGGAGTACTGCCCACAACTCAGAGCTGAATTTCGAATGAGATCCTGCTGCTCTGCAGAAACTATGTCCTAGAAAACAACACAGGTTGTTGAAGGCCTGACATCATTGCCCATTTTTGGAAAGTCTAGGGTTTGTAGACATCATGTCCTGTCAAGATAGCGATAAACATGAAACTGAAAGTTCATTTTAGATCAGTCCTATAGAAATCTGTTGGTCATGTGACCATTCACACTGACGTAAACAGTATTTGCGATTCACAGATTCTGCAAGTTGTTGAAAAGTTGGAAGAGGTCTGTAATGTTTACACACTTCAACTGTCAGAGACTGAAGATAAAAAGACCAGGAAATCCCACTGTTGATTTTTTTTTTAGAAAATATTCATGTAGCAGTGTAGAAAATACATATTTGATCTTTTTCTTTGACTGTCACATTTAAATGAAAAAAAAAAAACGTCTCATTGATGAACGCAGTACAACATAGATCCAAGGTTTGTGTCAGATAAAGCTTCATAACTTTGGTTATATGTTGTATTATTTTGTTATATGTTAACAAATATTAAAAGGAAAATATAAAAATTAGATGTGCATCGACCACGTACCATTTGAAATTTATATTATTTTTAGATGGATGTTGCTGAGATGTAAACATTGTGGTCAGGAAATCTCACATTTTACTAGAAAAGAGTCATTTTCTGGATTGTAGCAACCATAATTTAAATAGGTTTTAAAGGGAAGTTAAAAGGCAGACTATCAAATTAAATTAATGCCATTCTCCATTTGCTCTGTTATTCCTTTAAGCCCAACTGTAAATAATTACTGTTAATAAAAATAACTGAGCAGATAACACAGGCTGGTGATGATATTTTAGGAACCCTCTAGTTGTTTCGGTACTGACCTTTCTATGGGTTCCTCATGCAAGCAGCAGATTAGCAAGCAAGTTAAACTTTATTTCCTAAATTAAAGTTATTTTAGTGTATAAAGGAAAATTGTTTGGATAGAGCAGCTGCTCTGTATCGTTTCTCGGTAAACTTGTACTTAAAACAACATGACTCAGAAAGCATCAAATCACGTTTAGTGACACAGAAAATGGGACATTATTAAAAGTGGATTTTAGCTTTGAAATGAAATGATTGACGGCGAGACATCGAAGCTAAAACAGCACTCTGTTGGTTTTGACTCAGAGGTTTCAGCAGGAAGTGGTCATCTTCATACTGCTGGAACTGCCTCCTGTTTGTAACTGTGTCTTTCTCTTACTAAACATTTGTGTATTCTTCTTGGTGGTAGAGTTGTGTTGTGCTTTGGGTGAACAGACCAAAACACACAAGACATCATAAGCACTGGGAGGCTTCTGCTACAGACGACCTTCCAATGAAAATGTGGACATCCCTGAGGTGGCAGAAATTCACAGGTATCAGGTAGTACCAGTCCAGAGTGACCACCGTACGCTAAATACACATGCCGAGTTTGAACGTAGCATTAAAGAAGAAAAAATAAGTTCTAAAAAACCACACACCTAGGGACAATTTAGAATCACCAGTTAACCCACGAATCATGATTTTGGACTGTGGGAGGAAACCAGAGTACCTGGAAAAAACACACAAATACAAACTCCACTCAGAAAGAATCCAGCAGGGATTTGAACCAGGCCCTTTTCTTTGTGAGGTGAGAGTGCTAACCACTGCACCACCGTGCAACCACTGTTGCAAGTTTGAGTCTATTATTTTTGTATTGAAAGTGATGCATTCTCTGTCTTTGATGCAATCTGTTATTCTCTTTGGTGGCTCTGATGTCACTGAAGGTTGCCATGATGACGGCGGGTGTGGTCTGCACAGACAGGAGACAAAAAGATGTTTCCTACTGACCAGAGCGTATGTGTGTGTCTGTGTAAATCACATGGCGGTGATCTGGTCAAATGATGCTCAAGAACCGAGATTACCTTCTAAGGTAAAGTCTTTTTCCAGCACAGACTATGTTTAAAGAGTAAACCACATGTGCTGAGGCCTCACAGTGAGCTTTGGCAGGAAAACAGGCAAAGATGCTGCAAAGAAAAGACAAAATGAAAGAAAAAGAAATCTGAATAAAACTTTTATGCTCCTCAGAGGAAGTTACTAAATCGGACAGCATTTGACAAAACCGTCCTGCTTTGTTTGACTCCACCCAACTGGTTTCCACACGCAGTAAAGCAAACAGAACACTTAGTAAATACTGCCTGACCCACTTCCACACTGCAATGTCATGCACGTGACAAAGTCCTGCTCCGTTCGCCTGCAACACATATCGTTCCCGCCAGAAAACATCTGCAAAATCCATGAAGCTCTAAAGAGCACAAAAGCTTTTAGACTATAAAGTGGTCATGCTGTTGCGCGGGTTTGTGTGTGCACAAGGAGATCAAGTAATTAGTCAGCTGCAATCAGCTGTAGGGCTGGTAGAGCAAAAGTCTCTGTGGTCAGCTGACTTTGATTGTCCTACCCGGTATATCTCCACCATTCCTGCAGCACCTGCTCTATGTACATATATATATATATATATATATATTTATATGCTATATATATGTAGAAATGCAGACTCAGTGAACTCAGTCACCCCGCTCATGTGGCTCGCTCAGGCTGTGGTTACGTCCTGCGCTGAACAGCGATAGAATGGCGTCAGATCCTGTTCTGTGGGCAAACAGCTTTGAAAAGTCGAAACTTTGCGTCTCAAATACTGAAACTGTAGATTAGAGTTTACGGAAAGGTGGGTTTTAATGCCACTTCATTCTAATCTAGTCACAAATGATGTACTACTGCTCGGGCTGAGTCTGTCAGCTATCCACTTACCCCCAAGCATATTGATGGAACAGATGACAGGTCTCGTAAACACTGCACCAAGACAGGAGTGCTCTATCATTAAGTGAAATCCAAACCATTGTTGCTGCTCCACAGCCTCGCTTAAAAACTCAACTAGTTTATGTCAGTCGTCCTCTTTTAATCAGCCACTTTTGGGAAAGAGAGCCAATCAAACGGGAAGAAACTTCCCTTCCTCCAATCAGCACATATAGATCAATCAGCCATGGCAAATGATTTAAATTTGAAATGCTCAAAGGGAAAATGCTGTTCACTTTCTTCTTTAATTACTGTGGTTAATAAGGTGTGTGTACTGGCTTCTAACTGACCGCGCACCAATGCTGCACGCATAGGGTGCAGGTGATACCCAAGTGCCCACAGGACGCCTGTAAGGTGTCTACATCAATTACACTCTGATTGTCTAATTTCAAACAGTCAGGCTGCACACACACAAAGCTCGCACTTATTACTTGAACAGCACAATAGGGCCCCTTGTGCAGTGTGCAGGTTCAGGGGGGTTGAAAAAGTGAAAAACTTGTGCAACATGCCTGCGTCTAACCTACTTCACCCTTATTTACATTTAAGTGTTCTAGTGTTAAGTGTTCACTACGACCTGTCGCATGCAGCAAAAAATAAAAAAATGTGCAAGCTTAGCAAGTGGTCTGCGATCTTCAAACTTTGTGCGGGCCACCAACGCACCCCATCAAATCAAATCAAACTTTTCCAACAAGTGTAGCTCAAAGTGCTTCACATAAAAAAATTTCCAAATTCAAAAACCAAAAAGCAAGAGGAAAAAAAATATCATTTTGAAGAAAGCATTTGGTAAAATAAGAGACACATGCGACCCCCGCACACACACTTTCAACATAATAGAGCATAAAATGAGACGCCAAAAATATGAAAAAAGAAAATATGAATATGAATCGAAATCTGGCTTGATACTAAGTGGGGAAACGATATATTAGGGACCTGTTCACATCAGTGAAGCCAACTGATCAAAGCAAGGAGCAAGACCTGGGAGATCCCAGTGTGGCGACCCTATTCACTGAGAAGAAACAATCACTGATTTGGAGTTTAAACTAAATGTAAAAGGAATAAAATACATGAAAGTAAAAAAAGAGGTCCATAGTAACTGAACGACGCCTCGCCATATGTTTTAGTCCTGACTTCAGGAAGAACCAAAAGGCCTGTACCAGAGGACCTCAGTCTGCGAGGGCTCATACCTTAAAATCCTATCAGATATGATGGCCCAAGACTGTAAAACCATTTATAAACCTTTAAAAAATTAAAATCAATTCTGAATTGCACAGGGAGCCAATGCAGTGAATTTAAAATGGGTGTAATATGTTCCCGCCTCCCGGTCCTCGTCAGCACGTGTGCGGCTGAGTTCTGCAATAGTTTGACATTCTTCTTCTGGGAAGATCGAAGAGCAGGGCATTACAATAATCTAATCTGCTGGAAATAAAAGCATTTAGCTCCTCTGTGCTGGTAATAGATAGAACTGGGAGGACTCTAGCAATATGTTTTAGATGATGAAATCCGGTTTTTGTTATATTTTTAATCTGTGGAATAAAATTCAACTCAGAGTAAAAAATAACATCCAGGTTCCTCGCACATTGAGGAGTTTTATAGTTTTTAAGTTTTGATAAAACTCTCTCTCTCTTGTCTTAAGAACTGATCACTAAAACCTCTGTTTTGTCCTGGTTGACCTGCTGCCATCCATGACTTTATGTCTAACATACAGTTTCAAAGAATGTTCACTGATTCTTAGTCATCAGGAGACACTCCGATGTAAAGTTGTGCGTCATCAGCGTAGCTATGAAAACAAACGCCATGCCTCCTGATGATGTTTCCAAGTGGCAGCATGTAAAGATTAAAAAGCAGTGGGCCTAATATTGATCCTTGGGGGACCCCACAATTGATTTCATATGTCTTTGAGAAGCACGTATCCATAGTTATGTAAAATGTTCGGTCTGTGAGATAAAACCATTTCAGAACAGCACTGGAGAGGCCTAGACTTATCAGCCTGCAAAGTAGAATATTGTGATCCATTGTATCAGCACTCAGATCCAGTAGCACCAGAACTGAGAGTTTCTGAGAGTCCAAGTTACATCTGATATCATTTACTATTTTAACAAGGGCTGTCTTCGTACTGTGGTTTGTCCTAAAACCAGATTGATTCTTTTCATGGTTTGTCCACATTTCACCTGTAAGGGAAGTTGTGACTAATGCATTAGCCTACTGTATATGCACCACATAGAAGCAAACAGTCTTCCTGTTAGCATAAAGACTGCTGGAGGTCCACTTCTTTGGATGTGCATCTGTGGAGCCACAGTCATCAGCAGAGATGGTCAGGCAGTCACCCATCGCTCCAGATTGCAGTCTGGAGAAGGAGCAACACAAAAAAGGTCTTCTTCAGTTTCCCTCTGGATGTGACATTCTCCTACAGTATTGATCCTACATCAGCAAAACCACGACGATCCGATGGGTCCAAGGCAACAGCAGCGACACATCTGTGGAGGTGAAATACATTTGGTTAAACAGTGACATCAGTCTGAGTCTGAAGACAATCAGAGTTAGCTAATATTTTTAGCTTGAAACTCAGTTTTGCTGTGAAAACCTTTTCAGTGATATTTCAACTATACCGCAGATATGTCATGTTTTAAAGGGTCATTTTTTAACTAAATCAAATAATTGAATCAGGGACAGGCAAACTTCCGCCAAACGTGGTTTTTTAATTATGATTTTGCCATTTTGAGCCAAAACCAAATGTTGTTTTCTAGGTCATAGTTTCTGCAGAGCAGTAGCAGTAGAAAATCACCTCTGAGTTGTGGGCGGGGCCTTTGGGGTGCATCAATCTCTTCCCGTCCTTGTTAAAGAGAGCTCAGAACAGCGAACTCGTGGTCGGCCCAGTGTATTTTCTACGTCACAAATACGATCAAATGCCATTTTTTCGTCTGTCCCTGATTCACAATAATTTGCATAAAGAAATACAATTTTTAGCTTAATTTTCTAATATATGTCCTCTGTCATCAGAAAAATGCTACAAGAACATGCTAAAAACACAAAAAACACAATTTCATTGGAGTGTTTTCTTTAAGGTACTGCATTGCTTTGGGTAAAGTGGGTTAAATTTAAGTAAGGATTAAAACACCCTTTCATAGGTAATGGAAGAAAAGGCTAATTCTGTTCTGGATGTTAAATCAGTTGACATTATCTTAAATGGATCATCTGTCTTACCCATAACACTCCCAAAGGAAAGCAAAAATATCCGAACACCAATTAGGAGCACTTTGCTGTGTCAGCTTGCACTCAGTTCAAGCTCAAGCATGTTCATTTCAAAATATATTCAAAATTAGACGCGCACGTACAGTCACTTATACAAACATGTCTATTTCCAGTCACTGGGGTTGTCAAGGAGCTGATGGGTTACATTAGCAGCTAGCAGCTGTCATGGTTAAAAACACAGAGTCTGCTACGCCCACATAGCTAAACACAAGCATGAAGGAATCCAGACAACCATCCGCTGACCTCCCAAACCCCTAACATACATGCACAAACACAGCAGGCCTCTTTCACACCTGCTCAAGTAACTGTCTCTGTCACCTCAGCGACCTCAAATCGGCCGCAGGCTTGGCTGCGCCGCTGCTGCGGAAGTGGATGTGCATTTTTAGAGTGAGTGCCAGTTTTAAAGCCCCGTTGTTCACATAACATATGCACTGATACTGACAAATATGGATGTTTTCTTTCATCTGGAGAACATTTGGGGAATTTGGTCTCATTTTGGGGGGAAACTATTGGTAAACTATTGGTACATTTTTCTTTACTTTTACTTGGTATCCTTAGTGAAAAATAGTATACGTAAAGCTTATTTTATGAAGTATACTTAGTAGCAGGTCTACTACAGACCATGTTTTTTTTAAAAATCCATTTTTTAAAAAAATCGTTGGCGTGGTCATGAATGTGGATGGCAGCAGTCAGGTGACCGCCAGGCGTCCAGAATGGCTCTCTTTTTATATTTTCCTGGACAGCTGGTAGCCGGCGGCCCTTGATATGGACGGTTGAAGACATTTAACCATCGTCCAATCAGAGCTGCTGATCGGGCGGCCACCAACTTGTGGCCGCCCAGCTGTCCCCCATTTTGGTGATGGCATCATCCCAGCCTGTCACTGGACTACCACAGCACAACCCTGAAATGTGCCCAGGCGGCCGCTGGCCAATGTCAACTTTTAGAAAAAATCGTCTGGTCGCCGAAAAATGTTAACTTTTTCTTAAAACCTCTATGGCCACACACAATAGGTTGCGATAGCAATGTTTAACAAACCTTGATCAATAGAATATGAGTTTGCTCAACAGCTTTCCCTTGAAGTGAGAAAAAGTTGTTTTCAGACTGTCTGTTTGCCTCCATTTTTGCTGGAGCGATGGTGGAAGAGGCATGCCCATGTACACCGCCGGATGAAAATCACTAAATGCAAACACTCATTCGCACTGTTTCATACACAAACACACAACCCAAACCAGCAAAGATAGAAAATCACACATCTGGAAAAGCCCCGCTGGAACATTAAAAATAGGAGTTGTCATGCTGGCAGTCTGGTAATCCAGCCCTAAAGGTTTTACAGCTTTTTAACTGTGTGTAATGTAACCTGTTTGAAAAGGGGGCCATCTTCAAACTGATGTACAGTATGTCTCAGTGAAGCACCAAAGGCCTCCTTTCTTTTTGCATGGAACCATTCTTTCTCTGAGTGTAATAAAAGAGTGGGAAAAAAGATAGAGAGGGGGGAAATATGACCTAGACAGAACACGGCACTGCAAAGCCATGTGTTCACCTGACTGATGATGTCCTGATAAAGACTGAATGGATGTGGTGTTGCTTTCATGGAGCAGTTGAATACACAGTGACGTGAGCAAGCTGTGAGAGAGCTCGACTGTGCGGAGCAGCATGTGATGTACGGACACAGACCTATTTCTCATTAGAGTGCAGCAAAAACAGCAGCCTGCTTGAATAATTGGTCGACTCACAATCGGACTTCTCCACAGTCCCTCAGCTGACCTTCATCATGTCTCTGTGCAGTGAGGGAAGAAAAAAACCCTGCTCCTACGTTAAACCGTTAGTAAAAGGTAAGCAAAGCAGCTGCAGGAAATGCTTAAGAAAGGAAATTTCATTTGCTTTGGAATCAGACAGACCACCTACAAGCCCTACTGAACAAACTCCAGGAAAACCATTGTGGTTCCTCTTTGTTTTCCAGTTTAGTTTGCAAAAACACTCAAATATCAAGCAAGCATTTCTTATTTTCACTCTACGACTTATTTTGAGAAATTCTATTTCTGAGCATTCACCCACATAAATAAGATAGATAAGAGCCAGGCATGGTTTGTATGGAGAGACGTTATAATTTCCTGCTTTTAACACTTGTTTTGACGTGTTGTAGCCAGCTGCATTATAAATACACAGTCAAGAGTGGAGAGGATGTATTTGATTTTTTTTTTAGAAATCTTTTTTAGTTTCAGTTCAAATACACATTTTTAGAGGAACTGCACATGAGAAGGATTAAGTCTTCAATGCATTGTACTTTTATTAAGGCCTTCAAGTGCACAATCAACCTATATGGGTTTGTTTTTTTAAGTGTTGGTCATTGCAGTCTGTTTTCTAAACCATAATGGTTTTAGGTTGAAATAATCTTACTTTTATTTTGAAAAACCTCACTGAATTTTGTGACCGAACTGCACATGATGGCTGACCTAAACAGTGAAATGCAACGTTCACACTGGGCATGTGACATACCTTCAAGAAACTGACATTCTTGCACTATTAGCATATGGTGTTCACACTGGGCTGTTGCTACCAGGTACTAGCACATGTACCTACAGTTGTAGGAGGCTTGGTGTAAAATGTCAAAGCTGTGCAAATCTCATGAATCTTGCTCCAGGCTTTTTTTTTTACACTTTTTTATTTAGAAATATATAAGATTTGCTGTCATATAATTCCATCCGGGCACCAACCCTAATTATGAACTTCTCCTCCACGATCGATTTTCAAACGGTTGGCACTTCTATGACACCATCCGTACGTCACTACCAAATCTGAGTCCCTGGTTGGTCAAAGTTCAACTGGTTTAACTTTCAACGCGTTTTCAATGGAGATGTTTTGTACGTAGAGCCCGAAAACGGTCTGTGGGTAGCTACCCGTGAACGTGAGAGTTTTGAACGCAAAAGCGTGTTCACATAGACTTTTCATTGGTATGTTGCCAAGGGAGGTGTAGCTTTGAATGTCACCTAAAGAATTACTTTTTAGTAAGTTGGTGTCATCTAATTTTCCTTTGCTTGTTTCATTTAAGTTTTTTATCTGCCTTTTTGTTTGTTACTACCTTATGTTATTGTTTTTAATTTTGTAATTTGCTCAATTTTGCAATATTCCTTTTAATTTCTCTTTTTATTGTAAAACATTTCGGCACCCTAAAGGCTTGTAAAGTGCTGTATAAATAAAGATGTATACATTCATTCATGATAACAGGAAGTATCTTGTTTAAAATTTCGTTCCCGTACCTTTTTTTTGGTAAATTGAGTTACGGTTAGGGCTAGGATGAGTTGGGAATTTTTTTGTATAGATACTCAAATTCTGCTTCCGGCTAAAGCTGTGAAATTTCTGCTTTTGGCTAATGATGTGTTTAATAGTGTGTTTGGGCATCATCTTGTCTGCAACCAGTTCCCCCTCAAGCTAGTAAGAGAGAGTGTAAAAAAAGGAATGTTGGGATATCAACGTAGGGTTACTGCTGCGCCAACAGTTCCACCCACAACCCAGAGGTGGATTTCTGATGAACTCCTGGCGCTTTGCATAAAAAAATGTCTCAGAAAATGACACAGGCTGATATTTTGCAAAAAAAAACAGCATAATCATAATTACAACATCACTGGTAATGATTTTACAGTAGATAAAAATACAGTGGAATTCTTCTTCAGTGGGATTGTTTTATCCGATCTGTTTCTGAACACGCCTATTTCCAAGCAGAAACCAAACACCGGGAGCTGATACGACCTGAATCTCACAGTCGGGCCGGCTGTGGGGTCTTGGGAGACCTCAGGGTCACACTTGTAAGCACACAAACATCCACACACCTTCTGTGCACAGTCAGGCCCCCAAACACACACCTCCACAGCCAGACAGAGCAGAGACAGGACGTACGTTTGACGCGACTGACAGATGTTGCTGCCGGCTTGCAGCTGTTCCCCACTGGCCTCCTCAGGTAAGATAATGACACACACTCCGGTTTGCACGCACTAATTTGCACACTCACAAACTGTAGAATCACCAACACATGACTCACCAGATTTATGTTCTCCTGAGCCGCGTTCACAAACACATGAGCATTGAGGCCTGAGAGTGTGGATGTTTACCGTTCACAGGAATGTAGTTAGAGTGAAGTCAAAGGCAGCCTTCAGTGGTCAGCAGAGGTACAAACAAGCAGCTTTACTGGATGGACCATAGACTTCCTTGTGTGCTCTGGGACCAGGGGTTTAAATGCTTTAACATGATGCCTCACTGTTTCCCACTGTGTTGAGAGGAAATGTTGATAATACTTGTGTTTGTATCCATAAACCATCAAAATATAACTCCTGTTCTGTAACAAACTCTGGTCCTGTGCAGGGAAACTGATCTGAGCCTCACGAGTCCTTTTCCTCTACTTTCTTGGATCAGAACTTGCTGTTTCCAGGTCACCTGATTGCTCTGTGTACATTTCAGTGTGTGTGCAGTTTCTGTTTGCAGATTAAAGGTTTCTGGCAGCACTAAGTCAATACAGTGCAGCGTGTGTTGAAGTGGGTGAGCTGAGCGGGACTGCACGGCCTTTGGTCTCGCCGAGGCTGACAGAAAGCAGCAGCGTGACCACCGGCGCTTCTTATCGTGTTTCAAACGAGAACACACGCAGTTTCCCTATTGGAGAATCTGGGTCAGAGCAGCCACCGCAGGTAGAAGATTGAGACTTCTCTAAAAGCAGGTGATGAGGTTACAGTTTCCCATGGTAACAAGTGACGTTTTCTCATGTAAAGCTCTGTGGTGACCTCCCTTTGCCGGTCTGCCTTTTCTATCCTCTTCTTGTTTTTTCATGGAATATCCTCATGTTTCCTCGTTAGTGTTCCTCTTTTGGTGAGACAAGGAGGGAAACAGAAGAAATTTCAAATATTTGTGATAGTTTTTAATTTCCATGCATGGATTATAGAGGATCGCTTTTGTGTCGCTGGAATTTATTTCCAAATGAGCCTGATACTGATTTCATAATAGAAACGGACCAATCTAGTTTGGAGACCAAACCACTCTGCATCCAGTCCTAATGAAGCATTTCTCAAAGTGAAACTAATCAGAGAAAAACATCAAATAGAGAACCTGCTTGCATCTGATTTGAGACATTTAGCATAGGTCTGTGCAGCTTTGTTGCACTATTAAGTTGTCTGACTTTACAATAAATGAATAAAGGAGTCAAACTGTGACCCTTTTTGTAATTGAGTTTCTTAATCCTATATAACCATTCATATCGTATTTGATGCATGCATTTCTGAGACTCCTATCTCATTAGCATGATCCAAGCTTTCCTTAAAAACCCATTGTAAAGAAATTTGTCCACATTTTCTGCTCCGTAGTTCACCATCATTCCACTAGGGGCAGTAAAAGAGCTTTTCCTGCTCATTTCAAACTGGCTACTTCCATGAAATATCAAAAACTGTTTTGGCGGGAAAAGTTTAGCTAATTTTCTAACATTTATGGAGAGAATAACTCGTCTATTGTTATTATTTTTTAAAAAGACCATTTGCTGTAGAAAAAAAGCAAAATAGTTGATAATCAATTCTTTATAGTACAGTTATACCGTGTTAAAGATGATTGTAGTAAAATTTGCGACAGCGGGTAGATAGGGTGCTTTTGTTTCCTGAACACTCAGGTCAACATTTTTGTATCTTAACTAACATTGTTGTTAGTTAAAAAATCACTAAAGATGACATTATTGATATCATTTACATTTCCTTTCCTTTTAAAAAGTATCTTAATTCAAAAAAGTTGTAACTTTCTATTAATTCTTTATTGTTGGGGGACTTTACAGGATTAAAGGTCCTAAAACATTTGCAGGAGCTTCATTTCTTCACATGAATTGCACAGCTTTGCTTTCTCTTTACAGGAACTAAACTAACACTTTGACTGAACCTGCTGACCCTTGAACCTCTCGATTTAAGATAAGTCAGAAAATACCGCAAATATTAGGAAACTCAAAGGGGTGGTGGCCCATAAACCTGAGCTGTGATGGACTGAGGACAAAAAGTTTCTTTAGAACATCTTTCTAGAGCAGTGTTTTCCAACCCTAGTCCTTCGGGGACACTGTCCTGTATTTTTTAAATCTTATCTGCTCAAACACACCTGCCTTAGATGGCTGCTATAATACAGCTTGATGACAAGATGAATCAGGTGTGCATCAGCACAGCAACTTGGAAAGCATGCAGGACTGTACCCCATGAACCAGGGTTGGGAAAAACTTAGTCAGTTGGTTTAAATTGCTTTTCTATTCTAAGCAAGAAGCAAAAGCTACTGATTATAGGAGAAGGGTACTCAAGCCAAGCACTGACCTGGGCGGTAAAAAAAAAAAGCACAAGGAAGAAGAAAACCCTCTTTCCTCTGTCCAACTTCTAATGACTCTGTGACCACTCACCAGATGACTTCCACCATATTCTTCATCCAGAAGTTTTTTGTATTTTTTTTTATTTAAAGTGTGCGTTTGGTTTCTCTGTATATGAGAACTGGAATGGGTGACTCCACCCCCTTCACTTTCCAAACAGGAAGTACCCGCTGGTTGCAAGAAGCTAAACCCTCATAGACTTCTGTTGAGAAAGAAAAAGCTATTATTCAGTCACTCTATTTGTCAGAATACCCATTTTTGTTCTGATATTTTTTAACATGTTCTTGATAATACTCTTTTTGTCCCTCAAAATGTTTTTTCTGTAATTTAAGCTACTCAAGTTAGAAACTGACCAATCAGAAGATTCAGTATGTGGCTTCATGTTGAAAGCTCAAAAGGTTTTATTGACATATTCCCCGAGCCCACTTTTAAGTGGTAGGGAAATGGACTCCCAACAAGCTGACTTCTGATTGGTGAGAGAGGTTGCCATAGAAACAATGACTCCGTGGACTAATTGCTGCTCCCTGATCTTGTCTGGTTCCAAAATGGCAATGTCTGTATCCCCAAAAAATTGCGACTGAATTGACTTAATTGACTTAATTTCTTTGGAACTGGAATTAAATCATTTTCTATGGGTGACATCGCATTCACTCAGTCCAGTTCCCATTTACAGTCAATGGGAGAAACGAAAAGAAAAAGAGAATGTGAACCCACGTGCTTGAAAGTCTCATTCAGGATGTTTCCTTTAGTATTGTGCAAAAGTCTGCTGGGGTCAAGCAAAAGCCGACCGTTGGACATCTAGAGATTTTTAGTCATTCATTCATTCATTTTCCAGTCCGCTTGATCCTTTTCGGGGTCACGGGGTTGCCGGAGCCCAACCCGGCTACTCATGGGCGAAGGCAGGGAACACCCCTGGACTGGTCGCCAGTCTGTCGCAGGGGGAGATATTTAGTGATATTTTTAATATTTTCTTGTAGTTTTGTGAGTTAGAAATTAAATGTCATGATGAAGGTAAAATAATGATTGATTTGCAACTTGTCTGATGCATGATTTTTTCGTGTTTTTAAAAATCAAAAACTTTTTTGAACTCATTCTTGTTGAGAATTCCTTAAGCATGGACCTTCAGTTTCTGGAGCATGATGCACAAAGGATAACTCATAAAAGCATGGTTTAAAAAGCCTGCAGTTTACAGATCAGGAACCTCACATTTTGGATCCTGCTGAATAAAAAACTATAGGTTCCAGATCCGGAACCTAAAATTCTTGATCCTGCAAAGAGCAAAAAGCATCTTCAGGAATGAGAGCCTCAAGCTGAATAAACGTTCATTTAATGATGTCTGACTTTGAGGTTAGTCCTCAGTTTATTTTAAAAAGGATAAAGTTTGCAGCAAGACTCTAATTTAAGAAACGCTATGGAAAGAAACATTGATTTGAGTAAAGGGAAGACTTAAATGTGACTCGTTGGCTGTAAATATTTGTAATTCTGTTGGTAAATACATTTGCTGAATGTGTTTGAATGTCTCTGAAGTAAAAGTAATGAATTTAGTCACTTAAATTTTGACATATACGGATAAAAAGAAAAAGGTCCTTCCTCTAAGGTCTCTCCTCAAAGTTGTAATGGGTTTTTGTCACCCCAACACTGCTCTTCTTTCTTATAAAAAGACATGTTTAGAAAAGAATTAAAAGCATAAATCTACCTTTTTTTTTCAAACCTGCACTGGAAACTCCTCCTGTGGACGTGTTTGCACATGTCAAGATGTTTGAAAAGGAGTTAAAGTCGAATCTAAAGAGCTCCTGAAACAGCCTGACCAATAATGAATGACTTCATAGACTTCTCCAAAAATGAAAAAAGGAAAAAGTGTTTATCCTCTAATAAACTTCTGCAGACGAGAAGGACTTAAGCTGGAGTTTCTGGCCTGGTCAACGGCTCTGGGAAGCAGCAGAGACCTGCCAGTGTGTAAGCACAGGCTGACAGCTCTGCTTTTTATTGGCACGCATCTCAAACTTCTCATTTCCTCCAGAGTGCTGGAGTCCCTGGGGAAATTCTGTTTGGTTGCGACGGGAAGAAAAAATGATGAGCTCTTCTACTAATATTGTTTTAGCAATATTTGGCTACAAATGCTTCATTAGATGGGATCAGCTGTTATTTTTCCAACCACACAACCGTCAGAGGCCACCAACACATTTGTTGAATTCTGCAAGACTGCACAAATCAAAATATGTCTGATACATTAACTTGTCAATTAAAAACAAATGGAAACGATTTCTTCCACTCTTAGAAAAAAAAAACAGGTTTTTGAGCAGGGATATCCAAAGGAACTTTCAAAATTATTCTGGGATGGCCGCATGACCTACAATGGCTGCCATTTTGTGACAGAACATGAAATTTGGTGATTTTCCCACATTATGGGCTTGAGCGATCTGCATGAAATTTCACACTGAAGTTTATTTGACCTCTGACCTCAAGAAGAGGCCGCCAACTGGAATCTTAAAAGAAAATCACCTTTATGACTTTCAACAAATTCAAACTCCTCCAAGGGATTTTGATCTATGTCCTTATAACTCCTTGAGCATCAATGAGAAGCTCCTTGGACAAAAATGTTGGACTGGAGTTTGTAGATTTTCAAAAGCGTAAGCATGGGAGCTCACTAAAGCTGTGTTTCTCTGTTGTTTGCACGTTTTTCACCTGAATATTGTGAAAATATATTACGTGAATTGAACAAAATGATATGGCGTACAGTATGAACATTTTAGGAATGTTCATGTTCAAAACCTATGTTGTCAAGGAAATCCTGATATTTACTTACTAAAAATTCCATGTGTCTGATCAAAAAATAAAATGGTTGCTATGGAGATGAAACCTAAAGAAAAGTCGCCTTATTGAAGAAGGTTTTTTTTCTTATTAATTCATCCCACATTGCTATCATCAGGGTTGCAGGAGCAGATGGGGAGAGTGAGGGGGTGTAGCAGCCAATGTGCAAGAGGGTGGCAAGGGCAAGGACAGGTAGTATCTGGTCTAGTATCGGGCCATAAGACACCACTCACAGCTTTAATATTATTATTATTGCTTTTGATGATGTCTGTCAGACATTGACAGTATTTTAAGAGAGAACCTACAGTGACTCAGCAACGCTGCCACAAACAGGAAGATGATGGGAAGTGTAGCCGCAGAGACAACGTCTGCTAAAGAGTTAAAGTTCCTGCTGCACCAAAGTTATGATGCTGTTCTGCTTTAATGGTGAAAGAATTTCAGGCTTCCAGTGGCAAGAAGGGTAATGTGAGACTGTGGCAGGAGTTTCATGGTATGGGTTTTCGAGCAGCTGTGAACTATACATCATCAAGTTTAAGCCTGTCCACACAACTGACTAACGAAAGATGAAAGAAAGATGAGGTGGAGTGACCCAGTCGTCACAAAAGGAACAGCTAGAGGCTGAAGTGGAAACAAGCCCAGCAAAGGTTCTTGTGGAGCTGAAGAGTTAATGGTCACCTGTCACGTGATTTATTATCTGCTTGTTTATGCAATAATTGAGTAAAAGATCAAATTAAATGATGACATTGTTACATTTCAACCTCCCTGTACTGTTCATGATGCACAATGTACTCACCGAGGAAGTCAACTCTGACATTTGTGTCTGACCTTTTACCACAAGTACTCAATAAAAAATTGATGAATTGAAACTTAATTTAGTTAGTTACCAAGTCCCTGCCTCCTACTCCTGGATTTGACAAAAGTACCTGGCCACAGAGAACAACATGGCACCAGAGCATCATTAGCCAGAAGTCCTCGACCAAAGTTCACGCTCTTCACCTACAAAAAGACCGGGACCAGGTTAGAGTTAGGAATCTTCTAGAACAGGGATAGGCAACTCCAGGCCTCGAGGGCCGCATTCCTGCATGTTTTCCAACATACCATGATCTGGCATGTTCTAATTGGCTGGACACACCTGAAGTAGGTAATCAGTCATGAGTAGGGCTTGGATATCTGGAAATCCTGCACACACTGTGGCCCTCGAGGCCTGGACGCAAACTCTGCTTCCGACTAAAATTGCAACAAAAAAAAATTCCACTTCCAGCTAATGATGTGTTTAATAATATTTTTAATAATGTGTTTCACTGCCGTCTTGTCTGCAACCAGGTCCCCCTCGAATGTGAAGCAAACCAAAAGTTATCAAGTTATCAAGTGTTGCAGTTCCACAAATGACCACTGCAGGTCTCAGAATGTTCAAAAGAAAGTTAAAAGCAACCCCCCCCTCTACATTCTGGTCTCTGAAACACCTTCGATGTGTATGTCCTTATGTTCCATTTTTTAAATCTCCATAGGGTGGGTTGTTTGTATAAAAAATGAGCTGTTTTTGTTTCCCTAGAACTTAAATTTGTGCATATTTAATAAAAAACTGTTTTTGGTTGGTGAGTAAATCCAGCAGAGCGATAAACTTGACTTTGTCCAGAGAAACTGTTAAACTCCGCCCACCGCAGTCAGTGTGCACACCTCACTTCAGGCTTCATTTAAAGCCACGCAGAACACAATAGATGACATCAGAAAATATCTCTCTCGTACACGTGTCTGTGAAATCTGTTTAAGGAACTTGAAACCAAAAATCAAACTGTTCCAAAACCTGCGCAGTACAAGCCAGGATTTTCCATTTTTAAGGAGAAAATATTTTTTTAATGAAAAGAAAGAGCTGCGGATACTGTGAGGATTGAAAGGAGAGAAATCATAGTAACAGGCTGTTATTCGCACTGGTTTTCATTCAGCAGCTGAACAATAGTCCTATCCCAACACAAAGGCACTTTGGGCAATTGTGTTGTTTTAGTCTGTTTGGGGAAGCCCTTTTTGCTATCCCAGCATCCCTGTGTCTGAGTTTAGAAGTGAAACTTCATGACATGATGGCATGAAAAGCTCTGGCTCTTATAGAACTCTGACTTCAACTCAACAGTGGAACTGAAACTAGCTGAAATCTAACTAGAGAAACACATGTAACACGTACAATCACACCAACATGACTTCATAATCAAGGTCCAATGTAAGGGACAAATGTTTCACTTGTACTTTTAAGTTTTAAATAAAAATTTTACTGTGTATTTTATCTGTACTCTGCTAATGGCTGACGTGACATATTTAGTCATATCCACATGTACAGTAGTTGACCTTTTCAAGTGCTGTGGGTTTTTGGATTGTCTGGGCCCCTGGAGGGTCGTAAAGAGAAGCGCCTGCATTGTAAGTGTAGCGCAGGTGTGTCTTACAGTTACCTTGAGGCTCGATGGCCATCTTCATGGACGTCACAAAAATCAAGCGTACCATTGTCATTGTAAGGATAAAGTAAGTTGCACGCACTTGTGACAAGTAGGTGATGGTGCTGGACGGTGCTTTTTACGCAGAAATTGTCATTAGTGAGGTGAGAGTACAGGCTCCCCACTGACCGTATGCAAATGCTGCATGCGTGGGGTGTGCAAGTAAACAAAAACGTAGATAAAACATGCATAAACATTTTCCCTCTACGGGCTCACCGAGCGATCTACAACGTATGTATTTCCTGAGGGCCACCTGTGTGCCCTGCACAGATGTGCACATTTTTTGCCCATAGACAGCATGCATCCATGCGTAAGATCCGTAAGGCAAAAGTGACATAAACTTGGTCCAGATGCTTATTTTCTATCAAACTGTGATAGATGTAGCTTCCACTGCTCTCATCTGGGTGTCCAGTGTGATGCTTGTGACTACGCAGGCCAGCCTCTCCTTTTATGAGGTCAAGGAATTTCCAGAGCAGTTTTCCTAGGAAATAAAAATTGTGTCATTTGGCTCGGGGCCATTAACCGGCATGAACAGACATGATCATCATTACTGCCAACATATAAACAAGTAAGGTCATAATAATTCCCACGATTAAAAATAGTTTCATTTAGGACTGAATGGATGACAGTGAGTACTGAGGAAACAGTTTTTTGCCCACTTCTCTCTGGTGTTTGGACTCTGAGGTTGTTCCAACCGTGTGCTTACAAGTAACTTGACCCAAAATAGGAGATTCTTTTGGTTAGTTCCACTGTCTATAGGAACAACACAGACTCATGTGATAGAGGGACTATGTGTCCAAATCCTGGAAAAACTGCTGTGAGTGCTGCATTATCAGCGGAAAAGCGTCTTGTGAAGAAGCAGCTGCCAACAGACGGGTCAGGCTGCACACAAGCTCAATTCTCCGACTGATCATTCAAATAAACAGGAGTTTGTTTACAAAATGAAATCTATCTTTATTTACTGTAAATAGATGCAGAACGCACACACAGTTGCATACTCGTGGATTGTGCAAATGAAGCCGTGAAGTGAGTTTTCTCACCCCCCAATGGTGTTTGTGTAAGTACACACACACAAACACATAAGCCTTCCTCAGTGTGTGTCTGTGTGTCACTGCCCCTCTCTGAGTATGAATGAGTGTCCTGAGAGGGTTAGATAAAGGTAGTCTGTGCTGCAGCTGGGCTCAGCTGACACTTAAAGGAGGCATTGATGCGGGGACCGCTCCGTCCGTCCGTCCGGCTGCAGCAGCAGGACCTGCATCCATGCATGGAAATGCTGACAGGTGCAGGGCAGCAAAGACATTAAAGTCTGCATCAAAGAAATGGAGTCAAAGGGAATACCGACTGTAGTTTCTTCAGAATTTGTCACAATATGTCAGGATCTCTGTTAAAGTAGCACAAGGATTTAAATGTAAAATCACCTAAAACAGACATGACATCAAGCTCTGTTAAGCGCAACTACATTCAGATCACTACACAACTTTTGGGGCTCTACATATAAAACTCGTGTCCATTGATGCGCCTTCAAAGTCCAACCAGGTTAAACTTTGACCAATGAGGTACTCAGACTTGGCAGTAATGTATGGATTAATTCACAGAACTGTCAACCGAACCATTTGAAAATTGATATCGGAGGAGAAAATAAGAAATGTGGTTTGTGTCCGGCTGGAATTTTATAACAGGATTTTATTCCTATATTGGAATAGAGTTGTGAAAGAAAAAGCCTGGAGTGAGATTCACGAGATTTACATCGTTTTTAAATTTTACACCAAGTCTCTTTCAACTGTTTCAATGTGTGCTAGTAAACTGTAAACAGAGACAAAGGAGAAGCCCTTCCTAGCTTGTCCAGTGTGAACACCATATACTAAACATGCAATCAAGAACACACGTTTAGCGCGTTCCTGAATAAACATCACATGCCCTCTGAAAACATAGCTTTAAAGTGACTATCTCACTGGATCAATGACAATTTTAGGTTTTATGGAGCACAAAAACTGACTGAGTGTCTCACTTACCTAATAGTTTGAGTAAAAATCCCTTTTCAGATAGAAAACACACAAAACAATGACTCCATGCAGAAAAAAAAGCTGCTTATCAAACAATAACAAGAAGAATTATCCTCAACTTGAGATGATCTCAAATATGTTGGGATTTAGTGAAAGCCTGAGAAAAAACATGGACTTCCTGGAAGGCGAGCATCCCCCTTCCTCTGGAGTTAAATAAACACATCACTGAATAAACAGAACATCATAGCATGGGGGTGGTAGTGTGGTGGTCTGCAAACTTGTAACATGGCATTTTCCCGTTCGACATATGATATAAAAATATTAGGAATGTGGACGTGGTTAACAAAAAAACCTCTGTTGCCAAGGAGATCTAAAAGCTTACTTTTGTCGATTCTTCTAAAAATTATGTTGACCTGTTTGTTTCCCCCTGGTGACCAAAAAACTAAAATGTTGCCATGGAAATAAAACCAACAGAAAAGCCGCCATTTTGGAAAAAATGTTGTTTTTCATTAATTTATCACATGCAGTTCTCAGGGTGGCAAAATGGCCTGCAAATACTGCAAATACTCTTCTTTTAACTAAGACTAATTATTTAAATCTCTTCTTTTGTCTTGTTTCAGGTTGGTGAGCAAACATTGGATATTTGCAATAACCAGATCATTTAAATTTCCATAAACGTTGGAAATGCGATCATTAGAAAATCCTGCTCAAATTGTAAAAGTCACTCGTCTGATTTTTTTCTGGAAGTGTTTGTATGTTTCAAACTTCCTGTTACTTTCAAAACTTCCTCCAGAGAAATCTTGGTAAAAATGCCGTAAAACAGTCGGAGCTTTAGATGAATGCCGGTAAATTAGACAACACTTACCGTTGTCCTGTATTACCAGAAAAGGAAAATGCATTGTTCTCAGATTCACCACAAAGGATATCAGATAGTCCCATTACATGGTCACTTGAAAACAAAATGGGAGGAGCTTAGAAATATGACTGTAAATGTGCTAGGTGAGTGCTTGGATGCGACGCTAACTTGCATCCTGCCCTCAATGTGTGAAAATTAAACACTTTGTAGTCTTTACAAAGCAAACACGCTGCTGGTCCGGCTCTGATTTCACCGCCAGCTGCTGATGATAAGCCAGGTAGATGATTTTCTTCTCGCAGGAACATGTGACAGACAGAACTCCTGATTGATTTGCTTGATTATAAAACCTGGATGTTCAGCTAGATGATATTTCTCACTTCAATCCTGAGGATATCCAGACATCAGTCTAGTCAGTGTTTTTACAGGTTAAATTCACAAAATGTTCCCAGAAAAATGTAGAACCAAGGTCACCTGACATAACCGCAAACATACTTTTTCTCTAAAAATGAAAGGATGTGGGGCCACGCTAAGAAATGAAGCAGTCAGTGGAAAAAAGTGGATCACATTCGAAAGAAAAAGAGAAACATCATTAGCGAGCACACAAACACTCATTTCCTCCGGCTGGCCGGTAGATTGTATCAACATACGGCTTTTGTTTGAAAGCCGCGGATATGAAATATGGACGTGAGTAAAAGCACTGCAACGACACCGGGAAGCACCGTCCAGCCCCTCCTGTTCTGTTAACTCACTATGGTGACCTTTAAGTTTTCTGTTGGATGTGGGCATTCAAAAGGCAGTAACAAAATCTGAAAAAAAAACAAAACAAAGTTTTACTCAAAATTATTATAAATTTATTTACAATTTTCAGAATTCTAAAGCTCTTACTGCTCATTTGAGGAAATATTTACCTCGCCACATGCTCAAAAACTCGCCAAAAATCTGCACACACCTAGTACCCGGTAAAACAATGAATTTCGGGCATAGTGACACCCTCCCAAAAGAAAAAAAAATCATGACATCACTGTTGTAGAGACCATAAAAAAATGAATGGGACTAAAATCTCTTATAGGGCTAAAAAAATGTTTTTTTTTTCAAAGTCCACTAACAAAATTAAAACACACATTTTGAGTGTTTCCAAAAGAAGTTTTTAAATTATTATGGGAAGGCCACACGACAGACAGCTAGGTGGCTATTTTGTAGTAAAGTATGAAATTTGGCGATTTTCACATTTTCCCACAAAATGGGAAAAGAAAACGTTTGCAAAATTTCACACATGCACCGTCAGCACAAGTCTACAACCACAACAAAGTTTTGTTGACCTTTGACCTTGGGAAGAGGCCGCCATCTTGAATTTTTTTTTAAATCCCCATTTGTAGCAGCTATAAATGTCACTTCCTCCTAGGAATCTATGGCCTCCTAATTCCTCGAGCATCATTGGGAAACTACGTTAAAAAGATTGTTGGGATTAGAAGTTGCTGATTTTGAACGTCAACATGGCAAGCTCACAAAAGTAACGCTCCCCTGTTACTGGCAGATTTTTTAGCAGATTATTGTGAAAATGTAATACATGAATCGTTGGCTCAAGCTGAAAGAGATATGACAAATGACACAAACATATTAAGAATTTAATTCGATTTTTGTACTGCTCTCACCCCTTATGCAGATGTAAAAAACTCAACATCATTCTGTGTTCTCTGACTTCATGACATAATGAGGGCATGACTCATCGTTTCATGAGGAAACAGGAATCTAAGAACCGGTAAACACTGACATGTGCTTTTCATTTGTAAATGTGACAGATCTAATTAAAGCAAAAACTTTGTGGCTCAAACTTGCTGAGGTATGTTGAACATTACCCTCTACTTGCTTCAGCCTTAGGGCATAATGTACAATGACCACATCGTACAGCACATCTTTATGGGAGTTTTACTCTGCAGCACAGTTACAGTGGTCATAACGAGTGAAAGCAGACCTTCTGTCCTTCTGCCTGACAATCTGAGTCTGAACCTGAGCCTGGCAAATCACAGAGTGCCGGGCTACTTTGCAACACCAGCTACACACGTCCCACACAGCCACTCTCTCAGCTATTTGTACAGTATAAACATTTGGGATGATTAGATGTAATTTTGTGAAGATTCATTGATGGACTAACCTGCACACGCTGCCTCGGGATTCTCCTCTAAGCTGAAAAGTGTTTATAGAGTTATGAGGAGTCAACGAAAGAAGTTCGGGATGTTTTCACTGCCAAGATCCTCGCTAAACAAACACTCCCATTCAGTATATTCCTGTCAGCATACCCACTCGCTGCATTTGCTCCACAGTACAAACCCCGAGGCTTCATTCATCAAGCGTGCCTCTCTGTCTGTGCTTTTACTTGATCAGAAAGTGGAGTAAGTCGCCGAAAGTCAACAGGCGCATTCCCGACATTCACTCCACCGTGAGCTCCCGCCTTTCTCCTGCACTTCCTTATCACCTCCTGAGCTCAGCTGCTGCTGCGTCATGAATCTGTGCCAGGTCTAAGTAAAGACTCTCGAGCGGACATGTTACATTTTACAGCTGTGTTCCTCTAACGCCTGTTCCTGAAACCTACAAGAGACTCTTTCTCTCCTTCTTTACGCCTCGCCATCATGTCATACTTCAATAGCTGAGTGGGCCCGAAAGAACAGAGACAATAATTGTGTGCCGTTGCAAAGGACGTTTATCAAAAGAGCGGCAGGATCATTATAAGGGTCACCTATTGATTTTGGTGAATAAACAGCCTGGTTTGAGCTAACTTCAACTGTTAAGTGCAGAATAATGACTGACAATGGATTGTCACTTTTGTGCAACAAATTCTCAAGTCGTCTTTCCTGTTTTAGGCAGGTTTAGAAATAACTGGAGCCAGGTGACTTCCCCACTAGAGATCTGGTTGCACAAGCAAGACAGTCCTTAGAGACAGTTCTTTAATATGTAAAAAAGCTCAACTTGACCACAAAGAAAAAGAAGATTTTTTTCCTCTTTGGTTTGGATTTATAATCTACGACAGTCACAGTTCGATTATTTAAGAATGATCAGACTTATGTGTCCCTTTTCTTTCCCCTTTTTTCTAAAACCTTAGGTTTGGTATCATCATAGGTGTCATTCTGTTAACCCTTTAGCACCAGAGATGCTGCCGACAATGCAAATGACACACACTTTGATATACAGTAACTCTTTGACCACTTACACAATCGCTGTGAATCAGCTGATTCACATTGATAGCATGAACGCGTCACTGCTGTGCAGTGTTAAGCTCCACATCACCCTTCAAGGGGCCATTTCACATGAAAAGTCTATGTAAGCGCGAGTAAATGTGCATTTCGGGCTTCTGCAATCAAAACGTCCGCGTTCACGCACATTTTTTGGACAATTTTTAGGCTCTACGCACAAAACGCGTGGCCATAAAACTCAAATGAATGTCAACACTGATGCCAAAGCTCCAATTTTAAAGAGTTAGGGTCAGGATAGCAACAACCACGTACAACCAAAAGGGCTTTGGACCTGTCCCAACACCAAACTCGCATTTTTAACACTTGTATTTTTCTGAGTCACAAAACGTAATACGGAAAAGTTGGAGACGCACTCTGCCAGATTAAGCTTATCTCCAAGAAGTCTCTGTAGGTCGGATTGTGTGAACAATTCCAAAAATATAGAAAAGTCAGAACTCCAAAAACGAAGTCTAGAGGATACAGTATCTTTCTTGTGAATGTTGTTGTCATTTCCTCTCCTAATGTCTCAGCCCAGTGAGACTGTGACTCTAATAACAAGCACTTGTAAGATTTTAGGCACTTTGGTTTAATCGGGAATGTGTGTGTTTTATTTTTTTTTTTACTTTTTTACCACTTTTACAAAAAAAAAAACATTTAATTTGTAAGTATTTATGTAGGCTTTCAGTAGAAATGTCAAAGGAAGCCAACCTTTACTGCATAAATGTAAGCTTCGATTGGGATTTATGGGAAAATTAAAGAATCAGGCTGTGGCAGAACTGGAGCCAAACTAGGAAAACGTGTTTTTGAAGTGCACCCAACATTTAGCATAACCTGCAAGAATCCAAAAACCCAGTCCTGCTCACATAAAAAGGCCTTCAGAGACATTCTTAATAATATTTACATCCTGTGCATAATTTAGACTGGGAAAGAAGAAAACATGTTTTATGAGAAGGTTCTGTCCACACTTGGTGGTGTCAAGGCTGTAGCCTCGTATACAAGGTGAGGGAAGGTAAACACATTTTTCTTCTCTCTTTTTTATCATTGCAAAAGAAAGTCACAGTAAAAAATAAAAAAAAGATATCTGTCTCTTAACCTTTTGGCACATTAGCTTCATTCTGGGGTGCTCATGATCTTTATCTGTCAAAGTGGCAGCAGCCTATTTTTATATACTATGGAGGAAGAATGGGAAGAACGGCTCTCTGTTCGAGCCATGTCTTCAGCATGCTCATGCACACGGTCCCTGAGAAAGCAGAAGCATAAGAAGTAAACACTAAGCTCTCTCACAGGATGCTCTGTAAATATTTAGAGCTCAGCCTGGACTGAAGGGAGAGAAACACGGCAGAGCAGAAATGGCCAAATGTGATCGGACCAAGCCAACCATCTCCACTCTCCACATTGCATCACACCAGCGCTAAACAACACCACCCTATTCAGCATGGCGGCTTTTCTCAGCTTACCTCACACACCGAGCGGCAGGGGCCTGCTCCCTGAAACTGAAGAGAAGATCGGGGTTTAGCTTCTCACAGTCTAAAAGGAACAGGTAAGCTGAAAGTTAATGCCAGCGATGGCCTCCTGTCAGAAAACTGAACATCTGCTTTGCTCTGTCTGGTGTCTCACGTTTTCCTTTGAACAAAAGCCTTTAGACTTTTATCAGGTTCAGGTGAAATGTATTTTCTGGCCAATCAAGCGCAGCCACACCATAATCACGGACCCATCTTTTGGTTTCTCTTGACTTGGTGGGCAAAGGGGAAGTCCTGCTGAAAGACAAAACCAACATCCAACTTTTCACCAAAGAACAATACGAAGTGCTTCTGAATTCCCTGCTAAAGGTTTGCATTGACTGTGGACTTCAGAAAACACAGTGGACTAACAGCAGCAGATGACGCCCCAAACCATCACTGACCGGAACGTCAAGCAACATGGATTCTGTGACCCCTCTTGACACTTGTAGTCCATGTCTAGCATTCATCTGTCTGGACGCTCTGGACGCTCTTGATGCTCTGACTCCAGCCTCGGTCCAGTCCTTTTGAAGCTCCCACAAATACTGGAATGGGTTTTACCCACTGTCTGTATATAAGAACTGGACTGAGTGACCCCTCCCCCTCTGGCGTTCTAAACAGGAAGTAACCACTGGGTCCAAGAAGCCAAAATCCCATTGATATCTTTTGAGAAATAAACAGCGATTTCGTTCTATTTGTTAGAAGAACTTCTTGCTGTGCTACCTTTATAGCACGTCCTTGATTATCTTTTTTGAAGTGATGTAAAGTGATATGAAGAGTTTAGTAGCATGTTCTTTATGCTATAGTTATCTGAATAATTGTTCACGTTGTTCTAATATAATAGATCCCTTTCACGTTTCATGAAGCTAATAAGCATAAGTGTGTTACGGTAGGGAAGCGTGCATTTATTCAGTCTGTTGTTTTTCCTTTATTATGATTTGCCTTTCAAGATGAAATGTCCGTTTGTGTTCCCATATATTGTGAAATAAATTTCCCCCGAAACATGCGATTTTCTTCCTTCTTTAGTAGGCATTTTCTTTTATGCTCCGACTTATACTACAGAGCAACTTTTAGTCCAAAAATACGCTAAATATCCAGCTGTGCCAAGAGTATTTTTTTTTTTTGTTTCTCATTCAGACTGTACTGGTCAGGGCTGTGGTCTCTTGATGGACAGGTGACAGTCCAGTCCTCAGCTCTTTGGGAACATTATTGGATGTGTTTCGACATTTGTTAGCATCCCCACCCCATCAGCATGTTTGAGCAAAGCAATTGTTGCATTTGTCATTCAAGTCTAAATGGTAAAAAAATGAAGGTGAATCAGGCTTCAAATGAGCTCAGTCCAGCAGCTCACCAGACCCCATGTTTTACTGAACCAGAGCCTTCAGCCTTAAGCTGTCTGGGTGAAGGTTTGACTGCTATCATCCAAACTGTCGGTTTTCAGTTTCATTAAGTGAGACTGGGTGGTTTGTTGTGTTTTGACTGTTGGTGCTCACATGACTGCTCCACCTCTCTGTTGTTGTTGAATGAATCACACTGATGTGTACCTCTTATCTTACCATCTCTTTGCTGGGTGAAAACTAAAATGGGTAGTAGAGTTGAGGGGACTTAACAGAGGAAACTTTCAAGCCTTTATTTATGGCACCAAAGTGACTTAAGAGCCCCGCAGCTTGCAGAGAGTTTTTAGTGACTTTTTCTGCTAGAAGAAGAAACAAACGTTCACTTTTAGCAGGAGATGTAATTGCAGCTCATTAAAGATGGAAGCTCAGCTGAAAACTTACAGTTCAGACTCAAAACCAGATGGAAAAACGGGATCAAATAGAAAGTCCTCTTTAACTCTAATTGAAACAAAAAAAGAACAGTCTCTGTTGTTCGTTTTGGCAAACGTCCACCCATCTGGTGTCCATATATTCCACAAGAGTCTGAAGAGTCGTATGTTATTAGCACTTGACCCTGGGTCTGGGCCGTGCATGCCAAAACAATACCAGGACGAGCCTCCCAGAGCTGTAGTGGAACACAAATAGTAACTTGTAGATGCCATCAGCTGCCACTACAGAGGAGAAGGGAAACTGAAGGAGGAGGAAAAACAGCAGGACGAAGAAGAGGTGGAAATGGGTGGTGGCCAGGAAGCGGGACTCTTCCTGCCCTAATCACAAGTCCGAATGTTTCCTTTCATTGTAGGAGCTCCAGACCCCATTAAGCTGCAAGACCCCTGCGTACACATCCTCCTAAGACAAAGTCCCTCTTTTACGGGCAAGACGTCGTGTTAAAGTCATACATGTTACATGTGGGTTTTTCAGATTAGGTCATGTTCCCACAAACGGAGTCACAGGTATCCTCCTTGGCAGAGGCGCGGCGCATTGTGCAGCCCTGTGGCTCTGCTCCCATAAACACTTCATCATGAAATCCTGAGGACACAGTAAATATTTGCCAAAGTCCCTTATCAGCGCGCCTTATCTTGGCGTGAACTCCAGGCACCGCATGACTCCAGGACTCTTATTTTCTTAATGCATTTGCTGCCCACGATAAGTGACGACAGCGGCTCGGACCAGAACCGCTCGGACTTAAAAGACTCCTGGAACTACAACAGCCTAGAATGTCGGCCAGGCATTGGCGCACAGTCAGACTTCAACTCTGTCCTTCTTTTAGCTGCTTACTTAATCAGTCATGAGCTGATGGTGGGTGATGGTACCTCCAACGCTTTTGTGTAATCCGCTAACATCCACTTGAATTAATCTGCTTTGTCGGGTCAAAAGGAAAAAAGTGAATGTAACATTTGCACTCAATACTTCTTTAAAAGAGGTTTGACTTTAAAACTGACGTGACTTAAGTCCCAGTTAGCCATTCACCCTTGAGTAAATCCTCCCCTCCACTCTTAAAACTTCAAGTATCTGCTCTCTAAGTATGAGAGCCTATGTGTCGTAACACAATCCTCAAACTCAGCTTATTAAAAGATTCAAATCTTTCCAGCCTACGGCTCTGCTCTCCTTAACTTTTTCCATTTTGAAAGTGCAGGCCTCACCCGCCCTCCTCCTCCTTCGGTTTGCAGTTGAACGCTTTATGCAATAGTTGGGTCAGAGCTGATGGCTGCAGAGCACGCATGGCGCTCCAATGACAGGCAGAGATTTGGGGAAATACCTTTCTTCGACCAATGCCACTGCCTGCCAACCCTCACTCCCCCTCAAGGGTGCTCTTCCACTTCACTGCACAACCAAACCACACTCCTTTTCTCAAAATGATTTTTTTTTATTGGGAGAACTACAAAAAAAAAAAATGTACAGTACAAAGTTAACAGTCTCACACTCAATTTGTAGTGAACAGACTCCCCAAAAAACGAAAACATCACAACTCTCGTCTTTTTTTTTTTTTGTCCGTTTGTTACATTCAAAAAGCTTTACTTCTGATAAAGTAGTCAAAAGTACATAGTGCGCATCCCCCTGTACCTACTATGTACAAACTAGACGTGTTCGTCCACTTTCCTCTCCAGCAAACTCCGAAAACTAGACTCTATACGAAAAGAACATGAAAAGGAATGGGGACAAAGGGTGAAGGTCGCTTCTGTCCGAGTGGTAACAACCTCAGAATCAGGGTCGAGAACACTACATTCAACTCTTATAGAAAAAAATGTAGGAAAAATACTTTATTTGGTTAATTTTTAAGGCATGTAAAGATGGTGAACCCCAACAGGCACTACACAATAATACTGGGGCACAAGGGATTGCTACATTCTTTTGCACGCGGCTGGAATCACAGTGTGACCTCGTGCAAACAGGAGAAAGAAGAAAAATAAAATACTTTTTGGTTAATTTATTGACTCGGGTTCTTTGTCGCTGATGTAGGTCAACAAGGTTTGGACGGTCTGTACAACCTCTGTTTATACATTCTACACACACAGCTAATGGGGATCCTCCAAAGAATAAAGAAAAAGGAAAAAAAAAAAACAAAGGCCTTCTACAGCACTGACAGCAATCACACAAACTTTTGTTTTAATAAACGTAAACAAGGAACGAAAACTAATGAAATAAATATCACATACGTTCTCTTAAATTAAGATTTGTTTTTACTCATTTACAATAAAAATAACCAAGTGAAGTTACAAAAAAAGGAAAAAACAATATATATATTACTGTGAAAAGAACATACACTCCACTTTATGCAGATTAATAATGGCGATCATAATTTAAACATAAAAGAATATAGATCTATTGCTTCATCATACTTGATAAATACAGTATGGACACAAATTACCAATGTAGCCTATACTTTTTTTCACAAGATAATAAATAAGTTAAATAGTCCATAGCGAGTTAAGCACCGCTATGTAAATCACTCAAAAAGAAAAACCTGCTAAAAAAATATATATATATATATTCATATATTCAACCATCAGCAGTGATTTCCCCAAACAAACCCAATTCAAGAGTGCTTTGCAATCAAGCAACACTAACCAAACCAACCACTGGGTGGCGCTAGAAGGCAGAACTGGAATGAAGAAAACATGTTACTTTGAGTCAAGGCATATTCTTGGCAGGATGGGAGGAAATCTGAAACCGCACAGTCTCTTCTCAAGTCACAATCCCGGGAGAGGGGGGCTGCTGCCGTGAGCCCTTGGGCAAGGCACTGATGGAATGCCTTCTGTTTGCTATCTAAGTTTTAATACAGCTATATTACATAGAAAGGAAACGAAGAAAAAAATACTAGTCTAATGCCAGATCAAGGATACTTGAAAGCTTAACTGATCCTCGTGGGGGTGAACCCTTCTCTTGCCCCCCTCCAGGGGGTTCGGAGCGGGGGGTGGGGGTTCGGCGCCCCCGAAGGGTAAAAGTCTTGCTCAGAGGCACGTCGTAAGTGTGCGCCTCCATAATCCGAACACACTGGTGGTTAGTCGTCTGAAATCGACAGCCTGCTGAAGATCGGCAACCGCCTCCCCGCGTCCAGACTCGGAGACTCGGAGCCGCTCAGGCTCCCGGAGGAGCTCAGCGACCCGCTGGCGTAGCTATCCCGGTCGGAGAGAGAGTCCGGCGGGCTCGGCGGCGGCTCGAACACCGGCGAGTCGTTGAGGCGGCGCAGCGCCTGCAGTTGGCTGATTGTGTAGGTGGGGGAGGACGGGAAGTAGGCACCTGTTGAGTGGTTGTAGCCGCCGGGGGTGTGCACCGCCAGCGGGGCGAGTAAGGCCTTTAGGTCCTGCCCGGGGAAGGAGAAGGCACTGTTGATGCAGGGCACGGAGGTGTGCGCCAGCACCTCCTCGTAGAAGCTGGAGGCGGTGGAGCAGGAGGAGGCCGAGGTCGGGGGCGGAGGGGTCCGGGACGTGGGGCTGTCCAGGAGGGGGGAGTTCAGTCCGTGGTGGGTGGAGAAGCCGGAGAAGCTGAGGCTGTGGTGAAGCTTTGGTCTGTCCCGCTGGGTGAAGCCGAGCTGCTGCGGCGGCAGGACGTCCCTCTGGCCGAAGCCGCTGAGGTCCCGGGCGGCGCGGGGCTCCGCCGCCTGCACGTTGGCGTTGGCGGGCGGAGCGGGGCGCCGCTCCTCGGCGTTGTGGATAAAGTGACAGCGGGGCCCGTAGGGGCAGAAGCCGATGGTGTGGAAGGTGCGGCACGGCTCCGTCTTGTACTTGGGGTGGCGGGACAGGCTCCGCAGCTCGTGGTAGCCGTGCGCGAACTGACACTTTTCCCCGTACTTGCAGGAGCCGTTCTCCTCGAAGGGCCGGCACAGCTCGGTCTTGTAGCGGGTGGAGTTGATCTGGGAGCCGGGCTTCTGCTGCAGCACGCCCCGGTCTCCGTTCTCGCTGTAGGCGCGGTCGCGGAACTTGTTCTCCTTGTTCATGAGGGCCGTGGCGCTGCCGCCGCTCGGCGTGTTCTCCTTCAGGCTGCTGTAGGGGCCCGCAGAGTACTTATTGTTCATCGCCTCCACGTTGCTGGTTGAGTTCCTGCGGTAGAAGGTCGGCGTGAAGGGGCCGCCGGAGCCCGGGGCCGCCACGGGGGCGCCCACCGCCTTCTTATCCAGCATGTTGTGGATGTGGAGCGCGTTCATGTTCATGCTTTTGTCGTGCTGTTGGAGGAGAAAAAAACAACACCAGTTAATCCTCCTGCTGCATCCAATCCCTGCATTCCCGCCTGTCAGACATTTACCTTATAAAGCATGTCCATGTCGTAGAACGCAGACAAGACCGTCGCTGACATCTCTGATCCCCAAAGCTCCAGCCGCGCTGCGTCTTTCATGGAGAACTGAGCTGGATCCCTGGACGCACCGAGCGCTGGTTCGTGCCACGACTGGTTTTGGTGCAAGTTTGAAAAAGTTGCTGAGAAAAAAAAACCGTCTCTGGAAGAAGGGGGAAGTCGACAGGGGGGCAGGTTTGTGTTGAGACGTCTCCTCCCCGCTAAAAGCGCTGGACCTGAGAGCTGGTTCTGCTGTCTTATACCCGGCCGGGATGGAGGGTGGCGCCAAGTTTTCCCCTAGAAAACGCCTCTTGGCGCTTCGCAAGAAAGTCCTCCACTCGCGGGTTGGTCGCTGATTCTTCCACACCACGCCTTGAAATTCAAGCCGCGCAAAGCCTCCACACCCCCACGAGAGAGAGAAAAAAGCCCTCCGGTGTCTTTCTAATCGGTTTTGCTTTTCGGGTTTCGTGAACACGGAGAAGAGTCTGGAAACGTGCGTTTGTCCCCCGCCAGCTGCCTGTGGACGGGTAGACCACAGCTATGAGCGGGGAGCAGCCCACGCAGAATTTTTGGGAATTCACTGATTGCATAATCAGCGTCCACATTGCAACAACAGCCCGCATGTGCGCTCTAAAAAAAAGTGCAGTTTTCCCCCCGTTTCCAGTAACTTTCACTCATCAAAGACCTCCTGTCTCCTCTAAAGTCAGATCCAATCATTGTGGATCATTTTAAAGCACCAACTCCTGTTTCGGTTTGTTTGGTTTTTCCTTTAAGTTTTTCAGAGGTAAAGGCTGCAGGGATGTGCTTTCTCCAGCGGGACAACACTGCCCCCTAGAGACCAAAGCGGGAACTGACAATATGGATAAAGCGCCATCTGCTGGTCAGATATGAACTTGAAATTAAATGCAGAAAAAAACGAAAAACTAAAAGATCCCTCCAGACGAAAATTGTCTTTAATATATATTTATATATAAAAGTACAGAATTGTATTTCTTAGTATCCCTTGGTTCAAATGATGGTAAATCAGGAGCAGACAAAAAAAGCAATTTGAAAAGATTGTATTTGTGATGTAGAACCTGTGATCAGCAGGCCATAAGCTTCCTGCTCCACTGCTTTCTGATGCATCCACTCGTAGATGACTAGATCCATGTACGTCTTTGTTTTCCTCGTCTGAAATGAAATCCGGCTCAAAACCGTACGTCTGGATAGCCCTGATATTGTTGCACCGGTAATGTTAGGTTGGCGGTGTGAGGTGAGCTAATGGGAGAATGTAAACAGATGGGTGGTGGGAAGTGGGGGCGGGCTTGCTCTGCACCCCTAGCTCAAGAGGCAAATTTCTAATGATCCCCTGCCGCTCTGCAGTACTGTCCTAGAAAATCACACAGAATTTGTAACTTTTGCTAAAAACGACAACATGACAATTTAAAAACCACTGCATGCTTTTAAAACGGCTCAAAAGATGATTGGACTGGGTCCTTTTTTAGCTTTTTTTCTTCTCCTTTACAATTCACCCTCCTCATTTCTCTCAATGCTGGAGATCCATAATTCTTTTGTACAACCAATGCTTTTTTTCCCCACTGATATTTTTCTTTATTCTGCACAATAATTCCACAATAACTGTGAACTGTCTAAAACAAAATTCGTAGTACATTTTATTTGAGTAGTACATTTGTCATTAGTGTGCAATAAAGTAAAATGAAACATTTGAGATCAAATACTTTTAATGTTTTATATAAAAATAAATGGGTGGAGACGAAATAAAAATGTATTAATCAAAAGTAAAAAAAAATGTGTAAAATTCCTAAATAAAAATAAGTGACGCTCCACTAAACTTCCAAGGGTTATTTCTAAGGAGGATCACAAATATGTCTGTGTCATTTCTACATCATTGTAAACAGCAAACGTGATTGGCAACATTGCCGGTGAGTTCAGAGACTACCGAGGGTAGGTGGTTGACATTTTCACCCCCCCAAAAAAAACCCTGCTGTTGCAGCGTCTGCATGAAATAATCCTCCCTAGATGGATAAAAGTTCACAAGAAAATGTTGAACTTCTGCTTTTGGAGTTAAAAAACAGAGTGGAAAGACTGCAGAATTGGCAGCAGAGGGTGGGACTTCTATATTAGGGCTCTGAAAGCTGATATTTTAGTCAGGACGGTGAACGAAACAAACAAAAAAACAGCATTGCAACACATGACCAGAAATTGCAGGTTTGTCAAACACTAGTGCTCTTTTTCCATATATTATCTTAATTGGAGGAGCGATTACAAACGTTTTCCCATTAATCTTTCAATATGTTCAGTGCTGAAGGCTTAGAGGTTAAAAAGAAGGAAAATAGCAACAAGGAGGAAAAACAAGTGACATAAGAGTTTGGAATCTACTACTGCCAACCCTAAAATTAGGCTGAGGGCTGCCCCGGGACGGTTTGTGCTGTGTAAAATGGTGATATACGGTCTAATGTAAAGGACAGAAATCCCTCGAACGCGTCCTCAGGAGAGAGCGCTCCGGCATCACGCGGCTGCTTTGGCTGGAGGGGATGATGAGGAACCTTGCGTCAGGTTTTCTGCAGCATTGGAGAAGCAGGGCAGCGGGAGTTTACTCATACACCCGTGCTGACTGGACAGTGGTCCATTGTGCCTGCCGCCTAATTACATAAGCAGGAAAACCAGAGGGAAGCATAAAATCAGCCCACCAATGGGAAGAATTTTGCAGTAAATTAAACATCACAGGAGAATAACACCTCGTTTAAACATACAGTACGAGCCGTGCACAAACACAGCCCTGGTGACGTGTCAGACGCGTTGGGCTGGCGGCACTGCTTCAGGTGGCGAGCTGCTCGCAGGAGCGGACAGTTTGAGGCTTCACAAACATCCCGGCACAGTCGTGTTCCAACATCAAAGCAGTGACTCTGACCCGGTTTAACACGTTTAATTTAAAAGTCAAACAAACAAAACATCTTTGGGACCAATAAGATTCTAAAAACATTCAGATGGAAGGAATGACATTAAATGATCTTTTGGTTACACAAAAACTTGTGGAAACAGCCCGTTAGGTTCTGGAGCTCAGCTCCTCCAGCAGCTTCAGAACCAGGCCGGCCCTGTGCTGCCCCAGTGTCAGCCGGGCATGCTCGCTGGCGCAGCAGAACTGCTGCAGGGCTGGGAGGCTCTCCAGGGCTCGCTGGGAGCGCAGGGCCTGGGCTCGGGCCCGCGCCTCCATCTGGACGAGCTGCTCGGGATCCGGGCTTTCCTGGTCCAGACGGAGAACGAGGGAGCTGAGGTGCTTGTGGAGCAGCTTGACCCACTGGAGCGGCTCAAACCACAGGTTCCGATTGCCCTTCTCGAACAGGAATTCCTCTTCATCCTGATCACAGCAGACTATTGATTGATCCAAATCCAATCCACTTTAAGAAAACACATTTAAACAGACAAAACTGTCTGATCAAAGCCTGAGATGATAAAAACGCAATTTCACCGCTTTGATTTCATGTGCAGTTGAAGTCTTTAGTGATGTCATGGTTGAAGACTGTTCATCCTTAATGAGTTCGAGTCGATGCCGACAGCACCCTAAAACTCCTGAAGGACAACTCACCAGACTGGAAGCTTCATCTGGACCTTCATCCTCATCCTCATCTTCTTCTCCCAGCAGCCACTGCATGAGCATGATGAGGCCCGCTCCCATCTGCTCCCACAGCTCAAAGAGCCGACACAGGAGCTCCATGCCGACCTCCAGGGCGGCAGGAGGACACACGGGGACCGCTGCTGCATCTGAGGAGGAGGACAGATGAGAAAAATCCTGCAGAGCTGCTGGGAAACATGGCTGATGTGAGGTTGCTTGTTCTTCGCTAACTCCATGCATTCAAAAGGCACTGTGACCCTGAAGGGATGGATGTATTCAAAAGGCCCCACCGAAGCCTCCCCTTCAGCGTCACTTTCTCCCGCTTTATCTCCATCGAGTTCCTCCCTGAACGAAGCAGGAGGATCAAAAGGATTTCCAATAAAAAATCTGCTCTTTTTTATGTAGAATTTGCTTCAGGATATTCCAGATTAAATTTAGATTCAAGTCCACAGAATGAAAACAACGTTTTATTGGTTGTTTTTGAAAAGTCTTTAACCAGAGTTTTCAAGCTCGTCTGTGAAGGAGGAGTTCCCACCAAGCTGCTTCTGACTCACAGGAGACACAAAAGTCCCAGAAAGTAAAATCTAAGTTACTAAAAATGCTCTCTTGGAATCAAAAATAATGTGGTTTTTCATGAGTAAAGACAGACAAACTCCTTAAAGCCCCATTCCAATAATCTTTTGATCTATTTCCAAAGCGTACACAGTTCTCTTTTAATTATGGTTAGGCTGTTTTTAGCTAAAGCTAAAAAAAAAACTGGGACATAGTTTCTGCAGAGCAGCAGAAGTTTATTAGAAATTCACCTCTGAAATGTGGGCGGGAATGTTGGAGAAACCCCGCCCCCTCCGTGTTGCTGAGAGCTCTCTGTTTACCATGGTCCGCTCGGTGCATTTTCTACATTACAAATTCACTGTTTTTCAAACGCCGTTCTTTCGTCTGCTCCAGATTCACAATTTGAATAAATAAATATTTAGAAATGCAATTTCAATCCTACTTTTCCTTCTTTATGTTCTCCATCATGAGAAAAATGCCCCATGAACATGTAAAAACTACTTTCATTGGAGTGGGTCTTTGCACTTTGTGAGGGGCTCTGTGGAAAGTGGTATATGAATACTGCTGGTGTGTGTTCTTAAAGTTTTCTAGAAAGCACTGCAGAGGACCCCCCGCCCTAACAAAGGGAAGCAGTGACTACAGTCCACAGCAGAAGCTGTGTGCTTAAAGTGTGTTGTTCCCCCACCAGCTGACACCCTGATAACACCACAGACTTCAAAAGGCTTTGAGAGGCACTAGCCAAAACGCTACCGCTGTGGGAAGAGCGCCGGGGAAGGTGTATGGACCCCCATCAGCACGTCCAGTTAACGCACCCACATGAACACGGGAACTCAGATTGGTTTTCATCTTCACAGAGGAGGCGTAAAATCGCAGCAGAGCCTGGAGTCTGAGCGCATGGACACTGGAGCGCCTGATTGTGGTGTATTAGAGGAGATTTAAGAGTTTAGGAGCTTGAGTGACAAATTCCTTTCTTTACCGAGAGGCTGCCTCTCCCCAGGACAGCCCTGCCTCTGAAGTTGCCCCCCACCCCCTAAAAATGAAGGGGCACAATAGGAAATTTTAGCTGTGTTCAGTTGATCTACTTTTCTTCAGAGGTTTTACACGTCACTTAAAGTGATTTCCCTCCTCAAGTTTTTGCTGCAGAACACCTTCTTTCTCAAGGGTATAGTGTTTCACGCCGTTAGACAACTGGGCACGAATTTTGGCAAAAGTTTGGGAGGGGAGAAAAATCCAGTATTGTTTGGTGTTGAAAGACTGTGAGACAAAATGCAGTAATAATAGAAGCTGGTGAATAAATAGAGTGAAGCTGCTGATGTTCCTAAGGTTTTGGGCCGGACAGAAGCAGGTTGTGTTAGAATTCCTTTAGAATTCCGTTCGCCATTTTTTATTGTCTGAATCGACAATTCCAAAACCCAGAGCCCAAGAAAATAAAGTGTGCATCGATACACACTATGCAAACATATACTACAATGCATTGGGTTTACATGATTTGTCATTTAAAAGAAATTTATTCAAATTCGTTTTGTTTTTTTTATAAATCATCCATGTTTTCATCCTCAGAACACAGTGGATTCATACATAGTCTTTGCAAATGTTCATTTTTCTAAGGCTTTTACCCGCAAATGGGTGACGTCACAGTGAGTGTTAGGAATACAATGGTTTACTTCCCCCACAATTTGGTTTAAACCTCAGTTTTTGGGTTAAGTTTTGATATATAATTTGTGTGTTACAAAACAAAAAACTTAGAAAAATGTGTTTTTTTAATTTGTTAATAGGCAAATAAAGAAGAAAAAGCTTTTAGTTGTCTCATACTGAACCTGGTGGAATACAATAAAACAATCCATCCTAAATCCTTCCTAAATTTAGCACATAAATCCAGGGCACTGGACAATCCCGTTTTGTTTGGTCTTTTAAGGGTTAGAGAGGGAATTTGGACCGAACCAAAAACTTTGGGGAACGTTCACTTTGTGTGAAGCATTGAAAAGAATGCCAGGTTTGTGTTTTTTTTCTGTTGCTGCATTAAGAACTTGTGTCTCTTCTGTTTGTCTTTCAGAACTTTGCTACTAGATCGATAGACAATAGAATCGACTGAGAATAAACCCAATCCTTTGGGTAAACGGTAAAATAAAAAGCTACCTTGTAGCAGAAAACCCTTTTTTGTGCTTGATTGAATTTGTTGGATCCAACTTCAAATGCAATTCAACAAACCTTTGGTAGGACATCCATTGAAAACCCCTTTAGAAGTTTTCAGTGCTTTTGACTTTGACACAGTACTGACCTCATGGCTTTTCTGCTTTTATTTTTAAAGCAGTTTCCAACAGAGACCTCACTGCAAAAGAAAAAAAGAATCTTAAGAGGGTTAAAAACCCTTGTTTCAAGAAGACTTGTCTCACTATCTCTATACTCTTTTCGAGAAAGTTTTAATAGCAACATCTCTGTTTGATAAAACACATCTTAGTGACTAGAATTATTTTCCTAAAATAAGAGTCCTGGGTAAAGCCGTTTTCCCTGCCCCATTCGATAAGATTTTTTAGCTTATGTAAAGAAAATTGGCCAATGGGGAAGTAATTCTTTACTTCTTTGTAAGCGGCGTGTTTTTGCAGCGCTGACAGGATCACATCATCATCCTTGAGACACACTTGACGCTGGAATAGTATCACAACTCAGTTTGTTAACTTTTGTGTATAAATGTCTAAAAATGTCTTCCATTTGTCTTTAAAACTAGACATAAACAGTGAGGTGCTCCTGTACTGACATCATCATCATCTCTACAACTGTTTTCCGATAACCATCAGGAGCTAGATGCTTCGACAACAGCTCCCTTCTCTTAAAAAAAAAGAAGCCTGTCCTCATCATCAGCGTAAGACCACAGCAGGAAATGAAGCAACTCTGAATGAAGACAATGAAGAGATTAGAAAGGTTTAGTAAACTGATGCTGCAGTGAGAACATGCGGTCATCACTGCATGAAACAATGCAACATTTCTTTCACCCAAGCACTTTAACCAATGCAAATTTCATTTCCTCTTTTTGAAACGGTATCAAAAAGTCACAGTTTTAGTTCTACATCAGATTGTGAGATCTTGCACTGTATTTATTCATTTCTTTCCTGTTGCAGACGGGGTTATTTGTGTTCTTCGTGCACGTTGACTTCAGTCATCCGTTTCGGTTCTTTTTTTTTTTGTCGCTATGCAAGATCTGCTATAGACATTTTAGTGAATAGTCAACATATTAAAAGAGAGCCTCTCCAAGCCTCAGTGGGAACAACACACACATGCCTTCAGTTCAGTGGTGGCTTATGAGTGACCGAGCTGTTAATTAGTAATATCTAGCCTTCATTCTGCACAGACTACTTCAGTCACATTGTTTCTTATTAACAGTCACTCGGCTGAATTAAAGGAGACCTTCACTCTTCAGTAAATCCCCGCGGAGCCTCTGCAGCTGGAGGGGGTGTCAGATGTCCCATTGAGCAAGGATAAGGGGAACTAGGGGTTTATCTGTGGGCTGTCAGGAGAGTGAAATCAGAGAAATCCCAAACACTTCCCGTCCTGCACTCTTCCACACTCGGGTGTCGCCGTGTTCACTGTGGTGGGAGCCCATTCCTTCACACCAGAGGGCCATGCAGCCTCTTCCTTTCAAACTAAACTAAAGACACGCCAATGCAGCCCTACAGAAGTCAGAGAAGGCTGCACAAAGTGCCAATGCTTTTGACAAAAGGTTTTAAGCACACTGCTTCCCCCAGGCCAAGGTGAAAGGAACACTCCTACCAACAAGGCATTGCACAGACACGACCTGAGCGGCAGACTCTGCGTTGGAGCCGAGACTCCAGGAAGCAAAGGTGCGAGATAGCAAGAGGTGCGAAAATAAAACATGCACTTTACAGCCCCAACTTCCTCTGTGGGTTGACGCAAAGCAGGCACTGTGGAGATCAAGGGCAACAACAACAACAGGAAACATGTCAACTGAAGAAGCATTAACATAAAAATAAAAGTCTGGGATGTATGATAGCCACTTTTAGTGGCAGCTTTGTTCCTCAGGACCAGGCTGAAGCTGCTGAGAATCGAAAACGGTCAACGCGGGTCTCTGCAAGGAGTCAACAGAGGCGACCCAGCATCACCTGGAGACGCTTTCACCATTATCAGAGGGAGCTATCATTCACATTTGATCTGTGGCCTGACAGCACTTCAGATGTCACACTGGGGCTGGTTGACTTCCACCAAGCTTCACCATTTGCAAATGCAAGTCAAGGCAGTCTATGATCTGACGGTCACCATGACAACAGCAGTCTTTTAAACTTCAGAGAGTTGCTACTCAGAGGAAATGAGTGTTTTCAGAGGGCCGTGTAGTAAACTCATCTTCGTGCATAAAATGGGAGGGGCCATTCACAGTAAAGCCCTTTTACTCTTGCAGACAAGAGCGTCTGTCATGCAAATGTTTCTCAAGGCTCAATTCAGGCGTGACAGAATGGCAAGGAAATCAACATAAAGCTAGCGTTTGGCCAAGAAAGGGAACCACACCCTTCAAAACAAAAGCCTCCAAACAAAAGCTTAGCTATCAACTACATTCAGTTTAATCCTTTTTTTCGGTTTCAAACTTGAGAACTTTCGTTAACTCCACACTAAATACAGATTAAAAGAATTGTCACAGTATATTTTTAAAAGTAGGGGTGCACACTGAGGGTTGCTCAGTTTGACAGGTGGAGTATGAAAAAACCACATCAGCACAGGCCACAGCGCATACACACACACAGCCTGCAGACAGCAGTCGTTTCTGCAGACATGCCACTTTATTTCACACCAACCACCAAATAATTAAAATCTCCTTCTGTTGCTTGACTGAAAAGATGGTTAAAGCAGCACAAACCCCATCTCTGTTCCCCCGGCACGACGAATAAAAGTGCCTATTTATTCTGAAAGTGAATGTCTGAGTCATTCTCGAACGACTTTGAGAGCATTTTATAATTTCTGCATAAATGACACACGACCTCTGGTTTAACGGCTGAGTGAGCGCAGTGCTAAAATAGAACAGGGCTGTTTAATGAGTGTCTTTTCGTTCTGTCAAGTTATTCCCATTCAGTGATCTGTGTCATCCAGATGAATGAAGGCTTAAGAAGGAGCAAGTTGAAGACATTTTGTCAGCGTGGGCTTCAGTGCTCACTGGATCACTGAGAATGACTAGTCAGCAGAACCTTTCAACCAGGTCTGAAAAATAATGTAATCAACAACTTAGAATGCCAGCACACTTTGTTTGTTTTTATATCAGTTTAAATGCAGTAATTTAAAAACCAATTCATAAAGACTTCATATTTTATGTGAAAAATTTCAAATGCTAATTTCTCATTTGGTTTGATGTTAGCTAAAGTTTACGAATAAAGCTTTGGGTGAAGCATCTAAATTAAAGGCAGGTTTATTCAAAATGGAATAAAAGTCACAGGTTTTAGGGTTTACACCAAGCTGAGCATGAGTCTGTACAAGAGGGTTATTTTTAAAGTTTTTTTTTTTACATTTTTTTAATGCAATACAATTAAATACAAGAAAAAAAGCTTAGAGAGATTTCTGTTGATACTTCCTTTAATGCCCCATCGCCAGAGCTTTAGTGCCAGAGATGGCGTTCTTTAAATTAAACCTGTAGCATTCGGACAGGTCAGCCCCCTTACGGGTACATGTGACTAAGACCTAACTACAGATTTGAAGGTTAGGACTTGAGACTGAATGAATTTAAACAGAAGTAGAATGATTCTTTTTCATTCACGTATATCTGCAAAAAACTCAAGATTGCTGTGAACTATTAAACGATTATGAGACAGCTGAAGCATGGAAATTAATAAATAAAATAGGAAATAACGGTGAAAAATAATAGAAAGAAATGATAGTGAAAAACTCTGTGAAAACGGGAAAAAGAAAATAATTTACAGAAGTCTTGCTGCCTGGACTTGCTTTCATTTTCTGTTTCCCTTCAAGAGTGCTGGTGACAGTCTCCTCTAACACACTTCATCACACTTCATTCTAAGATTTCAAATCTAAGAATTCAATTCATCTTCTGGTTTAATTTAATTGATGCTATCTGCTTTTATTATCTTGACGTGAAAGTTTACGCCCTTGATCGTCGCTTTTTTTAAAAAAGGATGGAGATTTCAGGAAAATACATGGTTCATGTCCAAATTGGAAATTGTGCCGACTTGCGGCACGTTTGTACGCAGGACTCTATTTATGAACTCCAGCCTGAAGTCGACTGTGCATTAGGCCAATGTGTGATGTTATCCTCATGAGCCAAACCATTATTTATTTATAGAAGGTAAATGTTAAAGAAAATCAAATATGGAAAACACTTAGAGCCTCACTCTGATCATCCACTGAATAATCGTTACCAGTGGTGTTTTCATTATAGTTATGCTGCTTTTAACTATTAAAAAAAACCTGTCACTTCTACGACATAGTTTCTGCAGAGGAGCAGTAGTTTGTTAGAAATTCACCCGAGTTGTGGGCAAGACTGTTGGAGCAGAGCAATCCCGCCCCCTTTCCCCTCCCTGTTGCTAAGAGCTCAGAGCAGGGAGCTTGTAGTCCACCCAGTGTATTATCTGTCAAAAAACAAATATCTCTCTCTCTCTATATATATATATATATAGATATGTGTTGGAACAACATGCAAGAACAAGAAAAGATGCTTTTATGGCGGATGTTTCTAAATTGTGATGCATCTTAGTCCTTAAGATCTCACAAGCTGAAATGGTGTGCTAATGTACCCTGTACAACTGTGCAGTAACAATAAAGGCTCTTAATCTTAAACCTATTTGAGGATGGTATTCTTAGTGAACTGCTCAGCAAAATGGAAAATCAATACACCTTTGGTTTTCAAAATTCCTGTGATAAACTCAGTTGTCCTCATCATGGATGATGTATCGGTGTCGTTGTCTGGAGATAATGCTTGTCTATTATTCAGGATTCTGTCTAAAGCCCAACAGGCCAAAAAGTTAGTCCATATCCATCTCATTCTGAGAAACAATGAGCTTGAACAAAAGATAGCATAGATAAAAAAAAAATAAAAAACATTTAAACCATTGCGCAATTTCATTGAAGAACAAGTGAAGTGTGGGGTTAACTAATGGATTCGTTCTGTATGTGCTGACTGGATATGGGATTTTGACATCCACTTTGCAGGAAAATGCTGCAGGTTGCAATCCCTCCTTATCTCCAGAGGCGGATATCTCTTTGTAGGTAGGACAACAAACTCAAGGCTCTGGCTGATTCAGGGATGCCATCCATCACACTCTCATATTTTACCTCAGCTAAGCTTATAGACTCTAAAATGGACACTTTCTTTCTGTAAATTCACAATGAAAGCATGTTGGGTCATTATAACATTTTGTTTTGTGAAACCGCATAAACATCTCAAACTGTTGATTGACCATGAAGCTAGTAACCTCAATGGACCAGAATCGAAGTTATGAGAATCTAGAAACTAAAATCAGTCTGCATCTGCTGGAGACTAGGTGTGAATGCACATCTTGAAATCTACATTTATTGCTCATGGATTTAACAACATGCTTTTATGTTGAAGGAATTTTTCAAAACAAACCTTCTTTAGGATCACTTTCACACAGGACTGTTTGGTCTGCAGCAGAGCTGGTTATCTCCGTTGGTACGCTTTGTTTTGACGAATGTGAGGGTTCATCTGAACTCTGGCATGGAGCAAACAAGCAAACCCTGAAAAGCCTGAAACGTTTCACCATTTATCCAAGTGGCTTTACCAGTCATCAGGTTTGAATGTAAGTGAACCCTGGTGTAATTCACAAGTGTGAACCATTGATTATATATGAGAGCTGGACCGAGCGAGTGTAACATCACCCAGGCTTACTTAAGGCTCCAATGAAATCAAGTTTTATTTGCGATATATATGTTGCCATGTTGGATCCAGCCAATGACAGTAAGCAGTGGTTGTAAGTCAGTCTGAGTCAACATTTCTATGGCAACTATTCACACCAATCGGGAGTGAGTTTGCTGGAAAGCCACACCCCTACCACTTGAAGTGGGATCAGGAGAATCTGTTAATCCAATGTTTGGAACTTTCTAAGTGAGACCACCCACTTTTAGAGGCCTCTGATTGGTCAGTTTTTAATTTGCACAATAGAAAAAAACATTGTTAAAAAATAGGATTATTAAGAACGTACGCTCTTAATAATGTGTAAAGAAAAAGGGGGTGTTAAGAAGCGTTAAATGTTAAGAAAAAGATAGCAGATCAAGAATGGTTATTCTTACAAATATAATGAATGAGTAACAGCTGATTATTTCTCAGTAGAAGTCAATGGGATTTTGGCTTCTTGGAGCCAGTACTTCCTGTGGGGAGGGATCACTCAGTCCAGTTCTTATGTACAGTCTCTGATGTGAACGCAAGCAAACTATCCATTAGACCAAAAGTGGGTTTGAGACATAAGCACCCGTTTTTATGGGTGGAAACAGTATAGTAAGCAGGTAAAGGCTTCTTATCAGTAATAGACAGTCAGAGTTGTAGTGGGTCGAGCCTTTTTTTAAATTTTGCGTTCTTGGTCAGAACTCTATTGTTTTTTGCCGATTCCCCCCCCCCCCCCCCCCAAGCGTAATTTGATGACAATTACTATAAAGGCTTTGATTTTCAAGGCTGGCAGCTGCAATAAAACTAATCTTTCCTTCAAAGATTCCCAACAGGCGGTCTGACTGTAGCTGTTTGTTGTGTTCTCAGTCAGAAGCATAATCAATGTCACCTTTCAAGCTCCATCCAAACCCCTCTGCGGCTGTCCGGAGCCTGTCACAGTGCTGGAGGTCCGGCAAGGACGAGCGGAGTTTGATTTCAGACGCAATTAGTCTGGAGGCATTTGGGGAGGGGGAGGGGGTGGGGGTGGGGTGGAGATGATGCTGGTGCAGGGGATGTGGTGGGGGTTAAATTAGATTTGCTTTTCCTGTCTCAACACAAAGGCCCCACTGTGGGTGACAGACAAGAAGAGAAGCTTCAGCTGATTGGACGTCTTCAGAAATCATTCTCCCACACTCCTGTGACACTTAAAGATAGATAAAGTTTATGTTGTAACAGACAAAAAATCTATTTTGCTTGTGATCCAATCAAGACAAGGGGAGTCCTACTTTCAGGAAAAAGTTATAAAATCACTACTAAGATGCAAGTGAAATAAAATAATGGCTGTGACAAACACATTTTTACTAACATTTAGGTTTTTCCACGGCTTAAACCTGCCAAACTGAGGTCAGCTGCTGTGCGTGTCATCTACTGTGTGTGAATGTGAGACAGGTCTCACATTTTTGCCCCTCCTCCATATCAAAGGGCCCCCGTGTTGTCGCCTTCATCTGAAGCAGCTAACACCTCAGATACTTGACTTTGCTTCTGCGGGTCATAAAACACAAAGACTGGCTGGCAAGCCTCAGGGAAGTGCGAAGAGCGCACAAAAAAACGGGCTAAAACTCTGAAAGTTTTTTTTTTTTTTTTTTTATTGACTTGCGTACAGTATCCTGCAAAAATCTCAGACACCCCTCATTTCTAATAAATTGTTTCCAAGAAGCAGAGCCAGTAATCTTTTAAAGTGTCATTAAGCAGCCCTTGCTGTGTTTACAACAGGCAGTGAAGGTAACAAGAGTACAATCCAGAAGGAAAGCAGCCTTAAAAGCGCCACTTTGCCCTATGGATCATTTAAAAGCTATTGGGTTCTGTTAACCAATATATAAACAAAAGAAGTCTTTTAAAAGTGCAAGAAATGGTAGAGTTTGAGGATAGCTAAATATCCACAAAACCCAAAGTGTTAAGGATAACTATGGATCAACCTTAAATGAACTAGTTTGTGCTCATCCAGAATTATACGACACCAAACCTACAACTCTATATATCAGAATAGAGCTGTGAAAGCCTGGAACAAAAATCGCAAGATTTACACACCTTTGACATTTTGCACCAAGTCCCTTCCAACTGTAGATGGCAGACATGCACTAGTAAGCAGTAGAAGAAGTAGTTGCTTTGCTCGTCCAGTGCGAACACCATACGCTGAAAGCGTGTTCTTGAACACGCTTCGCACGCTTAGCGTGAACATACCATAACAGTCAGGCTGCAAGCATAGAGCACGCATTTATCATTTGAACAGCACTAATGGGTCGCTTGCACAGTCTGCAGGTTTCAGGGAGGTTAAAGCAAAAAAAAAAAAAATCTGCATGACCTACTTCACCCTAAATTACCCGTAGGAGTTACTTTAGTATTCGCTATGACCTGTCACCTGCAGCAAGCCTGTAGAAAAAAATGTGCATGAAAATGTTGCTTCCCGGGCTGACCGAGTGGTCTATGATCTCAAAATGTATAGATTAGCCTGTTTTTTGCCAGCAGACAGCCCGTAAGTTGTTTGGTCACAGTGGCGAGTCATAACCAACAAGGAACAGCATTCCTCCAGATATCCAATGGGTGTTAGCGTTTGGCTTGAGGAGCTCCAGTTTTTTGCAGATGACTGGATCCTTTTGGGTTCAACTCGCCCTGGGATTTGAGGAAAGAATTGAGGCCGTGTTTTAATACAGTAATTGGCTAAAAGTTGAGTGCGAGGTGTTTGTGTCTGTCACCAGCATTCCTTTACAGAAATTTCTCTTGGCAGACCGGGGATTCACCATCTGTGTGCTTATTTCAAATTTAAAATATGTTCAAGAAAGAAAATTAATCAAGAGAGTCAATTTACTTACCTAGTTTTAACTCTTTGACGCCTTTGATGCAAATAAGCTTAAAATCACTTTGGCTCCAAAATAACCTAAATTTAACATACATGAAGGCAAAAAGGGATTTTTTTTTCATAACTGGAAATTAATGTAGGCCTGTAATGGTCAAACGCACCCAAATAGCCTATTCTGCGTGATTACAGAGAAAATTAGACCAAAATGTATCAGCTTTTCCATCCAAAGTATTACAATGAAGGAAAACATTTAGTTTCAACACGTCCCAAGTGTAGCCAACAGTATTTGAGAGCTACATAAAATCCATGTGGAGATTTGTTTTGTGTACCAGGTAATTCAGTCACCAACTCTGCACTTCAGATGACCAAGTTTTGCAAAACAGAGCCGTATCTCAGCCCACAGTAACTGAAGTGTCAACGGATGAGCAGGTTGAGCAGCACACTCTGTATCTGTATGAAAGCTTCACTCAAGATTTTACATATCTTCAAACGTAAAATCACCCCCTTCCAGCCTCACACCGGCACTGTTTAGAGTAAAAAGAAGATTCCATCTTTACCCAATAATAGGCTCCATTGTAAACAAAGCGGGCTGCACGGTGGCGCAGTGGTCAGCGCTCCTGCCTCACAGCAAGAAGGTTCCCGGTTCAAGTCCTGGCTGGGGGACCTTTCTGTGTGGAGTTTGCATGTTCTCCCCGTGCATGCGTGGGTTTTCTCCGGGTACTCCGGCTTCCTCCCACCGTCCAAAAACATGCTTCATAGGTTCATTGGTTACTCTAAATTGTCCGTAGGTGTGAATGTGAGTGTGATTGTGGCCCCTGCGACAGACTGGCGACCGGTCCAGGGGTGTACCCTGCCTTCGCCCATGAGTAGCCGGGTTAGGCTCCGGCAACCCCGTGACCCCGAAAGGGATAAAACGGATTGGAAAATAAATGAATGTAAACAAAGGAATATGACTTCCTCTGGAGACTTTTGTTGTTTTTCATTTGCAGGACAAATCTGATTTCTCCTGCCAAGTCACGTAACCATTTGATGTGGGATTGTGAGTTTGCTATCTCAATTGTAGAGTGCTGCATTCCTGCAGACCGTACGGCCTGCTTTCACACGACAGTTTCACCATCATCCACTGTCTGAAGGGTTTGGCTGCAGGGTCAAAGTCAAGCTCTCACTCAGGACTTCCAGCTGGGAGGAAGCGTGGGCTTTAACAGTAAGGCCACCCCGAGAAAAGGAGCTGTGAATATGAATGGACCAAGAAGGAGGAGGATTCCCCCCACCCCCCTGTAATTACGCCTTTTGTGTTCTCTTCCTGTTGTAGAGAAAGAAACCTTTCCATCCAAGTCATGCTGTTGACCTTTATTTCTATCTGATCTTCAGCTGACAGCTTATCTAGACTCTGTCTGGGCTTCTGCACATAAACACCGAGCGCGCTTGGATAAATACTGGTGACTAAACACTTCCAAGCATTTCGGCGCGTTTCCCAGCTTTTCGGATCATTAAACAGACTCTTCCTTCAAAGATAAAAATTAAGAATTTTTGAGTTTAGTAAAATTAAAAACAAACGGGAGGAAAAGAAGTAGGTATAAACAGGAAATATGCAGAAAGAAGCCGGTTTATGTTTGCACATGAGTTTGATTCCTCAAATTAAACAGTTTTTTTCCCCTCTTGTATTTTGTTATGAGATAATATCAGTGAGGAGAGACACAATAAGGGTGACTCCTCCAGGGAAGCTGGAAAAATACAGACAGCGAGTGCTGTGAAAACAGGAAGTTGAATGTGTGTGTTGGGGGAGTGCGGTGCTTTGAGACGGCGCTCCTCTGGGGATAAAACTGGCCTGAAGTGTGTGTGGTTGCCATCTGAGTGGCTCATTATGCATTCCTTCAGAAAAACAGGCCTCAGACAAACGATGACACATAACCACACGCACTCCCCACGCTCGCATCCCAAATGTTGAACCTGGTTAGCTCCCGCCGTTCCGAGAAGACCTCCCTCCCCCCGCCGCCTCCCATCCTGAAATTATGTCACCAACCCTCAGGTTGACATCTTTCTTTTGTTTGTCGCACAAAATACGTTGTTCATATGTGTGTAACAGTTGTTTGGAGGAATCACTGCGCTGCTCATTTGTCTTGCAAGCAGCAAGGGATGCTGGGAGTCCATCAACGTTGGAGTTAGACAGTTTCTACTATAAGGTGTTAAAAACAATGTTTGTGCACCTTTTTAAAAATCTTTAAAAGTTTTTAAAAATCCCACAGGAAACCGTGATGAATTTTTATTGAGGGGAAATTTGAACAAAATTCTCCAAGGTGACATCCACGTGGAAAAACAGTTAGCAAACCATCTCAAATTTTTTCTATTTTTCTATTAGTCAATCAATAATAAAAGCAGGCTGAGAAGCCACAAAGTCCAGTGGTTGAATCAAAAAATCACTGTTTTGTAGACTGATAATGCATAATAATGTCTTTTTTTTGGCTTGCAGTTTGTTGTTCTGAGATTTTTGTGTGAAATCAATTGGAAAAACACTTCAAGTTTAAAGCTCTGTGAACAATTAAGAGAAGCCAGGTCAATTCACCATACAATCATTAGGGGTTTGTTTCATAAGCCCACAATGTAACATGGACTTTAATGTTCCCTCGCCATATTGTGGTTCATCTTTCGTGGTCTCGTTGTTTCAAAGGTTTTTTACAGTGCAATTTCGCATGCTTTTTTTTTTTTTTTTAAAAACATTGCACTGTGTTCTGCGTCCTGATTGGTTTTTGACATTTTCAATCACTCTCCTCCGTGCCGTGTCTCCTGTACAGAACGCATGCAGTTGGCAAGAGTTTCATAAATCTTCAATAGCGAGCAGATCCTCGTTTTCATTCTCTAAAACCGGACTTCTATTTCTATGACGGTTTGAACTTTGAGAGTTTAAACGAGAGATAAAAGTGTGAAAAGGTTCACATCTGTCAGAAAAAAAGTGTATGAAGTGTGTAGTGAGGAGTTTCACAGCCTTAAAACATTCTACTTTGTGGATTTCACTTATGTGTTATCTTTAGATCCTACAACACAATACAACAACAACTCACAGACTTACCATCTGGTTTAAACAACTTTCTGCATTTTGTGTTTTTGACATCTTCACTGCAGGAAACTTGAGCAATAAATCAACAAGTTGAAGCAAAAGTCGATGCCAGATTAAAAACATGCAAATTCTATCATTTTTTTCAACTCAGGAAACCAAGTGATCAGGTATTGATAAATAACAATATTGATGCATTTTGAAAATCCAACATTTTACACAAACTTTCCTCTTTCAAAAGCTAAAAAAGGTTCTGCGGAACAAGCAGCCAGCAGGTGTTGTTGGGTTTAAGTTCCACCCAAACCTCAGATTCACAGAAACTCACCAGCTAACTCTGACTGTAATTATTAGTGAGCAGGGACAGATATGTTACCCGTGAAATCCCTGGAGATGGGATTACCATCACTGAGCAGAGCAGGCAGAGTTCAAATCACCCCCCCCGCCCCTCTGGATGGGGCTTTGTGCTGCTTTGGCACGCGTTTGTGTCGTAATGGAAACCTTCCACAAACAGGTCTGTTTATGATGTTTATTTATATGCATGCTGGGCTTGTGTGTGTGTGTGTGTGTGTGTGTGGACGGGACTCACTGGTGCTAATCTAGGAGAATGTACCTGTGCTGAGCAGGTGAGCAGGGACTTGAGAAGTGAAATCCGAGGCAGACTCTCGGACCTCCTGATCTTCATCCTGCAGCAGCAGGAACAGACTCCTCCACAGTGAAACTGTAGTGGGCAGACCTGAAACACACATGAACGCTCGCATGAGGACAGCCGGAAAACAGAGAACGCCTCAAACCTTTCCTCTGTGCCGCTGCTTTCACTCAAACTCACCCAGAATCAGACCAGGGTCAGTGAGGAGGCTGGATGTACAACCAACCAGCACCTTGGTGGCCATCAGCTTCACCTCCACAGGCTGATCCTCATCACAGCACGAGCACACCAGCGCCCCCCATGGAGCCAAACAAGTTACTGCACTTGAACACTTTAGTAATTAGAAAGACAGCACGGATTATTTTTTATTTTAATTGTGCATCATTATAAATTTAATAATACATTTAACGTGTTTTTATGTGTCATGTGTCCTGATGGAGCTTCAGTAGGACTAAGATCAAACTTCAAAAAAGACTATCTTGCAGGCAGATGCGTCACATTATTGTTGCCCAAAGGCAAAAAAAAACAGAAGTTTCTGTTATTACAAGAACAAAGTTCTGTTTTTGTGAAGAGTAGAGCTAACTCAGCCAGCACAGATGAAGATTTCTTGAAAAGAAACAAACCGTCAGGCTCGTCTCATTGTTGCAAACAACAAAAGTACAGATTTCATGATATAACCTCAGTGCTTGAGCTTTAAACTCTTCCAACCTGAGTGATAAATTGTATCAGAATAAAAAATAAGTAATAAAGGAATGACTCCGTGACACTTTTAGTTTTTACTGATGGAAGCTTCACGAAGGAAATGATGAGCTTCGTGTCCATGTTCTTTATCCCTGTTTGTCAGAGATGGCTGAAGGTGTTCTTTACCTGAGGGTCAAAGGTCAGCAGCTCAGTCACAAGCTGGGAGAGCAGCGACAGGGCAGCACAGTGGAGCTCCACACTAAAACACACACCAGGCGACAAACCTCAGCTGATTCTCTGCATTTATAAAAGCTAAATAAAGTCACAACTGCCCTTACGGGTGGATATGGGCTTTCTGAGGATAAAAAATAGAAAAGTCTGTATGGGGCACGCAGGTGATCGTAGACCGATTGATGAGCCAGTAGAGCAAGAATGCTCATGTCCATGTTTTCTACAGGCATGCTGCCAGTGACAGGTTGTAGCGAACACTTAAACAACACATCAGGATAATTAAGAGTGAATTCAGTGAGGCGCAGGAATGTCGTACGAATTTTTCTTTTTAAACCAGCGCAAATCTTGTGGACTGCACAAGGAACCCGTTAGTGCTGTTCATGTGATAAGTGCACACTCCTCGAGTGCCCCGGACATGGTTTGCCCATCTTTCACCGCAGACAGCCAGCATCCACCCGTAAGGGCAGCTGTGACTGAGGCTTTACAACAGTCATTGCACGGGCAGCATCACCCGTATGTGCAACTTGTGTTTACCTTACGAATACTTCACGCCCACTCAGATGGAAATGGTGTTTTTGGTCTTTTTAACATGTTTTTGTGACATTTTTCTGATGATGGAGGACATATATTAAGAAAATTAAAACTGCTTAGACAAAGTATTTGTTTAGTAGAAAATAAGTTGGGCAAGCCCCAAGCTCCCTGCTCCACTCCATTCTGATGCATCCAGTTGTAAATGGCTTGGTCCATGGGAGCTTGTGGCCGGCCCAGCGAACGCCACAAATGAGCTGTTTTGTCAAACAGCCTTTTTTCATCTGCTCTTTGTTCACAACAATTTGAATACAGAAATACTTAAAAATGCTGTTGAAATCTTGATTTTTTAATACAAGTCCTCCAGCATCAGAAAAAGGACAAAAGAACATGTTAAAAACACAATTTTCATTGGAATGGGTCAATTAAGCTAAATGAGCATTAAGCAAATAACTGGACAGCTTTTCTGAATTTGGTTGTTGACCACACTTCAGTTTGCAGTTTGACCGACCTGCTGCATATATGCAGAAAGTAACTCTTGTTTATTTATTTCTTATTATTTGTGTCAGAAAAAAGCCCCTTGAGCCTGGTATACCCCCTCGCCTGAACCTGCCGACCACAAAAGAAGTGTGCTGGTACCTCAGCAACATTATAAGTCACAATAGGCCGAGTGTCATTCAATCACTGGCAGACAAGGGCAACCCAATCTCATCCCAGTCCAGCTCTAATCATAACCCTGGGGCCGCTCTGAGGGGAAAGCAGATCTCTGGGTCCAGAGATTGTGGCCAGGAAAAGGCTTCAGAGGCCTTTGTAATCCAATCCTTGTTCAAGCTTGTATTCTCTTGTCAGGGGTGAGAAAAGCACTGCAACTGCTTGTAAAGGAAGGTGTGTGTGTGTCAGCACATGTCAAAGGGTTTACTGTGTAAACAAACACACACACACTGGAACAGCATGTGCCAATCGAGTGCGCTGCTCAAAAGAGGGAGGAGTGAGTCTCTGCAGTCCTTCGCTCTGACGAAAATACCGCTGAGGGCCCGGCAGGTGTGAATAATCTAATGGACGACTAATGGTGCAAATAAAGGCCTTTGAGGGAACAAATATCAGTTTTCACCCACATAAACGTTTCCATGCCCTCTATTTCATCTTGGCGCTGCTGGTCTTTCACTGCTGGTGGACTTTTGGCAACCGAAGCACCTTTGAGCCGCACAAAGAGTGCAAAAACATGCAGAGAAGAAAGAAGAGCCGAGGAGCAGCCAGGTGCAGGCGGTGACCCTCTACGCCCCCCCCATGGATCCAGACTCTGAATGAAGACCCTTTCACAGCCCAGGAAAACAAAACCTGAGCAGCGGAGGAGGAGGAGGAGGAGTTTGCGGCTTCACCTTCTCTCTGTGTTGGTCCATCTATCAAAGCTTCAGACACTTTTAGAACCGATGGAAACTGGGGAGCAGAAGCTTAGGGACGAACAAACCTTCTTAAAAAGGAAAATTATACACAGAGTCTTTATGACAAAACAAACAGCTCAAAAACTCAGCAGGTCAAAAATTCAACTCAATCTATTTATTACTTGACAATTTAGAACCAAAGGTAACCAAAATGATGCATCAAAAATGTAGAAAACATACATTTAAAAAATATTTTCCAAATAAGTTGGAATAATTTCATTTGCTCTAGACTGACTCAACAATAATACATTGTTGACTCCATAAAAACCATCCAAAACTTTCAGCAATAAGGCTGATGGTCTGCTGGGACCACATTGGAACTGCACTGCACCGGAATCCACGGGCTCTGCAGGCAGACCTCAGTTCCTTTACTCCAGACAATGCAAAGGAGGGAGCGACCGGAGCAGTCAAACAACCATAATGTGGTCAAAGGTACAATCAACGAGACCAAGTTACCGAAAGCAAAAACACCAGATCCGTGACAAAACTCCCAGCATGGTCAGAGCTGCACAAGACAAATTAGTGAAAAAAAAAACAAACAAACGAACAAGTCAATGAAACTTTATGAAAATTCTGCTAGAGTACATTTTTGGATTTCTTGAGGTTTTGTGTTAACCACACACATTCCTCATTTCTTCATATTGGATGTCATTTTGTTTTGTTCAGCTTGAGCCAATGATTCATGTATCACATTCTCACTATATTACAATAAAAATGTGAGAGCAATAGATGAATGGCACTTTTGCGAGCTCGGCACGCACACGCCGTTCAAATCCTACAACTTCTGTTTCCGTCATTTTCTTTTTTTCCAAGTAGCTTCCCAGTGATGTTCAGGGAGTTTGGTGGTGATTGATCAAAGTCCCTATAGGAGGAGTTTACATTTCTGATTTTTTTGGGGGGAAAAATTCAAGATGGTGGTCTCTTTTCGAGGTCGACCAAACTTCAGTCATGGTTGTAGACTTGTGGCGTGTGTGACTATGACGTTTTGTGAAAATTGCTCAAACAAAAGCTCTTTTTGCCCATGTTGTGCGAAAATGTGAAAACCCGCAAAGAGACACAAACCCAATCCTCTGAGGAGATACTGGTGTCATCAGAATACTCTTCCTTTACAAAAATAGAAGTCTCAGCAAAATTCTTCAACTCTGACTGGAACTGGTGAGGTTTTTTTTCCCCACATCTATACAAAAACACAACCAACTGTAGTGTTTTCATGCATGGGCCCTCCTTTAAAGACCCCCTCAGATGAAAATAGTGTTTTTGCTGTTTTTAAAACATTCTTGTGGCATTTTTTTCTAAAGACGGGAGGACAAATATGAAGACAGTTAAGCTCAAAATTGCATTTCTGAGTATTTCTTTATTCAAATTGTTGTGAATCAAAAGCAGATGAAAAAATGCTGCTTGAAAAAGCTTAAAAGCGAGATGTCACACCCGCAGGCCACAAGCTCCCTGCTCCGTTTAGATGCATCCACTTATACACAGAAAGACCCATGTACGTCTTGGGTTTCCTTGTCTGAGCTGGCATCTGGATCAAAACTGTACGGCTGGGTAGCTCCAAGATTGCTCGACGTTTTTGTTGCATCGGTAATGTTAGGATGGGCTTGTGAGGGGCTGTAAGACTTTATTTGACTATATTAGACTATATTTATTTACAATAAATCAAAAGAAGATCGGAGTGGGACACCAGTAAACACCTCTAAGTTCATGGATTTGAAGATGTGTTCATGCTCATACATGTTTTCATGGACCAGCATGTTAGTAAAAGTGCATTTTCTGTTTAAAACTTCAGTGCTGTTTGACTGACCTGAAAGTGGAGCTCTGGGTCAGGTTGAGAAGGTGCAGCAGGACCTCATCCTGGGACAGAGTCTTTGCACCGTCTCTCCACTGCAGCTCCCTGCCACAGCTCCACACACTCAACACCTGCAGGACCTGAGAGGAAGAGGAGGAACGTGAGCTGCCGACCATCTCCGTCTCATCGTCACCCTGAAGAGGTCAGTCTGAACATGCCCTCCGAAAAGCAGCATGTTGAGAGCTGAGCAACACTAAAACCTGGTGCATCTGAGCATGAGATGTTTGTCCTGAACAGAAACAAAGAAGGAGCCGGACTCTGCTAGCTTTGAAATGACTCAAAGTGAGAAACATTTCAAAACAGAGACATGGCTTAAAATTCCCACCACTTCAGTGAGATGAGACATAATCTTCAGTATTTTAGACTTCCAAATAACAAAAATAACCTCCAATGGAAAAATGTCGTAATACCACAGAAAGAAAATAAACAAAGATTTCTGCCTTTCTTTTATATAATTTTGTGTAAATTATTTTAAAAAGCAAAGAGCCACAATAAAAAGACAGAGGAGCAACATGTGGTTCTGTAGCCTCTGGTTGCAGACCCCTGGTTTACACGGAAGTGAAAAAAGACAAGACTGGTTTTGCTTTAAGTCATCTGGTGGTTTTACACTGAAGTGCTTTGGCTTCAGTCTTCAGCCTCAGGGAGAAAGCGAAGTGTTGCCACTTGGGAAACTGAGCAAGCATTTTCTGAGAATCTGCATGGTGGAGGAGTGGTTAGAACTCTCCTCGACCTCGTCCGAATCCCAGGCTGGACCGTTCTGTATGGACTTTGCATGTTCTCCTCCTAGATTCTCTATGGGCACATTCCTCCCACAGTCCAAAAACATGCTTCATAGATTCATTGGTTCCTCTAAAGTGCCCCGAGGTGTGAGGTTGTGTGGCCCTGCAACAGACTGGTGACCTCTCCAGGATGTACCCCGAACTTCACCTAACCTTGGATAGGCTCCAGCAACCCCATGACACTAAAAGGGATTCAGTGGGTTCAGGATATGGATGGATGTTAGTCAGAGGTTCAAATCCCAGGCTACAGACTCACAGCACCTTTGGGAAACACCAAACATAACTTAGTCCTCCAGTGTAAATGTAATCTGCAAGTCGCTTTGTACAAAAGCATCTGCTAAATGCCAAAAAAGTAAAAAGTACAACAAAAACTTTTTGACTTATTCCAATAAAATAAAACATGGTAGAGACTCTATAGACTCTTAAAAAGATTTTTTTTTTTTTAATTTTTTGACTGAACCATTACAAATCAGACATTTTTGGATTTTTTTTTTTCAATACTGACTCATTGCTAACTTTTAACATAACCTTTCCTTAAACTGCCTCCTGCAGCTGAAACCCGACTCTGTTTCTTGATTGTAAACGGTCTCATTATTCTTGCGGTCACATCTCCTTCTTCTTTAGATGAGCTGAAAAACGCAGCAGTGGGCAGAGCAGCCGTCACGCCTGCGCTTCAATGTTTATCCACATGTCTGGGTGTTCGGTATTTGACTGCCTGCTCTATTCTCAGCTCGCCTGACCAACTCTGCTGCTTCTGACTTTTACAGCCCGTTTTAATGAGCTCCCATCCTGCAACGCACTCCACTGCCCACATTCTCAAATACACAGAGTCATAGGAAAACATGCAGACTCAGGCTACAGAACTTCATAGCTTTTACATGCAAATAAACTTTGACGACCACCCTGCACGAGAGGAGTAACCCTCCCCTGCTCACTGGGTCATACCAGCCTCAGATCTTGCCATTTCTTGACGGCAAACAATGCTGGGTAAATACAATTTGATCAATCAATGTAAAGAAAGGAGTAAAATAAATCAGAAAATGTCCTAAAATACATGTTGATTGTAAAGAAAACAATTTAGAACTGGATTGTTTCACCATGTGAACGCTAAAGGTCACACTGAGCTCTTCAGAAACCTAAATGAAAACGTGAGTTTGAACCTACAGATGGAATGTGCTAAAGATCTGTTGTTCAGGTCAGAGTAATTGGCTTGAAGATTAAAGGGCAGTTTGGGTTCAATGTGTGAGGTTATGTGAAGTACTTAGTAGTAGTGTGAGCTTCACCTGCAGCAGACTGCAATCAGAGAGCGATTGGTTCAGAGTCATGGGGAAGTCCACAAATCAAACCCTAAAATTCCCACAGTGCTTTGGGTGGAAATGGACATCTCCTGAAAGGAGAGCGCGTTGATCTGTTCAGGTAAAAAGCTCCTTTAGAACCTGAATATTTCTTTAAAAGGCAGTCTTTGGCAGACATCTCTCCCAGAATGCTTCAGTGTAAGAAGCAAGGTCCTATGGTAACAGACTGAATGGGCCGTGGTATGCTCGGCGCCACTTTACTGAGCCAGCACATTAAAGTCCCACTCCCATAAAATTTGTGTTTTTGGTATTTTTAACATGTTCATGTGGCATTTTTCTAATCATGGAGGACATAAATTTAGAAAATTAGGCCTAAAATAGCATTTCTAAGTATTTCTTGATTCAAATCGTGAATGAAAATAATCTGTAGGACAAAGGTTGCATTTGGGAGTCACAAGTTACCTGCTCCGCTCCATTCTGATCCATCCATTTATACAAAAAGATTGATGTACGTCTTTGTTTCTTCGTCTGAACTGGCATCAGGATCAAAACTGTACGGTGGGATAGCTGCAATATCGCTCGCCATTTTTGTTGCACTAGTAATGCAAGGCTGGGGGTGTGAGGGCTGTAAGCCAGTGGGAGAGAGTGTAAACAGATGGATGATGGGAAGTTGGGACAGGCTTGCTCTGTGACAACAGTCGTGCTCACAACTTGAGGTGAATTTCTAATGAACCGCTGTCACTTAACAGAAAAAAATATATATATTTTTTCTATTTTTGCCAAAAATGTCCTAATCATTATCTAAACAGTCAGGTAATAACCCCTCAATAAGCAGCAGAGAAGAAGGCCGCTATCGATGTGTCATTCTTAAGGCAAACATCTCCGTGGACCAGAAAAGGCAGTGAAGGACATGACGCCTGACACACACGCCCAGAAAACAAGCAGAAGTTCTTCAACAAACACAGAAAACAAACGCTGCTCCTGTAACGTTTTTGTCTGCATATGTGTGGTCTTACCTTGGCCAGACACTGAGGGTGCTGCTCATGAAGAGCCAAGCTGGTCAGGTTAGACAGGGTGGTCTCATCAAGCCACAGAGGCTGCCCCTTCTCCTCCTCTTTAAGCCTCCTCAGGATGCTCTCCGCTGCCAGCTCCCTCACCTCATATCGGGAGCAGCTCAGTAGGCGCTCCTGGATCTGCGGAGCCAGATGACAGCTGTCCCACAAGTAAGGGAGCTCTATGCTGGCACTTAGCGCCACCTGGGCCAGGCTGAGAAGGTACTGAACACTGCCAGGTCCAACAACGTCACATGGAGGATCAGAGGCGAGGAGTTCTGAGGCCGTCAGCACTGACAAGGCCTCCTGACGGAGAGAGCTGACCTCTGAATCTGTGAAAGTGAGAATCAAATACATTTAATGACGAAATTCTAAATGTTGCTTTAGAAGAATGAAACTTTTCTTTTTATTAGCCCCAACAGCTTGTAATGATTTTCATTCATCTTATTAATAGAAGTTTCTCTTCGTTTCTTTTCCTTGGATGCAATTAAATCACCATTTAGATGAGCTGCACAAACCACAGAGCTTTCGGAACGCTGAAGTGTCTTCTGCTTTTTTCTATTTTGACTTTTATAGGAAAGGCTGCGTCAGTGTCTTTTTGGAAATGCCCATCGCGGTGCCCGCCTGGCTACCTGGGAGCACACGCCCACCGTCAGCGAGCGACACAAAGAAACACACGTGTACGCTACCACCCCGAACAATCAAGAAGCTTGGGAGCTACAGAGCTGTTCTGGAGCTGCAAGGAACGCCACCTGCGCTGCTCTAAACCGACAAAAGAGCGGGAAACGCTGCATTCCTGCACAGCTGGGATGGGTTACTGTGGAGATGAGCCAGGTTACTGCAGAATCTGATCCTCAAAGGAGGGTCTGCGACAAAATCAGCATAGCTTAACGGCTATAATGGGGGTTAAGGGCACAGTAATGGGAGTAAAAGGGGGAAGATGACTGAGGGAGAATAGGAGCGTGTCAAAAGAAAGCAGTTGTTTTTAACAGTATAGCATTGGGAAGTGTGTGTATGTGTGTGTCAGCGGATGTAGAAACAGCGTGTTGACATTAGCCTGTCACATGCTCATCCGTTCAACTGTGACGCTGCAGTTTTGAGTCCAGCCGGGCTCTCACAACACAAAACCCATGTGTGCTTATTAGAAAGGGAGGAGGAAAGACACAGCATTAGTCAGAATAAGTCAGACACACTTTTTTATGGTGTTTATAGGATTGAGTGGAGAAAAAGAGGGAAAGCCGAGAACTTCTTATGTGAAAAAAGGTTCATTTTCCTGCTAATACTGTTCACTCTTTGCAAACAGTCTCTGGTGCTTTAGAACATATTTTTAAAGACCCACTCAGATAAAAAACAGGTATTTGGTAAGGGAAAATGCCCCATAAGGTGTCCATTTTCAGAAATGAAATGGATGAACCATCTGAGGCAAAGCAGAGTCTATTCATTTCTGATAACTGATTGACCATTTCCAATGAAAAGTTGACGTAAACAAGCTACGCACGTTTTTCAGATTGTTTTTGGGCTCTAAGCAGAAAAATGCAGTCATTCAACATGTACTGCAAGTTAAACCAGATCAAACTTTGACCAGTCTTGGACTTGGTTTTGGTAGTGACGTTTGGATGTCACCTCTTTTAGATTCACGGAAATGCCAACTGTTTGAAAATTGATCCTGACGGAGAAATTAATAATTGTGGTTTGTGCCCAGACGAAATTCTATGACCCCAAGTCTTTTATATATCGGAACAGAGAAGAGGAAAAAGAGATTTGCACCAAGCCTCTTCCAGCTGTAGGTGGTGAACATGAAGTAGTAAACGCACATCACATGTCCGTTGTGAATGCAGCATCACAGATCTGAAGAGTATTTGGCACATCACGTGACCTAGATACCCTCAATAACCAGTACATCTACAGTAACAGTGTGCGTCAGCCACATGGAAAAGAAGACGTTTAGCTTCACAAAGAGACGAAAGTTTCATGAAAAACTGCAGTCCATCACAGCTCTGTTCAGCAGGAACACCCAAACTGTTGCACTCCCTTTCTGGACCCAGAAGACTTAAGAACACAGAGAATACAGTGGAGTCAAACATCTGTCATGGTCTGCGGTTTTGCTGACTTCCCTTTTGCTTGTGCCTGCCACAACCTGGTGGCATTAATATTCCTGAGCACACGCCCATGTAAGGAAAGACGTCTGCAGTCTAAACTTTGCAACTCAAAGAAAACGACAAGAAACACCATCAAGCATTTCCCACAATTCAATACGCCTCCCAACTGAGTTTGTTAGCAGTGAGTGAGACTGTCTTTGCTGTGCAGAGGTGGCTTTTCCAGCGAAGGTCAAATATTTAAACTGCATGTAGCCACAACATCTGGACTGAATAAACCTGAGACACTTTTTTGTGGTTTTAGGGAGGATGGCAGCCATCGCCAGCTGAGTTTGGATGGAGGGCAGCGGGTCAGCACCCTGCCACACAAACTCCTTCACAAGCACCACACAGAGGCTCAGTTTCAAACGTGTGTCCTGGGAAACAGACAGATCCAGCCTGTTCTGCGAGGCTCAAACACATATGAAAGTATGTGCGAGCATGAAGTAAAATAAATTAAAAGCTGTGCCACAAAAACCAGAAGGACGCGTGCTGCGCCTTTATTAGCGCGGCTCTCGACCCAATAAAAGCTGAGACACTTTACTGTGTGGAGCTAGAAGAGAGGAAACCACGTGCTCTCACACGCAAACACGCAGCTGGATTTCCCATCAGCTTCCAAAAGAAGAAAAACAAATGCCATCCATGTGACAGAGCTTTACAGTTTGCTCAACAAATACTCAAAGCCTTTCCTGCGTGCAGTCCATGCGCTTGCATGATGCCCTGAAAGGAAACCGCTATCATTTATGTACAGCCGATCCCTCCACGACTGCACAAAAGGACGGACCCAGCCTCACGGGTAATATGACATACTGGAAGTTTTGTCATCATGATTTGATGTTTACTTTTGATCAAGAACCATCGCAGGTTCAGGCTCTTCTATACAAAAACTATCATTATATTCATGCTTTTTCAATATTTTTGTAAAGACGGCAATAGGCAAGTTGTGACTAATAAAAAATTCTAATATGAAGCATTTAAATTTGCTGACTTTATAAAGATGAGATCAGCATTTCGTCTGTTTGCAATTTAGAGATTTGGTAGATTTTGAAATGGAGGTCAACAAATAAAGTTCATACAAACATTTCACAGCAGTGTTTCGAGAGAGAGTCCCTATGAATGAAAATAAAACTGTAACGTTTAAGAAAAGCAGCCTCACAACAATCTTTAGCTAATGTTTTTAGTCCATAGCCTTCAGGTGTACACATATAAGAAAAGGTTTAAACGTCATTTAAAGAATATTGCAAGTAAGTGTAATTCTGTCACATGATATAGTCAGGAATGAATAGCATGATAAAACAACATCTTTTAAAGTCCCACTCTAATGAAAATGGTGTTTTGGTATTTTTCACATATTCATGTGGGATTTTTCTGAGGACATTTATAAAAAAAGTTCAGCTTAAAATAGCATTTCTGAGTATTTCTTTATCGGAGAAAGCTAGTTTCCAGGATTAAAAAGATGCTCAAAAGGGTCCTTCCATCTCTTTGACATCATCATCATCTGAGGTCAACAAACTCAGCAACTTCCCTCTCCTGAGGTGTCAAATACTTTGCCAGATTTTGTATGAGGCTAGTAAGAAGATCTTCTCCACAGCCTCCCCAAATTCCCCAATACCCAAATGTTTGCCCCTGAAACTGCGTAAGAATGCCAAAACCTGTCAGCTGCTTTGGAGGAACTCCAAGTCTGTCAGACTTCATGGAACTCATTCCTCAGCTTTATAGCATCTCTTATTTCTGGCATAGACCTGGGTGGATTTGAGCTCCAACAAACACCTTAGGACCACAACTGAGTGACTGCACTGACAAACGTGGTGAAAACATTGTCAACCTGGACTCAATGTCTCAAGATTCCCTTGATACCGGATTAAGACTTTACTGGATGTAGGAGTTACAGAACCTTTTGATGATGGGCCCTTTTCCTCTGCCAGCAAATCCAACTTACAACCAGATAAGGAAAAACTGAAAGCTCCACCCCTCTTTTTATCCAAGCATCCAAGACTCACAGCCAAAGGTGAGATGACGCAACTACAAAGTCGATCATTGACCTCCTGACAGGGGTGTCCACATGGTGTTTGTTGAACTGTGACGTCCAATAACAAAGACAGAAACAAAGAAGTGGGAAACATAAAAAGCTTGAAAATATCTAATGTTGTCTGTCACTTGAGTAAATCAAGAGGATTATTGGGATTGGTCCATTTTCTCCGTTGTGTTTTTTTTTTCCCATCTTGGTCGGGTAATACTGGCCCCGAGTGAGCAGCGTTTGGAACTGCATGATTTTTTATTTTTTTTTTGCCAGTTTGCTCTGCTTTAGTCTTCATTTTACTACTGAGACTGACATGATATGGTATTCATTAATGCTCCCCGCCACTGCTAAAACTGTGGTAAGGCTTCGTGCCTGCTGTTTCCTCTGCAAAGAAAACACAGAATAATGAATTCAGGTAAAGATACGTTATTTTTCTGTGATTTAAATTAGCTAATTTTAGCTCAGGAACATCTTAGACTAACATGGTTTTGTTATCCCTCAACAATCCAATTCAAAACTTCATAAAATTGGTCAAGGACATTTCATACTTGAAAGGATTGAGGGTGTCTGCTGGAAACTATGCATCCACTTGTATGGTGCTATTCTATAGTAAACTTGGTGTTTTCATTTACTCTACATTTTCCACAATGATCCAAATGAAAAATAGTCTGAATTAGGTGAACGCTAATTGAAGCAAATAAAAAATGTGACGTTACACCGTTATTTGCGCCGCCCTGTTAGTCATCAGAAGAATTGATTGCCACAGTCAGCACCGTCCGATCATAACCAAAATTGCTTAAAAACCCTATTGTAAATATTCTGAAAGACAATGTCTCCGGATATTACAGTTCCAGAACAAGAACGCTCTTTTTCACCATAACAAAGTACATTTCAGTTGACTTCATCATCATCTGCTGGCAAACTCACAGAATAGATATTCAGCAAACTTGCTTGCACTTTTGTGGTATTTTTTCCCCCCGTTTGCTTCCTCTTTCAAACCAAGCTTTTCAGCTTAGTGTGGCTGGAAAGAAAAGAAAAAGTAGGCTGGCAGAAGTGGAGAAATGGATGGAGGGACTTTTTTTAATTGAGTCTGTGTGGATCAAAGTGCCGGAGCAGCGCACAAAGACCAGTGTTCAGCCCGGAGGAGCTGGCTGCTGAAAGCAATGTTCCTACTTACTGTAGGGTGCCAGTTAGAAAGGAAAAAAAGAGAATACTGAAAAAGAGGATTGTTCTCTTCATCCACCTTTGTGCCAGGCACTCCTGGGATCCTGCAGTTTCTTTAATGGGAACTTTACAAACCTGTGGGTTTTTCACTTGGTGTCTGATACGTCTGAGCTGCACAAACATATACAAAAGATGAGGAGCTCAAAGAGATGAGATGATGAATAAAGGAAAGAGAAAGCAGCTCCACCACAGAGCATCTGACTGATGAGGCCCAAGACAGACTTATGATAATAATAGAGGCATGAGAGAGCTGCCAGCCAGAGAGTGCATACTTTGTTATGTAAGGACCGGAGCCAGGCCAGGCCCTCCATCTACATGCTTGCTTGGAGAATTCCTAAATAATTCCACTGTCAGGACGGCCATGTGTGCAGCACATGGCCAGCCAAAAACACGAGGGCCCGCCTTCTTCTCCAAACAGCACTTCTCCATAAACTGGGTCAGAGGCACAATCCCGCCATCTGTCAGACGATACGCCCGCCTTTGGTTTCCCATACATTACCACAGAGACCCCTGAAGATCTGCGCACACATTCACACGAACCCCCCACTGTGGGGGTGGGGGGTCCCTTTGAACCGCCAGAGACCAAAAGCCAACTTCTGACAACAATAAATCAAAACAGAAAGTGCAGAAGCGAACGGACGGAGCCGTCTGCTCTGATGGAAAAGGCTCCAGAGGGAAAGTCAGAGAGCAGTTGCTACCCGGCAACTGTGCCACAAGAGGAGGTGGAAGTTTGGACTATAGCCACCAGAACCAACGGGAAGTAATGTTCAAAAGCAGACAAAAAAAGCAAAGATTATTTAGTCAGCATGATAATGCACTTTACACAATATTAAGACAAAACACGACAATCAATGGGTCTGAAGAATATAGTAAAAACATTGGTTTTCTGCGGCCTTTGCCGCTGAAAGTAACAATTTACTTGTAAAAAGTCACATCCGTGTTTTTCCAGCTCCATTTGTACAATTGTAGCACAGAGGTGAACCGGCATCTATCTCAGTCCAATATGGCGTCCAACTTTGCCTATGTAATAAGCTGGCGTGCTATCTCTAGCCGTCTAAAACTCATTGCATGTGAATCTAAAAAATACGTTTCTGTCACAAAGCCTAAATGTTCAATATCGCTGCTTCTTTGAAAACAAACTTCTGCTTCATCTTCTGGACAGAAACGAGCAGTAAGAGGAGAACTTTTTCTCTGAACTTGTGCTTTACTGAACCCATCATGACAATCATCACATATATCGCTTTCCTTTGGCGCTCAGTCAAGGTCTGCCGTCCCAGTGACGCGTCGTCGTATTATGTTGACAACGGGCCGCACCACCAATCAAATAGTCCTCTTTTTGAGAAAAAGTGATCTAAACCAAAAAATAACAAGTATAAAGTATTAAAAATCGGTTGAATATTTATTTCTTCTGTAAGTTCCAGACGATGTGCGCATTTTCAGAAGTTAACGCACACAGTAGAAGCCTATACCGTCCGACGCAAAGCGGAAGACAGTCACTTTTGACCTGTAATTAATCTGCATTAATGTATTATAATACGTTAAGTTTTTAAATAAATTGCGTGCGTTAACGTTGATAGCCCTAGTTACAACCCAGTACAATCACAAATTCTTATTTCACCATTGAGAAAATAAGACACTGGTTTGTATTCATGTTGCTGTTACTATTATTCATTCATCCATCTTCTTCCGGTTCTGCGGAACCGGGTCTCAGGGGCAGCAGTCTAAGCAAAGTTTCCCAGACTTCCCTCTTCCTCGCCACTTCCTCCAGCTCTTCTGGGGAGAGCCCGAGGCGCTCCCAGGCCAGCGTGTTTTGGATCTTCCTTGAGGCCTACGCCCTGTGGGACATGCCCTGAACACCTCTCCAGGGAAGCGTCCAGATGCCAGAACCACCTCAACTGGCTCCTCTCGATGTGGAAGAGCAGCGAAGCAAACTTCCAGTAATCGTCCAGAATCCTATAGAGCGTGTAGAGTTGGTCCAATGTTCTACGACCAGAACAGAAACCGTATTGTTGTTTAAGGATCTGTGGTTTGACTATCAGGTGAACTTTCCTCTCCAGTACTCTGGCGTAGACTTTCCCAGGGAGGCTGAGGAGTGTGATTCTCCAGTAGTTGGAACACACCCTTCAATCCCCCTCCTTGAAAAGGAGAACCATCACCCTTGTCTGACGATCATGAACCATGTATTGAATTCTTACAACATTCTGATAAAAGAAAAAAAAATGACAAAGCTAGCCATGAGTGCAACAGTTCGGAACTTGCCACGCACACGCTGTTCAAAATCTACAACTTCTAACTGCAACATTTTTTACAGTAGCTTCCCAATGACGCTTAGAGATTTTAAGAGGTGATCAATAAGAATCCCTAGTACGAGTTTTAATTTGTAGCCGGTCCCTAAAAAAAACAATTAAAACAAAAAAAAAATTAAAAGTTTTTTTGAGATGGCGGCCTCTTCCCTACGTCAAAGTTGATCAAAATTTGGATATCCCCGGCAGGTGTGTTTTGGATTCATTAGTGCATTTTGACATTTGTCTTTTTTTTTGGCTCCATAAGCGATTTTCAGCTTGTTCATTTATTATTTTTTTTTCAGAGTTTTGCTCGCCATGATGTTATTGTCATGGATTCATTTTTGCCAGTTACCAAATGTATGTAAATTTTGGTGAGTCTTTGCACATGTGGCGGGGGTCAAAGGTGCAGAAACTTTTCCGTCTGCAAAAGCAATATGGTTCATGCAGTCAATGACTGCTGCGAGCCATAATTAAAAGCGTTTTATCTTTCTTCAGCAAAGAGCTACAATAGATGGGTAAAAGAGTCAAATGTGGCCCTGGGTCTCAGGCTGCAGACCCCTGTTCTAGCAGTTGTAACTGTTCCATCCTGGAAACCTGGACTTTCTTGGATTAATTGTGATTTAACAGACAGAATGAGGCAATGGAAACCAATTTAACCCGATCACACTATGGGCATTAGTACCCCAACAAACGGGTATCAAACAGGAGTAGCACCTCGGTTATATTAGTGCTGTCTACATTTTAGTCCCACTGTTCTGAGAAAAACAAGATTTTGATCGCTTTGCATGGATCATTGTTGACTAACATAATCAGAGAAGACACAGAAATCTGAAAGAAAACACACTAAATGAACCATTACGGTAAAGCTAATACTCTACTAAAACATTTAGGTAAATTTGCAAAAAAAAAAAAATTATAAAGGTAATATAACTATAGCGATGAAGAGATCTGCTGACTGAGTGGGCGGGCTTTTAGCAATGTGGTATAACTTGATCCCTGTTCAAACATCCAGCCACATGGACGATGCAGGCAGAACCCTCCCCTCTGTGCTATCTAGCAAAACTCAAGAATGCCTGATATTGTCTGCATGGAGTAAGGAGCGCCCTTTCTCTTTCAATGAACAAGTACGCACATTGATGTGCCTTCTAGCTGGATAAACCGTTCAGGAACCATGAACTGTAAACAGAAGGCGGCCTGAGAAATTTGCAGTTGATAAAGTCAAACTTAAAAGTCTTAGGTTTAAGTTCTCCATGATAAAGCACATATGTTCTTCCTTTAATTTGGTTCTACGGAAAATGACACCAGTTTAGCATTTTGGCAGCTTTGAGTGACTCATAGAGACTACAGCTGTCTAAACCGATCAATTTATTACAGCAGCTAAGCAGTCTGAGAGACCTGCTGTTCAACTTCTTTTTAAAGCCAAACTGTGTGTCAGAGGAAATAGTGGGGTTTGAACTTGGAGGACCAAATAGAATGAATGTCCACAGCGATTGCAACCTTAACTAAAAAACAAAAAAATGTCCCAGGCAAATATCTTAGTCATAAGCATTTGTATTGGGGTTGACCCGTACGGGTGTTGTGGGTTTTGGTGTCCGGGCCGGTGGAGGTTCGTAGAGAGGTGCGGCTGTAGCGCAGGTGTGTCTGGGAATTCCCTTGAGGCTTGTACGGCCAACTTTTGGGACGTCTTGAAAATGAAACGTACCATTGTGTCTGGTGTTGTGAAGTATTTTTAAGGATAATGTAAGTTAAATCAGGGGTCTCCAGCCCTGTTCCTTCAGGGCTACCGCCCTGCTTGTTTTGCAGCTATCCTTGCTTCAGTAGATGCTGATTAGCTGGATTGAAACGGCCCAGTTTCTGATTGACTGAACACACCTGATCCAGGTGAGCAGCAATTACTGAAGCAGGGTTAGCTGCAAAGCAAGCAGGGCGGTAGCCCTCAAGGAACAGGGTTGGAGACCCCTGAGTTAGATGTATTTGTGATGAATGGGTGATGTCGTACAACACCCTTACACCGCACACTAGTTGTTTTTAAGTTGCGCGTATTGGCTCCTTACAGAGCGAGAAAAACCATCTTGGAAGCAACTTGTTGATTTTCCAGAATTTACTGAATAAGTATTCAATTTTTGACTTTATTGGTAGTCTTTTTATACGGTTATATCAATGTTGTCAATTTTTTAAATTATTTTTACTTTGCTTCACATCTGACTCTTATGTCATGTCCATTGAAATCAATGACACGTTCAGATTTACTTTTTTCAAAGAGAGAACTTAAAAAAAAAAGTCAAACAGGGTATTTTTTCAAAGAGCTTAAGTCAAATAGTGAACAGTGTTTTGTAGAAATTGGGTTTGTCTGAGTTTTTAGGAGTTTTAGATGAACAAAAGTTTGTGTAGTGTTAAATTACTAGCTAAGTAATGCCCCAAACATCAAAGCATTATTGCCACGAAACCAATTTGACTGGACCAAAAGCTGAGCGGATCCTTCACTGGCCAAACTTTCTAGGTATTCACTGTCGAAGCATATATGGAAATTGGTAATTCTCTCACCTTGCAGAAAGCTGATCTTCTGCCCGCATAGACACATCACCACATTCAAAAAGGCCCCTCTGGTCACCAAACAGCCATTCTGCCTGAAAGAGAAAAAAACACGCCCTTATCTTGGATGTGATCCCTAAAACTGATGACAATCAGCCAAACCTCAGCCAGTTCTAGAGCGGGTTAGGAAAAGCACTCTTGAACTTTATGCATTGAAGGATGTCTTTATAGAAGAGAAGACTGCTTAAAAGTCCCAAACCCACTTACTGATGTAGACAGATAAGACTGCAGCCTCCAGTCATCGATCATCTGTTTTCTATTAAGATCACAGCTTAGGGGTTTTCTTCAGAAACAGGCTAATGTCTCATGGTAAACAACTGAATCAGGTTACGCCACATTCAATGAATTAATTGGCAACGCAGCCTTCTAGTGCAGCCGACAATGACATCTGTGTGTGATAAATTGATATTCCTAACTCGAGGCACAAGACAGCTGATCAGAAGTCTTTTATTACACCAAGAAATCTGGACTATGTCAAAGTAAGTGAACTGCGTGCAAAGGTGGGCCACGATGTGAATCAGGGGTGTTGGTGCGGCATGGATCCATTGTGATTGCTAATTGTGCCAGGGCACACATTTTTAAAGCTAAGGACACAATTACGTGATGTGTCAGGTTTTCATGTTTGTTCTTCAAAAAAGGCTCAGTGTAAATCAAACCGAAACAACTCTGTTCTAAATCAGTGATCTTCAACCCTTTTCAGGTCGCAGATCGGTTTAATGTCAGACAATATTTTCACGGACCGGTCTAAATAAGGCTGAAGTCAGTGTCAGACTTGATTTGATATTTTTTTTTAGCTTCCAGCTTCTCTTAACTTTTGAGGGTGAACGTTTATCTTTGTCATCTGTAACATATCTGCAGTTGCTTTAAATTTTATTTGTAACCAAGATTATGTGTTGAAACCATTAAAATGCGATAAAGATTTTCCTTTAACCCATACCGTGTATCTTCTTTTTAAAAAAATTTTTTAAGCTTGTCCTGTCAAACAGCTGAGCAAACAGATAAGTGCTGAGAGCCTCTTGTGTTTGACAGATTTTACTGTTACAATTGGGGGTTATATCATCGGACACACAAGGTGTATAATCGTATAAGCCCCTTTTGTAATTTGAACTAAACTTTATTTATATTATGTTTGTGTTCTTCTTTTTGTTGGACCGGACAGAAAGAGAAGGGGGGAAGAAGAGAGAGAAATGTGGGGGGGCACAAAAGAAAAGGGGAAAAAGGGTGGGCTACAAAAGTTAGAGGATGACAACAGGGGAGGGAGGGTAGAATTGTAAAACAAGATGCTGGAAGCTTATAATCATTACAATCAAGTGTGAGAATAAATCTGAAGTGGGCGGGGCTGTTCCACACACTCAGTTGTTATAAACATACCTGTTGAATCCAAAAGTCTTAACAAACGTATCAACATCCAGTTCACATGCACGCTTATAGCGTTTCATTCTGTCACATAAACTAATTGTGGAACGGTGAGCAGACACCTGTGCTCAGGTAAATGTTTATGTTAAACTGACGTGGATGATGGAATGTAAAAAGAAAAGGGGGAGAATTCTCAGCCGTCCCCACACCAAGACCCCCGCCAAGGTAGCAGCGGCGACCAGGGCCCCCCACACCCCTACTCTGGGGCAAGCAGAGGAGATCCGCCCGCCCGGCAGTCCGGCCAGGCACCCAGACCAGGACCCGCAGGACCGCCACACGGACCCAGTGCAAGGTGCCACCCCCGAGAGCCCCACCACCCCAGACAAGCTGCCCACCACCACCCATTAGTTCCAAGCATCCCCCCAGCCCCAGATATGAGCCAGGGCCCCCCTTGGGAGACGCACCCCAAAGCTCCAGGCAACTGCAGGAGATCCTGGAGAGAGCACAGCAGGGGTCAGCCACCCCCACCTAGAGGAGGGATGACTAAGAGAAGTGAGGGTCCCTGAAAGTTGTAGAGAACATAGCCCGACCGGGCTCTCCCAATGTTGGAATTTAGAAGGAGCCCGGCACCGGAGGGCAAGGACCAGAACCCGCACCAGAAAAACACGGAAACCCTCCAGGCTCAGATGGAATGTGATCCCCCGCTCATGGTCTTACCAGAGAACCAAGGGATCCCTTGGGGCCGGCGGGCCCAGGAGGCCGACACCCAAGAGACAAGGCTGCCGCTGCTGAAGGCCTTGTTCCCTCCGCCAGGGATGGGGTAGAAGATCAGTAGTCCCACCTTCCTTGAATAATATATTTACACATCGTGTATCTTCTAATAGTAGTCCTGGCGTTTATTCCAAAAATTTGGCAGCCGGCCCAGCGTTTATAAAAGACCAGCGTCTATTGGAGACCGGCATTTTTTCCATCACAGACAGAATACTGATGGCTAATGGGTGCATTTTGCGGTGAAATTCAGTCACAAAATGCAGACAGACGTACATTTCAGGATTTATTGAAATAATGAGAAAATGGTATTCTGTTCTGATTAGCAATGGCTGTGAACGTTTCTTTTATCTTTGAAACATCATCAATCTCCGTATCAAAAATCCTCTTCGCTTGTATGTGAATCATTTTCCTGGAGACACACAAACCTTTCTGTCTTTGCTCAAGAATCCATATTTAAACCAGTTCGTCTAATCTTCTTCTTGGATACGTTTTGGATCCACCCCAAAATTTGGTGCACATTCCTCACCAGAATGTTCTTTGGCAAATGCCAACGAACAAAATGTAAATGCTAAATGGAATGAGTCATCACTACACGGGCTCACAACACAAATGCCAGAGACACCCAGCATCTGCACCACTGTGGTGTGTCTTTCTCTGTGACCCGGTCCCAACTGTCCCACGGACCGCTATTGGTCCACAGCCTGGGGTTTGGGGACCACTGATCTATAAGACAAGGCAAAGTAGAAAATATCACATGTACATATAGCTCTGCAAGGATTCTTTATTGATTTAATGATGTCATATAATGATGATTATGCCATTTTTAGCCACAATCAAAAAGCATGTTTTTTAAGACATATTTTCTGTAGAGCAGCAGCAGCTAATTAGAAATTCGCCTCTGGGTTGTGGGGGCATTGGCGTGTAAGCTAGACATTAATGAATCTATTTGTCAAAATAGATCAAATCCACAATTGTGTCACACCAAGGAACCCCATAATTTCTCTCCTTATACTCAGCATCAGTGGTTAGACCACCAAATGTTTCCTGAGGGCAGCTGAATGCAGCTCACTGCTCCCTCGGGATATAGGTCAAATGCAAAGAATACGTATCACTCTCATATGAGATAAATAATATTAAAATCCCCTATATTAGAACTGTAGATCATTTCCCATTCGGATATTCTCTCAATAAAATATTTATGAACTTTGAATACATGAGTTATTAAATCAATTAAAAAAAAATTAATTTCACTGGTTTCTTCAGCCCTACTCATGGCCCTGATGTCAGTTCATTTCTTTGATTTCCTTTTACTCTTTGCCCCTCTGCATTTGAGACCCTCATTTTAAGGTGGACCAGTTTCCTTACTTGGTTCTACCAGGGATTTGACAACCTTTAACACCCATCAAAAGAGCTGGGCCATTGAAGAGAACAGACTGGTGTGGACTAAAGACATCAGAGTAAATACATCCAAAGGAAAAACTCCTTTTCCTTTTAGGAAAATGTCTCAGTTTTAACGTGAAACTTAATTTTAGACACAAAACTGAGACAAAAACAAAAAATAAAGATTGTTCCGACAAGGTTTTTAGTATAAATAGTTCAGTTTTAAGGGGTTTGCTGAAATGTAGTTCATGTGGCTGTAATATAATAAGATAATCCGTGGGAGTATTTACATGCTGTGGTCCAAACAAGAAGTCTGTTATCTGTGGGTCAACAGATCGCAGGATAAGATACACAAAGGCACAATGATGTGTTTCATATGACGTCCATCCCTCAAGACAAATAATATGAGAGCATCTCATGAGATGCCTCCAGCTACTCCAGGATAGTAACTTATCTACAACACACATATAAACAAGCTTAAACCAGGGCTCTGTTAAATTTACATAATCTTATCACTGATTTTGCATCAGTGATTTAATAAAAAGCAGCTTCTTTTCATTTTAGCAATAACCTGTATCTGTGTTTGCTACACTTTAATTTGAAGAGAATAGGAATGTATGTGCTCCATTCTGTCTTGTTTTGTGTCTCCATGATGAGTGAAAATGTGTTTTTGATAAAGAAATATGTCTGGAAGAGTGAATGTGAGAAATCAGGTGAGACGGTGTGGAAGTGGACCTGGTGTTTTTCATTACTAGGTATTATTAAAGCACTAAGCCTGTCACCGTTACCCCCCACACTTTATGCAAACACAGCAAGGAAAACAGCGAGCTGAGGGGACATAAGCATTTTCTAGTGGATATTTAATCGAAATTTGATTAAACAGAGATGTGTTAAACTGTGTGTTGTTGTTTTTTTAAATTTAATGAATTAGAGTGAGATAAAACTAAAACGTTTGTATTTAACATGTTTTCTAACAAAGCATTTTTTAAAATAAAAAATTAACAATAAAGCAAGTGAAAGATGGAACTGGTTGAATCCAACAACTTTGCATGACACGCTCAACTCTTGATGAGCTGTGCGGTGCTGTGTGACCGGCTGTGCAGTGCCCAAGGCAGCCGGGTCCTACCAAGAAGGTCACGTGACTCATTAATTCAAAAGTGTTTCTATTGCAGTTTAACAATATTTGCCAATCTCGATACACCTTGCAAATCCAGTTTGTGCAATTTCTTAGTCAATGGAAACACAGCTAGTGATGAAGATTATTCTGAAGAAGAAAAGATTCAGGTTCACATCAAAGTCCATGTGTCTAATGCTTCAACTAAACACAAATAAAGAGCTAGACATTCATCTCAGATTCTAGTGGCTTCAGATGTCACGGTCACTCTGTGCTGGAAGCGTTATAACTCGACCAAAATGGTAACGGTAGCTGGGCATTATGGGATGTAAACAGAGTCGCAGAGCAATGATGAGACACAGGAACTCACTGAAATGTGGTTGGATGAACGCAGGCTCATTTAAACTTTTAACATGATACACACTGTTTGTCTGACACTCTATGTCATAAACTCTTACTGTACCTAGCGTACATCAGCATACCTTCTAAGCTGTCATCTCCTAAGTAACTGCCGTGTCGTATGCCTCTGCTGTACCAAAGCAGCAAATAAAAAGTGTTGTACCTGACCTTGACACAGACGCTCAAACTCAGTCAGCAAAATATAAAGTTTGAATGAGTGAACTAGCCGAGTAAGGATTGCAAAGCTTTGGACTTCCATTAGTCTTTTACTCGTTGCTTTGCCTTGCCCTCGTAATTCATGGCCAATGACTGAAGAGTTCTCTAGTCACATGGTTTTGCTTACAAGATTTAATTTAGAGCAGAAATGTCGGGTTGCGCAAGGTTCAGGACTCAATCCACACCAAATTAAGCAGACTTGGTTCGGACTTTTCCAGTCTGAAGACAACCCAAGTGTTGGAATCACTTTTAACAGACCTGTATCTAAAGTGAAGTCTTTGGTCAACAGCTCGTTGTGTCACTTGGTCAAAGTTGCATTATGCAAATAATGGTATTGATTACATAAAAATTCTTGTTTTTTTCTCTTTAGCCTAAATTAAACCACATCATTATTGCTGAAAATAATTCTTTAAGTCTTTGATATTCTGACTTTTTTCTTTTATACATCTCTTTTTAATACGTTACAGCCTGTCTTTCTTATGAAACAGAGCTCTTTTAATTTCCATATCTGATGAAGAGCAGAATGCTTTTTTTCTCAATATCCTTAAGCATTAAACATTAAAGAAGAAAAGAATGTGTGTTTTCATTTGATATGATGGTTTGGATTCTTTGTTCTTCAAACTTTAGACTTTTTTTTTTACATTCAGTTTTTGCTAAAAATAAATCCTAACATGAAGGCAGACAACAACTTAGTAAAGTAAGAGCAGAAGGTTTAAAGCCTTGGATGTATTTTTTCCAGTTAATTTTAAAAAGCTGATTTCTTAAGGCTTCCAAACAAAAGGTTTTTGTGGATAGTTTTCCATCAGATATGTAAACTGTCTTTTTTCAAGCAAAGACTTAGGTCGGAAGGAGATGACCGTGTTAAACGCTGGCAGGGATGACCTTGTAAAGCTACCTGAAACTGTATTTCTGCGCCTTAATGTGGTGCAAATCACAGAGAAAGCTGTTAGAAATTGAATTTATAGATTGCAATCCAAACACATGACAGAGGCTGTAATCGTCGGGTTTGAGGCCTGCTGTGCTGCCACAGAACCAAGGTCACCCGCAGTCTTCTTCAGGAGAACTGGCAGCCATTGTTACGGTGCTAACAACAACTTTCTCGGAGCCAGAAAAGCTCCAAAATGACACAAGTGGGACAAAATGACATGATGGTGCAATGCCAAACCAAACACTGCCTCACAGCGGACCAACAATGCACTAAACAATTTTTGGAAAGCGGCTGCTTTAAATTAGTGGTGTTCTGGCGGGGTTAAGGTTTTTTTTTCCCGAAAAACAGAGATTCTCTGACCTGTGATGTTCTTTTAGGCGCAGGGCCTAGCGCTGCTGATCAAACGGACAGACGCTGGGCGCTCTGGTGAGCAAGAATTCACCATGTCATCTTAATAAAGGCTCATCAGTGTAATCAAGCGGAGCTTGCAGGGCCAGAGTGTCTAACCCAGCAACCCTGAGCTATCTGCTGCTGGCTTGAACACAGCAGACTGTAGACCTGGGCCTGACCTCAGCCAGTCAAGACAGGGATGGCGGTTGAGTAAATTGTCTCCCCCTGCTTGAAGCTTGGATTTTTGTTGGGGTGGTGGAAGAAAGTAGGGGGGCTGCAGACGGGTAAGCAGGCAGCTTCTTTGAAATGGAAGCCTGGGCAGGACACAAAGTGGACGCAGCCAGAGAGGGGATGTTCACAGAGACAAGGAGCTATTCTTTCAGGGAGCCAACTGCAGGAGAGGAGTGGATGCTTATCTGTGGTCATATTTATACAAATGCGTGTGTGGGGGGGGGGGTGTTAGGGTTAGGGTTACCGAGAAGCGAGCCACATGTGCTGACAGAGGGCTTCACCAATGCCACCACTTTCTGGCAGGGACCTGTGTGAGTCTGTCTGGAAGGAGCGCAGGAGAAACAGCACCTGGAAACACACAAGAAGAAACACAAAACTCACACACACTGAGCTAATTAAATCACATGGCGTCAAGAGAGGAACATCAAAGTCAAAAGCTAAGTTACTCCTAAGCTACTCCTCTTCTTTAAATCAGGAATAACTTTAGGTTGGTGTTCTTCAATCTTATTCTAAAGGAGCCACTGGCTTGTTGTTTTTCAGGCATCCTTATTTAAGTTGCAGCGACCAGTAGTTACCTGGATTAGGTGTGACTTGTCAATCAGAACCTGGAATCACCTAATTAGACCAAGAACTAGCAAGTCAATATGTTTTTACGGCGATTAGACAAACCTGTTCACGGTCTCATACCATCCTTAACAAATGTTTTATTTAGACTGTTCTCCGTGATTTTACTGTTGTGGTTCTACTTCTGTTTGTATTTAAAAGGTCATATGTATGTTTCAATGCGGAAAAAGCTACCCATAAACTTTGTCTTGGTAAAAAGCTAGCATTTTTCCTGCAAAGCTCTTGAAAAGGGATAAAAACACCTGTTCTTGAAAGGAAATGTTCCCCGCGAGAGAAAGGCTGAGTCAGTCAGCAGCAGGTGGACTCGTGGTTGAAGGCGTTCAGAGGCGAAGACACTGACTGGCCTGCCTGCCTGCTGGGGTGTGTATTCTGGGCTTTGGTAAGTATACTCTTTAAGCTGGGGCCGTAGCCACAGACCAGTAGGAAGCCATTCATTACGATGTGCAGGGAAGGCAACGCGGGGAAAAACCAAGCCGACCACGTAGCACCAAGTATGGCCACCGAGTCCTGGCCTGCCCCCGTCTCCTCTCCTGCAATCTCCACGCCCAGGCAACACCCACCGGCGAGCACAAACAGCTTTCACACCCCAAACGCCTTCTTCTGCTTCTTGCTGTCACTCACCAAGGGCTTTTCCAGTTACAAGGAGCTGCTTACCAAACCAAATACTGAACACTTCCAAGTGAATCCACGGACAGGAAGTGCCCTGGGGGTTCAGACACACTTTCTAGAGTCTGTAATTATTTTTACAGCTTAGCCTTCATAGAAACACGTGACCAAAAGCAAAAGTCTAGGAGCTTGTGTTTTGTTATCTGTTCTGCGGCCCAGTCACAGTTCACCTGTGTGCAAATTTTGTCACAGTCTTGTTTGTCAAGGGAGTAGTGAATAATTGGAGAAAAGCTTTATTACATCATATGTTTTCTATAGTGTACCAGCCAGAAACAATCTTCTTGACTTATTCGAGGATCTTTTAAATCAGCACCACAATCACAGTCTAGCGTGACGTAACATGGCCGTTAAATTCAGTGCTACTTCTTTTTACACTTCGACTCTCTCAGAAGATGCTACACTTCATCTGAGAGTCTGGGAAGTCCCTGCACGGGAGGCTGAACCGGCTGGATCCAGCTCAGCACAGCATAATATTTATAGACAACACTGCCTCCCTGATGCTCCTCCAAGGGAGGAGATGCTGGGATCTCAAACTGATCCCGGAAGGCTAAAGAGACAGTAACACAAAGTCTGAAGCTTTGGACTGAACTCGCTGGGCGCCTTTGCTTTATGTCAACAATATCAGTCAATTTATGGTTACTAATTCTGACTTTTGTTTCAAATCTGCAGATGGATCTTTAACAATACATATTGCAATTCTAAAATTCTACATCAGCTGTTCTCTGCACTCATAAGACAGAATGGAACAAAAGCTAAGCTGCTTAGAAAACTACATGAATGATTCTTCATTGTATTACTTAAACCTGGGGATGAAAAGCTGTACCTGATCAGGCAATTTAATCTTATAATAAAAAGAATATATCTATCAAAATACTAAAAAACAATTTATTTTCAGTCAAATGGAACAACGTGGTTGTGGTATTTTATGGAATGTAGTGTATTGGCATTTATTATGACTTTATTAGTATAATTCTAGGACGTGAACTGGACAAAACCAACGTCCAAATGAACCTTTTGTGAACTTTTAGAAAAAAAAAAAGGAAATGCAGCATTAAATAAGATAAACATCAAAGACCTTCTGCACGTCTTGTTTTATAGTGAGGCGTTTAACGTCTTCTGCATATGTTTTTTTTTTGGATGTGTTGCAACAAGTCTTACTCTGCTTTTGGGCCCGGTAAAAATAGTGGTGGTGAATGTGAGGTCCCGTCAGACTCTGTTATCAGGCTGCCCTGCCGTCCCTCCCACTGCCGCAACCACAGACTGACCACAGGCTACAGCAACCATGCACACATATGTGCTCACCAAACACACACACAAGGTTCCTACAAGTCCAAATAATTGCACAGAAATCTAAGACTCCGGCCAGTAAAAAGCACGCACAAAGAAACACATAAATCGACGTTCACATAAAAGTAGATAGGGGGTAAGTGTAGACGCCCAATTAGACAAAAATAAATCCCAATAAAGATGAACTAAATATAAAAGGAAATAAACATTCTCTAGCCCTATATAGCCAGAAAAACAAAAGCTTAAATGTGCCTTCCAGACAGCATGTCATACTCTCGTACATCTACATATGCACATGGGCGTAACAACCAAGTCATTTTGTGGTGCGAGTATATTCAAGTACATGCAGCACTGTAAAGTACATCTTTGTGGCAGTAACAACAACATATCTCCAGAGACCTTTTCCTTATTTTCATCGTGTCTATGGATGGGGGATGGAGTTTGTTACTTTTCCAGCTATTTTGTTGTGCACTTTGGTGGAAAAAAAAGGCTTAAATACTGAGCAAAAAAAAAGAAACAAAACTTACTTTTGCAAAAACATTCCTGTTGTTTTTATAAAATCTTTTTGTATTCAAGCTTAAGTGTGCCGATGCCTATTTTGGTTGGTCATCTTCAGTCCTCCCACTATAAACTTTGCCTGACATGAGTTTGATGTAGAATGAAGGCCATAAAGCGTGACTGGACTGGAATTTTGGGGATGCGACTGTTTTCCTGGATGACAACAATCATCTAATTATATTTATCAGATTTGTGTCATTCCAGATTTTAGTGCCAGTTAGTGACATTCGGCATTGATAGATTTTAATTTTTGAAAAACACATTTTGCATTTTGATGTTCCTTTTAGTCAAAGTCCACCACCACAACAAGATCAGACAAATCATTTCAAATCAATCAATGCTAACAACTTTATCCAATTGTTAATTTTTTCATTGAATACTGAAATGAAAAGGAACCACAAGTTTTATAATTTGATTTAAAGCTCTAGATTGGTTTGTGATTCAAGATAATCCTGACTTTTTTTAATTTTTATTTTTGACTTTGGGAATTAAAATCAATTCGATTCATGAATTAGTCAAATACTCAACCCTTGACTCATTTTATAACTACTACTTTCAATATTCACAATTTTGTCTCCTCCTTTATTCTAAATAAGCCTCTGATCAGGCTGAGGATTTGTGGCAGTTTTCTCAGACATTTTAATGTAAGCTAACAGCTATTTATTCTTAATAATTCAAGGATAACTGGATTTTCAGGAGTTCTTCAGGACAAACGGTGATCATTTGCTTGGTTTTAAAGAGGTTTATAAATGGAAAGACGAGGATATGTAGGGCTGAAGTTCATCATCTCATTATTAATACCCCAATAATGTTGCCCTCCAGCTAGGAAATTACGGAGACTCGCACCAAATTCCTGTTTTTCATCAGTTAAAGACAACTCATAAAATTGGCTACGCACAGCAGACAAAAATGAAGATGGGATGGAAGCCAATAGAAACATGAGGGAGAAAAGAGACAAGGATGCAAGCAAACCAAGTGTGGAGTTGGTTTTTGACATTTCTGCAGAATACTGCTTCAATGGGCTTAGCCTATTGTTGCTTGTGTCGAATTTTTCCGTGCCAGTGTGATGGGATTATTAAATGTGGGTTGGATTGTATCAACAAAAGCTTGGTCCAATCTTTCATTCTAAGCCCAGCCTGAACTCAATTAAAACCTTGAGAACCCGAGCCAGCCTGGAAGTCATATTTTTCATTGTTCATCATCATACAAGACAAAAAAAAAAGACTTTAAAAATGTGTATTACAGTTGGGTATCAAGTACTTTAGTTTGATTCATGTAATGCTAGCCTCACATTTAGCAGATGATTTAGAGTTGCTGGACTTTTTTTTAATTGTGTGGACTGATTTATTGTTTTCATTACATTTTGTCACCATTATAAAATTTGTTTTGTGTGTTAGTGTTAAGACATAAACCTGTGACAAGAGTACACACTGAAAAATAAAACCAAAGATCCAGAGAGTATTTATGCCACTCTCTAGTTCAAAAGTATCAGCATTAAAACCAGTGATGGAAAAGGTAGCATTCATCAACTGGAATCAAACTCATTGGTTTAAAGGCTTTGGAATGACACTCAGACATGAGGCACACACAAAAATGCTTTGATCAGCTTGACCTACTTTGCCTTGTGGGACTCAAAAGTTTATGGATCCTGCTTGGTATTGTGCTTCATTTTTTTAACATTTCATTTTGATTTCTGTAAAGTCCTTTTGATTTTCAAAATGTTTTTTTGTTTTTTACCTAAACCGGAAAAGGAAGGTACTATGGGACATCGCTGATTGGATGATGACGTTTGTCCATCATTTCAACCGAGTTATTTGACCTGAAGCAATACTGGATATCATCATCCAATCAGTGACGTCCCATAATACCAACCTTTACCAGTTTTATTTTGTTTTCCGAAAGGTTATTTCGTTTTTTACGCTTTGGTTTCTGGATTTTTTTTATTGATTTCTAAAATGTAATGCTGTTTTTTTATTATTTGTTTTGCTGTTTTAATTGTTGTTGTGATCTTTAAAATGTGTATGCGTCGAGTGATTTGCTGATGTGATTTGCACTTCAGGACTACTGTACTTTTAGAGTTTTTTTATAAGATCAAAAAATAACAACACATTCAAAATGTTGAGATCTTTGGGCAATGACACAAACAACCTGCAGCAAACCAAGAGAAATGACAAACTGAGCCTGGAGCTGTTTTTGGTTGAAGACATTTCATGAATGGCTTTCAGAATTCATGGTGTGAACGTGTACGTTAGCAGAGAGGTAACGGACAGACTCAGTAGCTCTGACGGTTGCCAGGCTGTCCCACCAGGAGCTACTGCTTCACAATAACAGAGGAAGTCATTCCTCCCTGGAGCACAAACATCTGCCATCTATTACACACTAACACACACAATGAGGCATAATACTGTGCATTAAGCAGATCCTTAAGTTAAACCCAATGTCTCCATTATCTCAGTCAACACTGCACACACTAAAACACACCGCAAAATTCTAAACCATGCTAATCTTAAACATCTAAAGCCCTCTTGGTTCACAAAAGTACAAACAATTTCTCACACCGCTCAGTATCCATTATATCATTAACCGTGTAAGATGCTTTTCCTTACACGTTCGCAGGACACCACTATCTGTATAGAGCCCTTCTCCAGTACTTCTAAGCTTCTAAGCTCTACACTTCAACCCTGCTCCCACAACCACACACTTATCTGTTTCTGTCATCTTTCTGAGCCCCCTCACACATCTCCACAGCTCCCATCAACGCCTGGACCGAGATCCAGAGATAATGAAGATGAAATTCCTACAAAGTTCCTAGTAGGACTCAGTTACATTCCCATATTCCTAAAGTTTGGTTTCCAAGTTCAAGGTTCCACTTTATGCAGTTTGATAAAATAAAAGATAGAATCTGTTTTAAATTAAAAATGTTTAGTTTTCATTCTAAAACCATTTAGTTGGATTATGAAACAGGTTTTACATTGTTCATGATTTCATTTGAATTAAAGCAGCAGTTTCATCATTAAAATGATTACCTATCAATCAAAAAGAAAGGCTTTAAAGGAAAATTAATGTATCAGTTTAATGAATTAATATTGACTTTTGAAAGGGAAAATAGATTTGAACAGAGTAAAAACTGAACTACATCTAGAAAAAAGATCACTTCTCAGCTGTGTAGCTTCTTGAGCTTGGATGGGGAATCCAGATTATTTTTCTGGGCCAGAGAGTGAAATAGTGACACTTCAGGTGAGCACATGCATATGTCAACAATCCAGTGCTTATCTAAATGATTGGTTAATAACTTTTACTCAAGTGGAGTATTTGGCATGACTCCGGTGGGGAGTGAATGAGCCCACAGCCTGCTGGACAAATATGTCCAAACAGGAATGTAACGTGTAACAGACCAGACAGAGCCCTCCTGACTGCCGTGGATAGTGCAACACGCCTGACACATAAGGGAGGGCAAAGCCGTTTCCCTGTTGCTTCAGTCCTGCTGTTGGGACAACCGCCGTTCGTGAGGGCAGAGTCAATGCGGTTCTTTTTTGGTACCCCTTTAGTTTTTGCTCAGTGATGCTCTGATGAGTCCTGGCCTACTTTCAAGTGCATGATTGGAATCTAACGAGACATTCTGATGGGTGTGAGTGGGTTTCCTGTTCACCTCAATGATCAGATTCCAGTCTTCCCTGATCTGTACAGAGCAGTCCAAGAAGGGCAAACAATGGTCCTAGCTGTTCCCCCGAGTAACTGGAGGCGCCTCTCCACTGCATTCATGTGGAGATTGATTTCTTCAACGTTCTTGATTTTGTTTTAACCCATGTGTCATCTATGTATCTAAACAAATAAGAGTCGTTTAGGGGTCCAATTCTTCACCTTTTATATCCATAAGGACATCTGTCATTCATTTAGAAAAACATTGGATTTTTGACATATGCATCAGTTCTCGTAACATTTTATTCTTTGATTTTTTTCACAGCTTTGAATAATACATTCATAATGAGTCTGGATTTGCCATCAGCAGTAAAAACTGAAGAAGCTACTTGAATGCAACTGTTGTCGAGATCAACTTTTAATGGCCCAGAAGAACAGAATTCAGGTAATAATGTGTGAGCTGTTGTGTTTTGAGAAACTCCTGTTAAAAGGAAAAAGGAAATGAAGTCCAACAACTCCATGGATTTCTTCAGAAAAAAAAAATCGCAACGTAAAAGAAATAGTGACAATGTGAAAAAACGAGACAAAAAACTTACTAAGACAATAACACTAAAGGCTTCAGTTACACAAAAGCACAAACCGTGAAACTACAACTGGACTTGCCAAAAAAACGGATTTAGTGGTTTTAGAGAGAACATGCATCTGAGATTTACAGCAGAAAACAGGCAAATTGACTTAAAAAAAACATACCAAAAACCAATAAGAAACTGTAAATACTTACGGATTTGTGTTTAATAAGCCATCTAAATATTCAAACAGCTGCTGACAACACTCTATAGGCTTCATAATATTTTAAATATTAAAACATTTGTTTTTACATTTTAATCCAGAAAAGCACATTGAAGAGATGGCATTTAAAAATTGCATTAAAGCCAAGTGGACCTCACAGTTTCTTGGCCATGTTTTTATCAACTGGCAGAATTTTATTAATAAAACCTAATGCAGACTTTATTTCTTTATTATTTATAATTGAACTTTGTGAATGTTTAACTAAAGTCTACAGGACATAAATGGCATCTTAATAAGCCTCGTGGCTCTACTTGCTATTTTGAGTGGGAGTTGCTAGCTGTGGTGATTTTCCCAGCTGGGATGACAGTTGTTGCTCCAACAAGATGTCATGTGTTACTGACTGACTGTTCAGCGTAAGCTCATGAGGGCATAAACACGAATCTTCCCGTCGCTGGACACAAATAAACACTGTCAACTCCTGACAAACGTCTCAGGCCAATCAAAACTAAACTAAGGATGGTTTGAGATGCCACCACTGACCCTATGACAACTGAAAACATCTTAATTGTGACATGGCATTGTCACTTAAGGAAATTGAGAAACTCCATACACGGATACTTTGGAACTTTCTTGCAAAAACAAATTTAAAATGAACAATTCCTTGCAGCAAAAACCCGCCAACATTCAGTTGTTTGATATTTTTGAAGCTCGCTTGCAACATCTGATGATGACATCTCATAACATATTCACCAGAACCAAAATGTTGAATCTTTTAATAAATATTTGGGATGTACAGAGATAAAATCCTCACCAGGTCTATCCAGAAGGTCCTTCAACTTCCACAACCAAGTACAAAAACGAAACAATAAAATTACTATGGAATTCTCAAAAAATGTTTGTAGGTGAAGAAAGTGATAAGAAATAATGTGTTTATTCCTCCAAGTGTTCTTACGTGTTTTTCTTTTTTGTTGCAGAATTAAAGTGCATCAGAAATCTGTCTTTGCTCCGTGTCTGGACGGTTCATGGGGTGGCCAGTCAATATGTGCTAGGTTGTAATGGAATGAAGAAATATTCAATATTTAGATGGAACCAGACATGCCCATCTATCTTTATGTAGATATGCCGTCTTTTTTTGGTGAATTTCCATCTGGTTCTGTGACAGGAAGCTACTGTGCAAGTCCAGTTAGAAACTGGGAACGACTTCCCTTTGGAAACAACTGCGATGTGAACTGACAGAGCGGGGTCAGAGGATACTGAGAGGTTGTTAATTTTCTGTAGTCAACCCCTACAGACTTCCACAGTTCATGAGGCCTCAGGATCAGCTCAGGAACAGTGCAGAGAGCTTTGTGGAATGGGCTTCCATGACACAGCAGCTGCTTGAAGGCTACACATGAACAGTGGAGACGTGTTCATTGGTGTGATTTAAACATCTACTTAAACACCCTCCCTACTTCACCTGTGGAAAAGCCTTCCCAGAAGGGTTGAAGCTGCTAAAGCTGCAAAAGGCGAGCTGATTTTAAACCCTATGGATCACCAGTGAGGTGTCATTTAACATGTATGTGCCTGTAACGACATATGGCCCAATATGGGTTGTGTATCTACTGTGTGTAAATGTGAGTGGAACACATATTAGCAAGAATTTCTATCCAACAACAACAATCACTGCCCTCTCTGATGAGTGCTGTGCAGTGTAAGAGGACCTGCAGCAGAGTGCCGTGAATGTGGTTGTGTTGGATTCTTGGTCCCGGTCCTGAAGGCAGCTCCTGCAGTAAAGCAATGACAGTGAACGGCACCTGGGTGACCAGCACGAACGGGACGAGGGCGCGAGCTGCCATTTCTCTGGTCCGGTACACAGCGGAGCGGCCGCATCTGCAGAACCAGAGCAGCAAAGTTAGTTTCAGTGGCTGAACGCGGGCAGTTGCAAGGACAACCTTTTCATCGGTCAGAGATATGTTAGATTTTTCTTCAGATGTTCTAAATGATTTCAACACCAAAGTTTTGCTGTTCTGCAGTTGGACTTCACATAAACTCCCAAACATTAAATGATCTCCTTAGTTCTTTGCGATTTAGAAAACTGTCAGTTTGTTCATGCACAGCTTCAAAAGTATTCTTCACTGCAAACACCTAACTCTTGGACATAAACAGTTCCCAGGCCGACTGATAACCCAGAACAAATTATTTTCAAATGATTACCGAACCAGCCAGGAAATGCTCAGCTACATTTGTTATTGCCCACACACAGACAGTCTCCGTCCCACGGTCATTTTCAACGGCCTTCATTGACGCGCAGTATTTCTCATCTTACTGTGTGTATGTTAAAATTAAGGCTAATTACAAGCCGAAAGTCTTTCTTCCTCTGGTGTCATAACACAGCCAGAGCTGACATGAAGAACGGAGAGCTTCAGCAGCTAACAGGAAGAAAGAGTGGAGCTTTGGCAGAACAGCAACACTAAGATAAGGACACGTTTCTCTCCTGAAACACACACTTTAACTGTCCAAGAAAAAAAAACCCTAAATGGTCGAGCGCTTTTAGATTGGGATAAGTCTGTGGACTAGGTCTGGATGGGAGGGAAATGCTGAAGAATTTTAAACGGTCAAATCGAGAACAAATCACAGACTGAATGAGCATTTATATCATGTAAATCCCATTGCATTTATTTTCCTTCATATTGTTATTTAAATAAACCTTTCATCAACTGGCTGTAAATATTTAGATAAAGCTGTGTTTGCAGTTACACTCTTCACGGTGTACAGAAAAAAACATCAAAAAGTTGCAAAATTGATGACTAAAGGAGCTGCTATCGTAACGTTTTCTTTAGAACAAAAACGAGGTTTCTGCCTCCTCAGATCCCTGGTGTCTATCTTTCTTGTTAGTGGCTTAGACAAAACAAACATCTACAAAATGCAGACTGGGGCAGCTAAGACATGAACAAAGTTATACATGTTGAGCATTAAAACTTCCAAAAAACTGTTTGTCTAAACCTGAACTTCCTTGTGATACTGATGGATGTTTAGAGTCCATGTGGATCGATCTAGTGTAACAAGCTGCAAGCAAGACTCCTGCAAAAACAGCATGCAAATAGTCCGGATTCCACTTCACTTAAAAATAAGTTAATAAGTTACCGTGACAGTTAAGTGACAGTCAATAATGCAGGAAGCACCAATATTTCCATATGGAAAATGCTTCAAGACCCACTCCGATCACCTTTAGGTATAGTTTTAAAGCGATTCCAGGGGTCTATTAATTATTATTATGCCGTTTTTAGCTAAAAGAAAAAAAAGATGTTGTTTTCTAGGTCATAGTTTCTGAGGAGTGGCAGTAGTTCATTAGTAATTAGCGGAACTGTTGGCACAGAGTAAGCCTGCCCCTACTTCCTGTCACCTATCTCTTTACACTATCTCCCACTAGCTTACAGCCCCTCACAACCCTAAGTTAACAATACCGGTGCAACAAAAATGGAGAGCAATATTGGAGCTATCCAGCCGTACAGTTTTGAGCCAGAAAGCAGTTCAGACGAGAAAAACAAAGACAAACATCTGGATGGATCTGTTCATCTACAAGTGGATGCATCAGACTGGAGTGGGAAAGGGAGCTTGTGCCCCCCCCAGCGTATTTTCTACGTCACAATTGCGTTCTTTTTCAAACTGCATTTTTTTTATTCATCTGATTGACAACTTTTTGGATAATGACATAATCAGAAATGCAATTATGAGATTCATTTCTTATGATATGACATCCATCATTAGAGAAATGAAACAAAAACACGTTAAAAAAAACAAATATCAACAAAGTGCGTTTTTAAAAGTACTTTAGTAAAGAAATGTGCACCTGTCAGTTGCACACCTACATTTGCAGTTATTCTGCTCTTCAATTGGAAATTTCCATCAGGCAGCACTCAGTATAAAGGATATAGAGATAGAGAATGGCTGACAGTCATTAAATTAAAAAAAAAAGGAAAGACTAGCTGCCCGAGGACCGCTGGACACACATGAACATGTGTGTAGAGGAAAAGTCAAAGGGAAGGAGAGCTAAAAAACCATTTAAAAGGCTTGTTGTGGAATCTAAGCTGAGCAAGGCCAAAAAAGCAGCTCAGCTTCACTGTGGAAAATTTAGCAGAGAGCTCCAGAGAAACGTGCCACAGCGATCCATCACTGCAAAGGCATGCTGGCTTAAAACACAAGCTTTGAGGCTTCTATGAGTCAGGGGGAAAGGAACATTAAAGCTGTGGGAACAAACGTCTCAAATAAACGCTGAGTGAGGTGGTTAAACAAGTTTTATTCTTGTCATGATTTGACTGAGAAGTGGCTAAAAGAAAAACCATTATGGGTTTAAACAAAGGGATCTGTTGGGAGGCCACGGGTCACAACAAATGATTTTCCACCTGCTGTGGGCATGTCTCTTCCTCTCTCACACTCGTTGAAGGCAAAATACCTAAAAGCCAGAATTTAACACAGAGAACAATTAGCATTCTACAGCTCTAAATGCTCCTGCTCGTTAATTTTTGGTGTATGAACACAAACGCACCGCCAGTACTGGCAAACCTCCACGTCCAGCTTCAACTTCCCACCCCTAACACAGATCCATATGTTAACTATCTGTGATAATTTGTCCCATTGAAACTCTTCTGCAAAAGGAAATGACAGTTTGGAGGGGTTTTATTTTAGAAACAGCAACATCCCCTGTGGGATCAGTGTGCAGACTGTTGACTGGTGTGGATGAGGCTCATCTGGCCTTTATTTTAGGCAGCTGGGAGAGCCGTTTCCTCCACAGAGATTGCTCATATGGGTTAAAAAAGTGCCATGATTCTTGTCTGCTTTTACAGGATGCACGCAAATTAGTAAGCAAAGCAATGGCAGAGTTCAAATCAGTTTGCTTGTATTGTCGTTCTTGTAGCAGTGGAGAAAAATATTATTGGTTCTTACTGCCAGAGCTTCCTAGTGGGGGCAGCAGTTGTAACTCCACATCTTTGTGTCTAAAAACATCTGGAATGAATAAGGGTCATCACACTCAGAGCAGAATCAGCACAGCAGATGTCACTCATTTTGAATACAAGGATATTTGGACGTCAAGTAAAGCTAGGTCATAGCTTGATGCTGCTATGCACAAATTCCACCAAGTTGGCCTCAGTCTAGCATCATAAAACTTAAACTAAACATGCTATGTGTTCAGTATCACTTATTTTAGGGAAAAGCATGACTTGACTTTGATGAGTAAGTCTCACTATCCAGTAAAGTTAAATGGTGCTGGCTGAAATGGGTTTGCTTTTCTGCTGGTAAAAGACATTTTCTTACCCGGTTAAAGTTATTTACAACAGATGAGAAGGTAAGCTGGCATGTAGTTTAGATTGCTATCAACTTAAAATGAAGATAATGTTTAGAATTTGTAAAGAAGGTACTACAACAATTAGAAAAAAAACAAACAAAAGGAGCTTTTTAACATTAACTGCCTATGAAATCATAAGGTGCATTTACACTGGCAGGTTTGATCCACGCCAGGGTCGTTTCCTCACCTGAACACTGGTACGGGCCAAACAAGCAAACCCAGAGCGTGTAAAGCACATCTGCTCTCAACTGACAGGGTGAAGACACTCCAATCCATATATCGGTCAAGGTCTGGGTTCATGTAGTTATTTACTCTGTTAGATTCACTTTAGTGTTAATGGTAACAGACTATACAGCTGACTAAAGAATGGAGGTAAATAGATGTGTAATGATTAACCAATGTTCAACCAGATCAATCTGTCTGAGGAAAGTTTTTAATCAAACTGAAGTATTCAATTGTTCAAAATGGAATAAATCTATTATAGCCCATAATTGGAAATAACATTTGGATTGAGGCACAATCAGTTAATTTAACTATAACGTTAAAAACAGCAAAGTTCAGTACAGTCATGTGACCTTTGGATTATTTTGATGTGGAAAAACTTTATCAACTGAACTGTTCAACTGGCTGAACACTTGATTATCACTTATTCCCTTATTATTTGCACTTGATAAGAAAAACAAGGAATGTGGAAAAGTTCTGCTGCACTGTTCAATACCAGGTATTTATCTCTGAGTTGAATTTTTGGCTAAAGATATCCTGGATTGCTTTTAGGTCAGTGAATCGGATCATTTAAAATGAATATCGACAGTGAATCGAATTGTTGCTATGAATCAACAGACATGTTGCTAAATGAATCATTACTTCACCTGGAATTAAACCAACAGGACTAAATGACGAGTATCAAACAAAAACAACGCAGAGTGAATTCAAGTGTGAATTCTGAAAAAGTTAGAACGTTTATCGGGGGGGTAGTGAGAATTTGCAGAGACCTTAAACAAGCAGGGTGGTGCATTTAAAGGGATCAGCATTGTTTCCTTCTATTTTATCTCACAATATACCTAAGTGGAATAGCAACTGTAAATTCTCGTGAAGATTGAGCTCTTTGGTTTGGTTTTTGGTCATTGTTTTAGCTCATGTTCTTTCCCTCTGTCACTCACACCAGTGGGGGGAGCCTGAAATGATGTGATCCCATCAATGGGCTCACCTCTTGACAAAGCACGCCATTTATTCTTGTAAAAACTACAAACCTTTTATTTGACAATCTCAACTCTCTGTTTAGCATGGTTGGACATTTACATTTGCCTCATTTTGATGATGTTTCAAAAACAATAAATTGCTTAGGAAAATATTTTCTTGATGCAAGTAAAGAAGTTGGCCACGCTAAATTTAACATCTCCAACATGTGGGCTTCATTTGGGTGGATGTGTGAGCTGCATTCCTTTTTCTGACTGAGTCAGACAGAGAAAGTCCAGAGAGCCGAAGATTTTACTAAATGACCCATTTTTTAAAAACACTGTGAGGCTTTCTTTAACCTCTTTTAACTGATTGAGATAATGTCATTGATGTTAGGTGGGACAAGTCAACTTTAAATCTTTTTAGGTCTGATTGGTAGCAGGGACTGGTTTATAACACTGCCCATTAAGATTCCATCAAACCTTTTAACAATGGAGATGTCGCCGGCAACACTTCCATAAACACTCTTGACACTCTCTTCAACTGCTTACTTATACCAGGACTTCCCAACCCTGGTCTTCAAGAGCCTCAACCCTGCCTGTTTTCCAGCTCTCCCTGGACTGCTTGATGCTAACTACCTAAGCCAGGTGTGTTTAGTCAGTCGGGATGTGAAATCACTTGAGCCAGCCGATCAGCAGAAAGGCGGTCAAGGAGAGCTGGAAACCAGGCAGTAATGTGGCTCTTGAGGACCAGGGTTGGCCAGCCCTCTCTTACACGATCAACATGAATCAACCGATTCCGGCACGTGGAAAAGCAGCTTTTCATATCGGCTTTGCGCTGATATGCAACAATTGTAGTAAGGCGTTCCATTTTGGTTCAAAGCCGATAATGCGAAGTTGCTTTTCAGTGCGACAGAAGCAGCTGATTCAAGTCGCATACCAACACAAAGCTGACTTTTTTCCACTTAAGAAAATCTGAGATTATATTAATTTTGTAAACAGTTGGAGAGTTACTGTAGTCGAAATAATGTAAACCATGGAGCTCAAGCTCTGGTGTTAAAGGGTTAATCATTCCAGCCCTTAAGGCCTAAGAATGACGGTTCATAGATCACCATCTGAGGTTCATGGTCAGTTCTCTTACAAAGAACACAAATTTACAAATAAACCAACACATTTGAAGCTTTGTATCGCTGTAACAGCCCGAAAACTTTATGGAAATTTGGAACATTTCTGGAAAAAAATAACAAAAAGATCAAAGTCAGTTTTTTGTAGATTAATAAAACCCTCTTTACTTGGATGAAGAGCTCAAAATTACAGCAACTTTTTATCAATGATTATGGCATGATGTCTCATAAAAATCTAATTTAAACTTATGCACTGATGAGCTGTCAGTCTGTTGAACACCTGGATTCAATCCTTCATATAAACATTGTTAAACTACAATTATTTTTGCTTAAAAAACCAAACTTCTGCAGTAAACAACCTGCCAAACTATCTACTCCAGATACCCCCAATAGACAGACAATAAACAGACATCTACTCCATTAAGAATATGTGAAGAAAACTTTACACTAGAACCCTTCTTGCAGCTGATTACCTGGATCAGGTAATCACCACAATGGAAGGCTGTAAAAATGCAAGGATTGATGATGTCTGACTACATCATCAATTTTGAGGGTGAAATTACCAGTACTTTAGACAAAAACAAACTGCGTGGCACTATCTGACTGTATGATGCCATGGACAATGTATGAAGAATTAAAATAGCTAAAAAAAAAACAAAACATAAGACTGTGACTTATCCATTTTGTTTTTAGGACTTTAGGTAAAACTGAAATAAGATCTTAGGTTTTAGCAATTTTAAACTAAATCAAACATGATCTTATGTTCAGTCACTTTGCATGAAGAGAAGACGTTCATGGTGTCATTAATAAAACATACCACAGAAATGACAGTTTTATAATTTTCTGTTTGTCGGTTTGTCTACAAAACACCTTTGACTGTGTCAGCCTGTATTTCAGATTTGGTTGGAAGCACCCTAATGCTGCCACAATTTGAATGAGCTTGAAACCCAACAGCCCAATGTCTGCAGAAGATACTGCAGCTCTTTTTGCAGGTGCAGCAAAGATGGATGAAGATGGCTCCAAAATATTAGCATTTTTCTCTTTCTCAAGAATGTACAGAGTCAACGGCTGGGACAGAGGTTTCCCATTCATCTCCATGAAGCATTATCCAGAAAACAGCAAGTGGACTCTGATAAACACCGGACGATATGTAAAACAAGGCCTGCAACACAAGACGACACATAACCCATGAGGCCCAGCGAGATAAGACAGTTCCTTTTTCTTAGGGCGCAGAATTGAAGTGGAATTGATGCATCAAGGAGCAGTAAAGTAAAGTCTGGCCACCATCACATATTAGCAGCTCAAATCAGAACTCATGCATGCAGCTTCAGGAAGAAAATAGATGCAAGATGTTAAGATTTTCATACATGCAGCCGAGGCACCTGTGTCAACATCTGATAAAGGACGCAGAGGCATGGAAGTGATGTTGAGACTGCAGGTGTTGTGTCTCCCTGATTGTAAAATGTTCTATACTTAGAGCTGCAGTTCTGCGAAAGGCTGTTTGAGCAGGTGCCTGAAAGACCCTTCACTTGCTTATTATCATTTCTGTTTGAGTTTAGGAGGGGGGAACTAATGGAAAACACTGAGACGAGCACACAATGCTTCATCCCAACCCCAGTTTAATACCTTTTAAGACTGAGCATCTGTTTGTGCCATCACATGAGGGCCTGTAACTTCTGCTCACATGGTTACACCAAAACAGGTCAAATCTTTCCCAGACGTTTAGATTTTCAAAAGAAATGACTTTTTTGTACCTGTGTGTAGAACTAAATCTTACCTGATGATGAAGGGCATAAAAGGGGCAAGTCCCAGAGGGGAGGAAGATCCATCCATGGGGGAGGGGTAAAGGCGACTGAGCACCAGCAGCAGCAAAAACAGGCTGGGGTGTAGCTTCACATGACCACTGTCACTAAGCACACAAACAGATGACAGAGGTCAAACAAGCGAACATACAGCAGAACTCAGATTCCTTTTCTTGCATTTTTTTAAAGAACCAAATATAAAACAAGACCCGACTAAACACTGTGCTGTGGAAATGTTTTTTGCGCCTCTCGTGATTTCTCTTTGTCTTTCCACACATTTAACCACAAACAAACATTTTTTTTTCCTGAGAGTTGGGGTCAGATCTGTTGAGTAAAGAAATCACAGAAGTGATACTATCAGTGTCAACAACCAAATAAAACCACATCAAGAAAAAAACCACTAGGTCATTACAGAAGCAGATCACCGTGAACGGAACTGTACTGTCAACCTGACCCAGCAATATATGGTTTATTTGTCAGAAAAAGACCAGAGATTAATTCTCAGGAGACTTTAAAGAGAATAAACAAAAATAACACCAAGACTCGTCTCAGATTGGATGAAAACACCTGGATCATCCCAAAAACGTTTTGCATAGATGAGCCACAGAGAAACTTTCTGTAACGCGCATCGTGTTACATCCAAAGCAATCGAAAAAGAACACTTCATTATTTCATCTCAGCAACAATCAAACATAGAGGTGGTGTTGTTATGATCTGGGGCTGGTAAAATCCTGGTAAAATTCAGGTGAAGCAGGGGGGCACTTTGTTTTTTAACATAAAGCAAAGTATGTTGTATACAGATGCTTCATAGATGGGCTGCCGTGGTGCAAGTATAGCAGCCGACCACTTATCAGAAAATTGCAGCTTTGGTTCGGTGACTCGCCCATGTGTCAAAGTCCTTGGCAAGACACTGAACCACCAACTCCTGTGAGCCACCTCACTGTGTGAATGTGTGAGAATGCTTGAATGGAACTGTGACTGTGAAGAACAATGCCATAGAAAAAAAAGATTTGCTTTTGTCATACCTATAATATATTGTATATTTTTGGGGGGGTTGTCAAAAAGTTCAATTAAAATTAGTCTGATGATCTGAAATATCCAGGTGTGACAAGTTCAAAAAACAAGAGGTGAAAATATTTGCATCAGAAAACCCTCAACCAGTGTGTTAAAAACTGTACAGTCTAAACTAACAAAGCACAGGTGTGAAGACAATAGGGACAGGAAACAATTTCCCCATTCTAATTTGACATCAGTACTTTTTCAGTTATAGGTCACAGGGGCACTGTTTTTTCTTTTTTAGTTTCCTTTAAGTTTAGTATTCTTTTAAACATTGGAGTTTTTTGGTTTATTTTCTCTGCACTTCACCGTCTGTTATCTGTCATCAACCACTCACGCAAAGACATTACAAGAACAAGCTGAAATACTTTTTACCGACTGAAATGTATATTCTCACTGTACTGATACTACAGAATTCCTGTCTTATGTATTCCATTGAGATACAAATAAATACAAAGTGACAAACTGTTTTTTTTTCATATTAAGTATAACTTCAAGTTGTTTAAATATTGGTCAATTGCAGTTGTGTACGTTGTTGTTCATCTTTCAGCACATCCCTTCAGGAGTCACCACAGTGAATCAGCTTTCACTGATCTGCACATTTGGTTTTGCAGAGAGTTTTACACCGTATGCCTTCCTGACACAACCCTGTATTCAATCTGGGCTGGGTACAGGCACAGACAGATCCAGACTTGGGCCCCCTTGTGGCTACATAGTTAGCAGGAGAGTGAAGGGTCTTGATAAGGATCCATAGCAGATCAAGCTCTTTGCGCCCCTTGGGAAACGTACCCTGGTTTCCCATGGGTCAGTCCTACATGAAGCCAACTGAGCCATCCAGCCGTGTTGAGGACAAATTAGTTAAGGGGAGTACTCTCATCTCAACCTGCACCCTCACAACTGAATGGAGGAAACTATGTCCCACAGTTGTCTGGAGTAGGGGTGGAGTCACCAGCATCAGCTGATTGTTGATTAAACTGAGGCCATGATATGATTCACAATGAAGTCTCAAAGCTTCTACAAAAATACAAGAACTCCAACTACAAGTCCACAAAAATATTTGAGTTTTATCTCTCACAACCTCTTAGAAACTGAGTTGGAACAGGTTAGCGTAGTTCATTAAAATGGTGACACACAAAAAGAAACTCTGAAAGACTTTTAGTGATGAAGTGAGGAGAAGACTAAACCTATCTACCATTGATTGTGTATGAGAACTGGACTGAGTGAGTGTGACATCACCCATAGAAAATGGCTTCAGTTGCCATTTTCTTCATCATTTCTATGGAAATCACTCTCGCCAATCCAAAGTGGGCTTGTTGGAGGTCCACACCCCTATCATTTGAAAGCAGACTCAGGAGAATCTGTCAACCTTTTTGAACATCCGGGAGGACATCATACTATTATTCTGCTTAGTCAGTTTATTATTATTCATTATAATTTATGAAGTTGTACTACATAAAAATTAGCATGAAAAAATTAGGATTACCAAGGACATAAAAAGCATCAGAGCAAGAATGATTATTCTAAGAAATATAATGCCTGAGTAATAGTGATTTATTTCTCTAAAGAAGTCTATGGGTTATTGGCTTCTTTGAACCAGCGTGTACTTCCTGTTTGGATTGTGTGTGTGTGTGTGGTGGTGGGGGTGGGGGTCCACTCAGTCCAGGTCTCATTTGCAGTCAATGGTATCGTAAGTGGTTGCAAAGACCCAATAGAACAGTAAATCCCCACAGTGTGTTTTTCTTTAGGTAATTATAAGTGAACCAGAATGTGTTTGTGTTTTCACACTTAGCTGTTTGGTCCACACCAAAGTTTAGTTCTTCAGAAAGCTTGCTTTGCTTCGGCAGAAGTGTGTTGGCTCCAAATATCTTCAGTTTTAAATCAAAGTTTTGCTTCTCAACCAAACCAAATGAAGAAGTGACATTTTTCAATGTACCAACCCTTCTCATGGCAGACAGCGTTTGTAAATAATGGCAACCAGGTTTTGTTTTTTCAAAGTAGTTTAAAACAACAAAATACCTCCCCTACCTGCATGAATCCAACCACAATATGACATAGTTCTTAAACGGAATCTGATACCTGCCAGCTCAGTGGAACCTTTCTCTGCCAGTTTTGCAGTTTCACTCTGACACATTGGAAGAAGATTAAAACAAAGAAACAGAGGGGACTTGAAAGCGGCTTTGCAGATGAGTTCTGTGAAGGTCTGTAAGTCTGCTAATGGGTGTAAAAAGAGCAGCATGTCCTTCAGACTGCTGTTGGTCATGAGGATCTCATAGAATGGAGACAGAACAACACACCCCCTGCAAAAACAACGTGTGCTTTTCATTACTGCGCCTCACAAAACGCACACACCGCCATCCGCTGGGAGTTCCATACATCGGTGGGATGGGAAATGTAATCTCAGCCAATTAGTAGCTGGTCAAATGTGTTTAAAGTGGCAGTTCAGCCAAACACAGTGGGACAGGATGTGATGTCATGCTCGCGGGCAGAGCAGATGGAGGGGAGCTGCAAACACATTAGGCCTTGTTGAAATACAGCTGGAGCAGAAACAGTTGACAGGATGAAAAAGAGGCTCTATGGTATTTAAGAGCAGTCCGGAATTCTCTACAGAGGTCTGCCATGAAAGTCTCCCTGAACTCCAAAATCTAATCCAGCATCTGGGAGCTTGATGAAAAAGGGTTTCTTTCTTTTTTTTTTTTTTGGGGGGGGGGCGGAAGAGAATTTTTATTCCTTCACAAACAGATCGATGTAGAGATACAGCAGCGGAGACTGATTTAACAAAAAAAAAGGTTCAATGTAAACTAAAGTCTTCAATTTCCATTTGAGTTGTACTCAGACAAATAAATCATCTGGGCTGTTTTGAACATCTCCTGAAATATGATACGCAAGCAGTTTTCCTTGCAAGCTGAGGTAGGAGCAGAAAAGATGAGACACTGTCTCTTTTGAATGTGGGCACTGAACTGAAATAGTTTTAGAGATAAGCATGCAGGGCCCAACGGATGCAGATTTATTTTTACCCCAAACTCGAAGAAGAATGGAGGACAGAGAAACAGCAACAGCTTGAAATGGAAGACTTAAGGCAAAAGTCTGAAAAAATGTCACAAAGCCAATCAATACTTGTCTGCGGTATTTGTTTTGTTTTATCATCAGTAAAATAAAAACTGGAACTTTTGCTGATCTGCAGCATCTTCAGAGGAGAAAATGAAAGCTCAGGTCCAACCAAGTTCTTCTAGAAGTTATGTAATAAGTTTTTCCACAATTGGGCAGCAGAGGTGCAGAGGTAAAGTGGTCAACCTCTGATTGAAAGATTGGTTCTCGCTTTGCTCGTCCAAGTGTTGAAGTGTCCTTGGGCAAGACACTGAACCCCACTTATAACAACCCAACTGGTGGTAATATGTTGACGCCAGTGTTCTGCAGTAGATCAACCATCAGTGTGGATGTGTGTGTGTGTGTGTTTGTGCGAATGGGACTGTACAGCACTTTGGACCGTAAAGCAAGGTAGAGAAGTATCCACCGTTTAGCATTCAGTCAGTGACGAGTTGCAGTTTTTTTGATTGTTTGTTTCTCAATTGCATCACTACAGTTTTGATTCTAAATACTAATAGGAGCACATGGATCACAGCAAAGCTCCATGGTGGCTTTGTGAAGATCTGGGGTTCTTTTTGTTTTGCTGCATGCGGAGATAGTGATGGATTCAATCAAATTTGAGAAAAAGGTCCAAAGCTTGATCCAAAAAGACGATGATTCCCAGACTTTCCTTTAAGCTCAGCAGAAGTCCAGGGAGATTTTGGAGAGTTTGACGGAGTTGTGTGGCTTGAAGTCTAGAAGAGATATCTTGTGGGAATCATAGAAGATTTACTTGAGAGAAGGAAGGCTTGTGCGCTCACTGCAGAGGACAGATACATTTGTTATGCATTTAAACGTCTTCTGCTTCAACCAATGAGAGGGGCTGTTTCGCAGCCAATACTCGTCCAAGTTCTGCCACTAAGCTCTTGTTAAGTATTATACTACATTAACACCGGCCTCAGCCAAGCGTGCTCAGCGGCCACTTCCAATGAAACGTCTATGTAAACGCACATAAATGCACGTTTCAGGCTTCTGCATTGAAATTCTCACATTGACACATTGCTAATCCAATTTTCAAGGTCGTTTTTGTCTGTACACGGAAAACACAGGGGTTTAGAACGCGTGTTTAAAGTTAAACCAGCTTGAACTTTGACCAATCAGAGACTTGGATTTGGGAGTGACGTATGGGTAGCGCCCTTTTCAATCCTCTGGAGTGCCAACCATTTGAAAATTGATCATGGAGGAGAAAGGATTATTGGAGTTTCTGCCCAGCCAGAATTATGTTGCAAGTCTTTCATGAATCTGAATGGAGCTGTGAAAGAAAAGGCCTGGAGCAAGATTCGCAAAATTTACACATCAACATTTCACACCAAGCCTCTTCCAACAGTGAGTACATGTACTAAGTATTGGTTTGCACCAGTCCAGTGTGAACACTATATGCTAAAAGTGCGTTTATGAGCCCACATTCAGCACATTCATGAAAGCATGTCAAAAGTCTGGTGTGTATGTGGCTTACAACACAAAAACCAGAGGATCCACAGGGTCAGGTGCTCTTCAGATCTTTAGCAGCAAATGAGGCAACAAAGGCTGAACAGCATGCAGGATGGCAGATGTCCCAGAGCAGTTTTGGGAAGTCAAGATTTACCCAATGATTAAGTATGACTGAAAAATGGGCGTGTGATGTCCGTCACTGGTTTGCTTGTTAAGCATCACCAAATCCTGACCTATCTAGAAATGGGTGGACAAACAAACAAACTCGCAAGAAAGTTGGCAGAATACTCTGTGAGATTTTGTCAATTGCCTGACTATGTTTAAAAAGCCACACCTCAATACAGATATAAAACAATAATGCTCATAAAAATCCAACATAAGGCTTATTGGCTGGTGTAACAAGCCATCGAGCAGTTACCTAGTGAACTGCTCTAGTGTTTTGCTCCAACCCGCAATTGTGGGATTGCAATATGAATGGGAGTTTTTAAAAATATTTTTTCTAAAATCATTTAACAGTTTAATTTACTCTTCTCTGATAAATTGATTTCAATCATTTAAACTGATGTCATTTCAGTCAATAAACTCCATGCAAAAAACATCAGAGAACAAATATTAATTTCAGTGGCTTGTTAAATGGCTGATTATGCTGTAATACAAATTACCAGACGATCTCAAGTAAGCAGGTATGTTTTAACAATGCATAAAGCCTTAGTCACATACACCTACAGTGGGTTTACCCTGTAGGGGTTCTGCAAGTTTTTGGATTGTCCGGATCCATAGAGGATTGTATATAGCACTATACAAGTATACACTATTTACCATTTGTAGACAAGTGCGGGTCCATCATAAGGTGAGCGCAGGTGTGTCTTGCAGTTTCCTTGAGGTTCATATGGCCACCTCAAGGGACGTCAAAAAATTGGAACGTACCATTGTTGTGCTTGTGGAAGTGTATCGTGAAGTATTTACAAGGATAATGTAAGGTCCACGCACTTATGATGTACAAGTGATGCTGTCTTATGGTGTCCTTACACCACATTCTAGTTGTTTGTAAGGTATGTATACTGACTCCTTACTAATCGTGCACAAATGCTGCATGCATAGGCTGTGCAGGTGATGTGTAAATTCCCCTGAGAACGCCCATAGAATGTCCACATAAAATGTGCTATAGTTATCTATTTTTCCAATTTCTAAAGTCAGGCTTTACGCAGGGAGCTTGCAAAAAGGGTGCACTTACTACTTGACCAGCACTTGGGAACCCCTTCCATAGTGTGCAGGACTTTGGTGGGGGGTGGGGGTTAGGGGGAAAAAAATAATAAAAATCAGTGCATCCCGTCTGCACGTCACCTTGCATGTTGTGTGAGTGTTCGCTACGACCTGTTGCCGGGGCAGCATGCCCATAGAAAAAATGTGCATGAAGATTTTCACTCAACGGGTACACAGAGCAGTTTACAACCTTAACATTTCGTGCAGGCCACTTGTGTGCCTCGTACAGATTTGCAGATTTCTTTGCTCGTGGACAGCTCGCATCCACCCGCAGCAGCAGTCGTGACCAAGGCTTAAAGTGAACCATTGTCCTGAGTTTATATCCATATAAGATAATTGAAAAAACATTTTCCAGAGAAAAAAAACCCAAATACTTCGGGCCTGTCCTCCTTTCATAAATGTTGCTTCCTCTTCTTGGCTTGTTGGAGTTTGTCAGCATGTCGATTCTAAATTGTTTATCTTTGAATTTCTGCACACATTTTTCCATGCATACAGTCTCTTTTTGAACTGTGTAAGAAGGGGTGTTGAATTACAAAATGCATCGTGTGTACATTTGGTCTCAAAAGTATAACCATCCCAGGATCCTAATCTCACATCTATATTCTATCCTAGTTCATGGCCTATTTTGGAAGTGTGATTATTCTGTAACTTTGTTGGCTAAAACCACTAACAGCAGTCCTCTTGCCTCCTGTCCTGCTGTGGATGGCTGCAGTGCGGCGCGGTCTGTGTGTGTTGGAGGCGCAGTTCGCTCAGATGATGTGGGAAGTCAAACAGCCGGGGTCTGGTTCCGTGGGAGATTTGCAGATGTTTTAACAGGAGGCTAAGGGAGTGAGGGCAATTCTAAAAGAGCTGCCCAGAAAAGCTTTCAATTAATTGGATCCATATTAAGATAAGGCTGCCAGGGGAGCCGCTGGACTTCTCAGATGCTTTCAAAAAGGGAGTAAGGGCTGATTAGAATCAGACCAATGAACTGAAGTGGACTCAACCCTTCACTGCAAAATAATAGGACTAAATCTCAAGCAGACATTTATTTTATCTGCTCGTAAAACTCTTGTGCTTTGAGCAAACAAACTGTCCACTGAGCGAGGGAGCAAACAGGCTGTGAGGTAAACGAAAACTCACTACATGGCAATCAGGCATAATCTGACAAAACAGTTTGTATAAAGTTTCTTAATTTCTGTTAGGAAAAATCCAATCCAACTTCCCCTCCACTTTACGTCACCACCGCTTATTCCAGACAACAAAAAAGGTAAACAAAGAAGCAAATGTTTAAACGTAACATCAAAGTGTATCAAAGATGTGGTGCAGAAGGACTGTACTGCAGACCACATCACCCAACAAAGAAGTGGAGTTACCACTCACCTTTCCACTGTGGCTGCAGCTTCCTCCAACTGGCTCAGAAGAAATGGATAAAGAGCCGGAAAACGAGTGAAAAATTCCCGGCCTGTCATTCTGTGGGTAAAAAGAATTATGAATAACAGAATTAATGCTAATCAGTAAAAAGCCATAGGCATGGGAAAAACAGCTTAAGACATTTAACGTCTTTAGAAAGGCTACTTATAGAATCTTAAAGACCCACTCCAATGAAAGTGATGTGTTCTTGTAGCATTTATCCAATGATGGAGGACATACAGTACATAAAGAAAATTAGGCTGAAATTTGCATATCTGAGTATTTATTTATTCCAGTTGTTGTGAATCAGGAGCAGACAAAAAGGCTGTTAGAAAAAGCTTGTTGGACCTACAACAGGAGGCCACAAGCGCCCTGCTCTGCTCCATTTTGACCCATTTTTAGATGATTAGATCTATGTACATCTTTGGTTTCCTCGTACGAGTTGGCATCTGGCTCAAAACTATATGGCTCGATAGCTCCAATATTGCTCACCATTTTTAGTTGCACCATTATGTTAGGTTGGAGTTCTGAGGGGTATGTAAACAAAGGGATGATGGGAAATCTTACTCCGAGCCACTCTACAGAAACTACGTCATAGAAAATGACACAGGTTTCTTGATTTTGTCTAAAAAAGTCATGAATAAAACATCTGCCATTCCCCATATAATAAACTACAGAATCAGAGGTTCGGCATTGCTCTCATTCAGGTTCTTCAGAGTTAAGAGGCTGAGATGAAACACTATATTTCAAACACACGTTACAAAATGTTGAGCAAACTCACTTTTTCAGGAGGAGAAACTGAAAGTAAGACCTGATGATGATTAAACGTTAATAAAAAATGTAGGTCATTTCGATTGGGTGTAAGCATGGAAATGTTCGAGTTGAAACCGGGAAATAAAGAAGTAAGGCTGTTTTGCATGTGCTCCGCTTCATAAGTTGATTGGCAGTTCTAAATTGTCCCTGTGTCTGTGTGTGGTTGTGTGGTCCTGCAACAGACTGGTGTCCTGTTTAGCATATATCCTGCCTTCACCCAATTGTAGCTGGGTTGATTCCAACAGCCTGGTGACCCCAAAACGGATTCAGCAAATGGATGGATGAATGGAAGATGGAAATTTGTGCCGAAAAAGAACCCAAACTTCAAACTTTTAGTCCAAATGAGAACACAGGAAACCACCTGGAGTATAATTAGGAGGATAAAGACATGAAAGGGAATTAAATGTTTGTTTGAGTGGAATTTAATCTAGACAAGAAAAAATGTAAAGAAGACTTTGAAATAACAATAGTGTCTTACTATGCAGACACAAACAGACAGAAAGAGACATCATTGAACACACAAGTAGAATTGTTAATCCAAGTGAAAATTTACAGGAAGTTTAGTTCATTCTGATGCAGCCTTGAAAATGTTGCTCTTTGAAAGATCTCCTTACAATCTGTTTGGCACCAAAAACACTCAAGCTGCAGCAAATGATGTCAATGAGCACCACAAATCTTATAATCAGTTAACAATCAACAACAAAAATAATCATTAGTAACATAGAAAGACAAACCTTAAATACATAAAAAAAACTTTAAGTGACTGAAATTAAGCTTTACATTGTTCAAAAAGGCTCAAAAAAGACAACTACTCCAAATGAGTACAGTTATAAATACATATTTGTCATCAGTAATTCAAAAAAACTGGAACAAAGTAAAAGTCATTGACATAGAGCAACCACACCTACACTTCCCATCACCCATCTGTTTATGTGCTCCCCTGCTAACTTGCAACTTCACAACCCCAAACTAACATTACCAGTCCACCAAAATTGGTGAACAATGCTGGAGCTATCCAGCCATACAGTTGTAATCCAGATGCCAGCTCAGACGAGAAAAACAAAAACGTACATGGATCTATATGTCTGCAAGTGGATGCATCAGAATGGAGCGGAGCAGGGAGCTTGTGGCCCGTCCATTATATGCTCTTTTTCCGATAAGTTCTAGTACCTTTGGTCAACAGAGATCTCAGTGTTGTGAAAACACTTCAGAATCTTCTCAATCAGAACAGCACTGTTTCTTCTGCCACATCTAGCAGTAAGCACTGCATTAAAGAAGTACTACACCCTGTGTAGAAGTCACATGTGTTTGTGCTTATGCGTGCACTCACACACAGACACAACTGTCAATAAAATGTCAAACTTTATCTTTAACACCAGCGGTCTTGGTGCGGCAACCACCGTTCAGCCTGAGGACCAATAAAGTTTTATTTAACTCTGCCTGTCTAAAAGCAGTCAGCCTTGAAGGGAAGGGGGTTGGTTTGCCCAAACACTCGATCACAAGACAAGGGAGACACTGCTACACAAATGCGTCACTCGGAGCAGCAGAGAAAACACACCAGCTCTTTGGATCTGGTTTAAGTTAGCATCCAGAGCTGTGATTGGAGGAATGGGAGTCTGAAAAGCCCCTTCCTCTGGTGACACTGCTTAGAGAGCATGTGAGGATGATTACATCTGAAGACTGCAAACGGAAATATACTCCCTGAATGAAAGTGTAAAAACACAGCTCTGTGTGTTAGGCCTCCTCTGCTTCTCCTAATGAGAGGCTGAGGTCCTGAGGAGTCTGCACTGCCTGCAGGACAGAGGCCAGAGGAGGTGTTGCAGCAGATTAGACGGCTATGAGGGCTACAGGTCAAGAGGACGAGGTGAAAAGATGCACTGTAAAAAATGGTAAAAAGTGTTGCAAGCAAAAACAAAAAAATACGTTTCCCCTTAAAAGTTTGTTGGCAAAAAGATTTAGAGCTTTTTTTTCCATTTGTTCTTTTGGGAGTGATAAATCTCAACACCAATGTTTTAAAACTGCCTTCCAGGATCGATTTAGAGATGTTAAGATAGGATTTAGAGCTGCTGACGCTTGAGTTGATAGAAGCTGGAAGTACGTTGCAGACACATCTAATCAACGCTTCGTGTCAGATGTGACCACACTTTCTTCCAGATTTGGTCCTCCGAGTCCAGCCCAGGAATGATCAACACCAGAAGTTAAGGAGAACAGAGCGACCTTAAAAACATCAACACCGAGGCAAAACATGCAAGACTTGCTGACTGTCCTGCTCTCACTAGCTGTTGTGCAAACATTTCTGCTCTTTTTAAAAACTGGAGTTTTCAACTGTGACTGCTGGTAATGGAGGACCTGAGTATGGGGATAACAATCTACTTCCTGAGTTCACTCAGAAGAGCAGCTCACAGTTCAGAAACACTTGGTGGGTGGTGTTACGGCTGCAGCAAGCACAGAGGTTTGGTTTGTGCGCGGGTTCTATTCCACATTGTAATACATATAGGATGTCTAATCATGAAGTTTTGGTAACAGTGACCTTGGAGCAACACAAACAAGAGTGCCTGAACAAGAACCTGCAACAAGTCAACACATCCCAGAAGTTATGGCAATGGTTGGCAACTTGAAGCAAATTCAATTGTTTCTCCGTGTATTTGTGTGCGAGTCGGCTTGTTGGTGTGCGAATGTCATTGTCTGCTAGTCTGAGTGTGTGTGCCTGTCCTTGTGAGTGTCTATTTGTGTATGCGAGACTGTGTGCTTGTGTGTGGGTTTCAGTTTTATAAAAACCAAAGTTTTCAAAGGTGTCTCAAACTGTTATCTAATTTGTTTTTTGTTTTTTTTGAGTCAAAAAGTGTATAAAAATGCGTTTGTAAAAGCTTTACAAACTATAAAACTACATTAGGACAACCTAGAGACTAGAAAGAGAATTCGTCCGAGAGAAAAAGATTTGCCTCAAGTCTGACTGGTAGAAAATACACAAAATCCCAAAGAGCCTCAATTCAATGACTGTTGAAGAAACTCCAGAAAAAGCTTAAGCTCCAGTTTGCAAGAGTCTTTTCCAGGAGCTTTTATCCATTTTATGACAAATGGCAGGTAAGTCAAAAGTAAAGTCCAATGAAGCAGTTTAAACTAAAGTTTAAACTTGTTTTTTATACTGAGCTATAACTGAGCTTTCTAACAACATGCTGTAAATAATCTTCCAGGTTCCTTGGTGTCAGAGACAGATGCTAAGCATTTCTTGTTATTCATGTGTCCATTTGACCTGAATCTGACATGAATCTTTAGCTGTTTTATTAACCAGTGGACCCTTTGATTATATCCAGATGGATCCAAGGCTGGACATCACTGAACTGGACAACTTAACTGTGTCTGTAATCAGTGAAGCCCAGCAGCTGTGCTCGGAGTCCATCTGGACTGGTTCTTTCAGGGAAATGCTGGTGGCTGTGTAGCTCGGTGTGTGTTTAAGCGCACAGTAGGCACATTTATTGACTGTAAAGGAGAACTGGAGGGAGTGTACAATGGCCCTGAAGTGCAAATCACATGTGCAAATCACTTGACACAAAAACATTTTAAAGATCACAACAACAATTAAAAAAGCAAAACAAATATTTAATTACATTTTAGAAAACAAAACCAAACTCCAGAAACCAAAGCGTAACAAAAAAAGAAAAAACATTTTGGAAAACAAAAGTAATTTCTATAACACTTAATGAAATGTTAGAAAAGTGAGACACAATAAGAAATAAGAGGAACTATGGGACATCACTGATTGGATGATGATATCAGCATCGCTTCATGTCAAATAACAATCAGCGATGTCTCATAGCACCAACCTTTTCTGGTTTCTCTTTATGTTTTTCAAACATTTCATATTGTTTTCTGGAAATTACTTTTGTTTCTGAAATGTTTTTTTTCTTTGTTTTTGCTTTTAATGTGTTGGTTTCTTCTATAGAGAAAAAAAAACAGTTTTTCTCAGTCATTCTATTTGTCAGAATAACCATTCTTGTTCTGATCAATTTTTAAACATGTTCTTGATATTACAAGTTTGGTTTCACTACATTTTTTTCTGTAGTTCATTAGTGTATTTTAGTTATAAACTGACCAATCAGTTGCCTCAATAAAAGGGCGTGGTCTCATGTCTAACATTTGAAAGACTTGACTAATTCTGTCTGCTTTCAAGTGCTAGGGGTGTGGCCTTCCAACAAGCTCAATTCTGATTGGCGAGAATGGTTGCCATTGATGCGATTACTCAGACCGACTTGGACCAATCACTGGTTACAGACGTCGTCTGGTTCCAACATAGCGAGGACCATATAGCGATAAAAATGGCGACAGAATTGACTTAAATTAGTTGGAACAGGAAGTCATTTTCTATGGGTGACAACATACTCAGTCCAGTTCTCACACAGTCAACGAGTACATATAGTAATAAAGCATAATGCAGTAAAGCTGACGCCTTTAGGCTGATAAAACCACAACCCTGCAGAGGTGCAGCCACTGTCCTGCAACAAAATTCCTTTCCTACTCCAACAGCTCACTGCACCAATGATCTGGACAGTTTTCCATGTACATGCACAGCGAGGACTTGAGGCAGGTTTGAGATAAAGCTGGCAGAGTTTGGGCTGGAATGCTGCAAGCAATCTTTGCCCTGTCAGCTTTGTTTACAGTTGCATTTTTCTCCACAATGGTATCTCATCAACATCAATGTGCAGCCAAAGAGCAGAAAGAGAGGGGCCCCCCGTCTGGGCTCACAGGGACGATGATCCACAAGCAAACAATGTGTCTGGATACAAGTTAGTCTGGAAAATACACAGCAGAAATTCCCACAGACGGCAAGAAGCTCACTCTGTCCGAAAACACACTGCTGTAAATAAAACGATTTGTGTGAAAGGGAGATGTGGTAACGTTCTGGCTTCAGCAGACCAAGAGACTATCACACACCCCGAGTTGAATATTGGAGCAGACAAGCTGTCACAAGACGTTTTCTGCTGGCAGAGATCACAACCCAACAATGAGAGAGCAGACTGTGGAAGAGACAAACTTCCAAAAACATAATTATAAATGAGATGCAGCCGTCAGCTTCATGCACGCAAAGACCTACAATGATTTCACAGCAGAACTTTACAGCTAACAGACACTATGAAGCTGAAACAAACCAGTCTTTTCGAAACGCACAACAGAGGATAAAAACAATCTACTTCATTTGACATTAATACGACCACTTTACATTCATTATTATGGGCAAAAATAAAAGCATAAGAGGAGGGGGGCAATTAATAAGAGCAACACATCTGAGCTTCAAATGAAACAGCTTTTGAAGTTTCAGAATTAATAATACTAAATTCATCTCAAACATTCTCAGTTGTGTGTGTGTGTTTTTAAAATAAACCACAGAGCTAACCATGTGGTGGCCATGAGCTGCAGTCACGGTCATGTTTTGGAGCCATTTGGTCATAGAACCACCAGGGAAGCGTCCAATTACCTCCCAAGCTGTGGCACTGGTTCCAGATTTGAGTTTTTGGTATGACAGAACCGTGAAATCAATTCCAGAGTTTCCCATCTCAGGGCAAACGCCGCAGCCAGCTAGTAACCTTTGCTGCAAATTGTGACTGTGCCAAATAATCAGTCATTGACTGAGTCAAATGATCCAACTTTCCACAAGTAAATCCTTGGTCATGTGCACCCGTATGAGTCAACCCCATACGGGTGCTGCCGGTTTTTGGGTTGGAATGTCGTAGAGAGATGCGGTTGCATCTTAACTCTTTAACACTGCATATGTTGCAGGCGACACCTAAATAGTCCATGGTCTTTGACACCTTGCAAATCGTTGACCATTTACATCAGAGGTGTCCAAATCCAGGCCTCGAGGGCTGGTGTCCTACATGTCTTCCAACCAACATGCCACTGAAGCTCCTTATTGGCTAAACACACCTGACCCAGGTAATCAGCAGCAGAAAAGTCAGGGTTTCTGGAAAACCAGCAGGAAGTTGGCCCTCGAGGCCTGGATTTGGACACCCCTGATTTACATGATCAACGTGAATTGACCGATTCTGACACGAAAAACCCTGACAGAACCAGCTGATTTACATAGATTGCACAAACACTGCTACTGTGATTGTTGTATATCAACCCTTTTCTCTGCTGGAATAACATTAATTGCGACAACAGTTGAAGAGTTACAGTAGTAGAAACAATGTCAACAGCTTCAGGGTGAGAGGTTTAATGGTGCAGGTGTGTCTTTAAGTTCCTTTGAGGCTCATACCACCACCTCAAGGGACTGTAAAAATGGAATGTACCATTGTCGTGCGTGTGGTATCATGAAGTATTTCTAAGGATGATGAAAGTCGTATGCAGTTATGACGTAAGGGGGATGCTGTTGTATGGTCAGAAAGGGCTCTTTAGTCACACTATTAATAATAATAAGTACTGGCTTCTTACTGTCAGTACACGCACAGGGTGTACACGTGGTACGCAAGTGCCCATAGGACGCACACACAAACTGCACTCTATTCAATTTCCTCATTTCTAACAGTCAGGACGCTTACAAGGAGTTTGCACAAATAACATCATCAACACAAAGAGGCTCCTGGTACAGTCCACAAGATTGGTGGAGGTTAAAAAAAAGGAACAATCTGTATGACTTGCTTGTGTCCCACCCCCTGGACCGTTTGGTTGAAGTGTTTGCAACAACCTGTTCCCCGCAGAATGCCAGTGGAATTCATTCTACGGACTCACTGAGCTGATGCAGACGCTCCCTAAAGGTGCTTACACACCGAACGCGATCTGCGCAGAGGAGGCGGCCAGTTTCAATGTAGAGTCAATGGTTTAGATGCCAATTGAGGTTCTGCGGTGTAAATTTAGTGGCTGGCGCGGCGAGCCAAAGTAAAAAAAAGATCTAAACTCTGGGGAGGTCGCCACGTCTGTGTAAACCAATCAGAGACTCGACTTTGAGCACGTGACGGTTTCAGTGACAGTGGGTAGAATTCACATCCAATATGGTGGATCGGATCTCCTGAACTTCCATTCATTTTCATAACCTGATGTATTCCTTTCAGGACATCAGAGTTTCCTGAAATTCTTCCTGCTACTGTTGGGCGACAGTCTGCTTCAAACACGATCAGAGAAAGACGGAAACGCCACGGAAGAGGTCGTCATCCAGACACAGCGGGACTGAAGCTCACTATTTCCAGAGAACCTCTACATCAGGGGTGCTCGCACTTTTTTTGGTATGTGAGCTACTTAAAACCCATAAGATAATGTGAAGCTTTTCTTTTAAGTTCTCACTCAAACATACAACCAACTTGCAGTTACAACAGAAACATGGTTCCTGTTTAAAAACTATGAAAAATCCATGGATGAACAAATCCTTTCGTGACAACCTGAGCGAGCCCTTCACTCAGCATTTTGTGGGTAGCTGTCTTTATAAAATGACAAACCCTTCTGTGGGTCAGCTGCTCTTGTGGTGACTGTGGTTAGTCCCCAGGCGTTGCTATTTTTGTTATTGAAATAACCCCGGGTTCAAATATCGCACCCGGCTTTCGTAGTTCGTTGATTCTTTTTTCCTTTTTTTCTGCTAAATTTCTTAACACACATTACAATAAATATTAATTTAAAACATCAGGATCATTCTTTGGATTTGAAACGTTTTTGGAATCTATTTTCTTAATAGCCACAAGTTTTTTTTTAGTAATAGATATTTAACACAAATAAATGTTATCTATGAAAGCTTATTGTTTTAAAAAGATGTTCATAGAAATGTATTTAAAATCTGATGTATTCTTTAATCTTAATAAAATGCAACTATGTATTTAAAAAGTAAAAGACAAAAATAATTAGATTTAAACCTGACTAATTCTAAACTGATAGTGTACAAGCGCACAACAAACCGCTGTCGCCACAAGCGCAGGTTCGTATGAAGGAGTGTTTGCTATATGATGACTGACTTTTACTTTTTTTTTTGTGGATAGATGGATTATTTAATCGTTATTTTATTTTTGATGGCCCGTGATCTACATGGAGATGTGATCACCAACGTTTTTGTAGAGCTCTTCGAAAAAGAAAAAAAACCGGATCTCTAAACATCATCCGTGTCTTTCATGCATTGTAAGTGAAATACAGACAAAGCCTCATGTAGTGATCAACAACATTAGCTGGTAGCTGAAACCAACTTCTAACTGTCAGAGCGCACGAGACGCAACTCCATCACAACACAGCTTAAATAAAGGATGTAAAAGAATCTCCTCAACAATAAGACAACCTTTTTGTTTCAAGAACTCACAGAAAAAGCTGCAAAAATGCTCTTAGCTTTTAGTTTGACGAAAGTCAACATTTGAATGAAAATAAAGCATAGAAATGAATCTAGGACTATTCCATGGATGTAAGGAGCAAAGTTGTGTCAAGCAGTTTTCTTTAGGCTTGTACGGCCACCTCATCTAACTTCATGAAAACAGAACGCACTATTGTCATGAATATGGTAAGTGTATTGTGAAGTATTTGTACGAATAACGGAAGTTTCACACTTCTGGCGTATGAGTGATAATGTCGTATGGTGTCCATATGCCACACTGTTTAGTTGTTTTCAAGGTGCGTGTACTGGCTCTTTACTGACAGCATACAAATGTTGCATGCATGTACAAGTGATACGTAAGTGCCTTTAGGACACCTGTAGAATGTTCACACAAACTACACTCTGATTGTCTAATTTCCTAATTTCTATAAGTCAGGCTGCAAGCACGGAACAAGCCCTTCTCACTTGAACAGTGCTAACAGGGACTGTTACACAAAGGTTCTGGGGGGGTTGAAGAAATGAAAAATCCATATGACGTCTCACCTATTTCACCCTTTTCTTATTTGTGTGTTGTTTGAGAGTTTGCTACGACCTGAAAATGTGCATGAACACCTTTGCTCTTCGTGCTCATCTAGTGGTCTACGATCTTAACATTTTGTACGGCCTACTCGCATGCCTCGTACAGGTTTGCCCATTTTTCACCCACTGACGACCCATTTCCAACCATAAGCACAGTTATGACTAGGGAATTCATTGTTCCTTTATAGAGAAACATATAAGATCGGGGAAAGAGCTTTATACCTGGAATGAGAGACATACTCTGCCTTATCACATTCATTCAACAAACCCTACAACCACATAATCAATTCAACATTGTTTTTAATGAAGCATCAATTATTTTTGCAGGATTTTTCCAGTTTTCCATACCCAGATCCATGCTCAATTGCTTTGCTCTGAGCACGTCAGCTGAGTGCAACAGATTATAAAATATATGTGAAAAGAACACTTGAAATTTGCCTCAGATCATTTTTAGACCGAAGCTTTCCCAAACACTCGACTGTTTGTTTGACAAGGCACTGGGAGCCAGACGCAATTCAGCACTCCTACTACAAATAACCTGCAATGTTTCCAACGGTCTCTGACAGCGGAGCTGACCAAGCTCCAACTGCAGCAGACAAAAAACCATCAAAAGATCAATCATTTACATGTAGGTCATCCTCAAACATCTCATCTACTCTGTGATCGGTCTGCGCTGCTGCAGTTTGTGAATAAACTCTGAAAAACTTTTAAAAATAGTGTTCAGGATGTGAAAAGTTTTTAATTTAGAAAGTGAAAAGCTAGCGTGCATCTCCAAAGACATCCCACTGTCTGAACATTACTAAACATCCTGTGGCAGTAAAGAGTTGGCTTCTCTGTCGTCTGCAGAGTCATTTCCTCACTGTTCCCCAGCAGGGATGTGCTACAACAGCGCCCCCCAGTGGTGGGTGCCAAACGCCCATCTCGACTTTAGGAACTTGTTTTCAAGTTGATTCCTTGTGAAAGCAGATTGTGGTGACTTTTGGGTTTGGGTAGAGTAGAAAGCAAAAGAGAAGGAGCCGACCTGTTCTTCTTGGAGTGTTCATCCTTTCCTCTCTTCACTCCAAAAATCCGGGTGATCAGAGAGCTGAAGAGGAGAGTGGAGGAGTTTCTCACCTGGAAGGAAAAGAGGAAAAACAAAAAAAGTCACATCTCCAATCCCACTTTCCTTTCCTACATTTATGCCGTGTTGTTTATTTTTGGATGCTTCTGAAAATGAAGTAAAAACATGAAGACTCACTGCCCAGACAGGAGAGGTGAAGCCCAGCACAGCCGCTTGCACTCCATCTGACACAAAAGGAATAATGTTTTCACCCAAACGAGTGTCCCTGTACAGAGCCCTAAGGATGTTCAGAGCATGGACCTGAGGAGAAGGAGTCGCATGGGAGTAAAGCTACATTCACAGACCCCTCACTCGCCCTCCTGTCAAAACAGGCATTGAAAGCTAAACCAGGTCAAACTTTGACCAATCGGGGACTTGGATTTGATAGTGAAGTATGGATGAGATCCTTTTTAATTCACAGACGTGCCAACCATTTCTACGTTGATCATGGAGGAGAAATTAATAATTGCGGTTTGTGCCCGGCTGGAATTCTATGACACCAAGTCTTTCATTTATCAAAATAAAGCTGTGAAAGGAAAAGCCTGGAACAAAGATTAACCAGCTTTGCACTGCTGACATTTCGCAGAAAGCCTCTTTCAACTGTAGGTGGTGGACATGCACTAGTGAACAGTGTAGCTGTACATACGTTTAAGAACATGCCAAACGTGTGCTTGAACGCGTGCCAGATGCCCGGTGTGTACGTGGCTTTAGAGGTGAAGAGCAAAGGCCTCAGCACTTCCACACGTCACTGTGGGGCCAGACAGGGGTGAGATCTACGTAGGGTTCAATCGTAAAGAGGTCAAACCTGAGGAACCGTGGAGCTGTCGGTGTTCCTGTCAGCAGAGGGCATGGCCAGAGCGGTCAACTCCCTCATGGTCATCTTCAACAGACTACAGCTGGAAGATTTGGGTTCAGAAGAGAGCAGAGCCTGTAGAGAACCAAAGATTGGTGATAATATTAGGGGGGCTTTACATTCTTGATTAAACTTGGTTGAAGAATCCCAAAGGATGATAAGCCAACGCTAAATATTTAGGAACTTTTGAAGTTTTGACTGTTGTGTTTAGGAGCTCTGATAAACCGGATTTATGACAAGTCCTATGAAGAACTTTACCGTGGTCAAAAATAATCTGGCAGACTTACTTCCAATAAAGCAGACATATGCCAAAGTCCTGGCACGTGGGGCAAATACGGTGTGCATTCAAATTTTCACCGTCCCCTCAAGCTGCTTTCATAAAATCAATAATATGTGGCCCCCAGCTTTTTCTAAAAACTGTGCAGAATTTCTTGCTGGTGATTGGCTAAATAACAATTTGAGCCGTTGTAAACGTGTGGCAACACTGCTGTGTGATTCTTCTATGGCATGTTGTAGCTCATTTCTTAAATTTCAACTGTAAATAAAAAAGAGAAGTTGACAGTGAGGGTCACCGCTTCCAGTGAAAAATGAAACAACTTTTTCTCCCCAATATGCCAAGAGACTGTGGCCGTCTTCAGGGAGTTCAATGTCAAGAGAGACAACCAAGACAAGACATCCTATCTATGACAAGCAAACTGGGAAAAACAGTGCAAGAAATGGACACATTGATAGTAATTTTGGTTGAAAAATATTAGATGTATTTGTTTTCCATGTGAAACTACTAAAACGTTGCCACTGGCATAAAATGTTCATTGAACAGTTCATTCGCATTAAATGTTATTAACATAGTTCAGTAAATGTAAGCTTGAATGGTTGGCCCTTAAACAGTTTCACTTTATCAGATCTGACCCTCTTTTCCAAATGTTTGATTCAAAGGAATGCTCAGTTAAATTCACACAGGGCCTTCTGTGGTTTCACGCTGCACTTTTGAGAACCAACCAAGCTGTCAGGACAAAATTACACACACAAAAAGATGTTGCTCAAAGACAACCATTAATGTCATTAGTCCTGAGAGAATAACTCTCCAGCCTTATTAGAAAATGTTGGCTGCACCTCATCACTCCTCTGTGTGGCCACAGGACATTTTCCAGCTTTTCTTCATCCTTCTGATTCACAGTGTGATCTGCACAAGAGATCAAAGTTCACCCGATCGAACGTGGTGGACGACCTGAAAAAAACTCTGCTTTGGACCAAATGACATCCTGCAGCAACAATCCGTACAGTTCTTAAGGGAGCAATCCAGCTGCAAACCTCACAGTCTGTCAACAAGTTCCAGATATGTGTGATTTTCAGTTTAAACCTTTGTCCTGAAGCACAGATTTACTCTAATGACATTAAGAAGAAAATCTAGAAAATTACACAGGGTTACCCTAAACTGAAGACCCCACTAAATGACATCATTTGTGTGTGCCTGAAGTGGAAGTAGAGATGAAGGAGCAGAAAAGAGCAACCTTCCAGCAGGAGCTGATGGGAGCCATCTGGGATTCAGGGTGACGGTGAGAGCTGGAGGGATGGATGGAAAGATGGAGGTAGGGGATAATGGAGGAGGAGGAGGAGGCCCACTAACTCTTAGGAACACTAAGTGGGTGGGAGTGGAGGAGGATAAGAGGGAAAGAAAAGTAGCCTGGTTCCTCTGAACCAGTCCAGACCGGCCTTCCCGGATCTGACTCTGCTTCTCTGTGTGAAGAAATGCAGCCCGGAGCCCTGCCAAAGTGTCGATTTCTGCCTCTCCCCAGACTTCCACTGCCTTCATTGTCTTATCTTCTCCATCTCCCTTCATCCTCAGCTTCAGCTGTTGTTTTCATCATGTTCTCCTCAGTTTTACAGCCTCCATCATCTCTCTCACTTTGCCACACAACAGGAATGCTCACTGATTAGCATCATTCAGTCCAACAAATAAATAGAAACACAGCAAGTTGGAATTACTTTAAAACCGTATGTCAGCGGAGCAATTTTCCACTAAAACCACAAGAAAGCAACAAAATGACAGCGAGGATAAAACACGAACACAGTCACATGTAACTTCAATATCACAGAACGTCAACAGACTGAATCACACAGTCAGAAACTGTGACTACATGAAGCAGACCAGAATGTGTTCACCTCCTGGTCATCTGTTGTGTGTCAGTGCAAAACAGTGCGTGCGCTCGCCCGCCCACACACACACACACCCACCCACCCACCGACCCACACACACACCCACCCACCCACCGACCCATATATACACACACACACACACACACGCACACACACACACACGCATAATTAGATCTTAAGGAACAGGTGAAGCAAAACTTTCTTTTTATGGACAGAAACTCAAAGTCATTGTGTGCAGAAAGTTCTTACATAAGACATGTGAGTTTGTTTGACCCGGACTCGAAATCCCAGTCAAACAAAACTAATTCCAAGGAATGTGCTGTTTGCAGACAAAGCTTTGCTTTTGGCAAGCTCACAACTGTTTTAAATTCAAACAAGAAGCTCTCTCCAACTCTCCAAATGAAGAGAGGAACAAGGACCCTTTCGGTCCTTGTTCCATTCCAGGTGTGGTTCTAGAGCCCCTCTAGGACCGAAAGGGTCCTTGTTTCATTTTGGTACGCTTTTACACACCTGGATGTAAAAAGGAATCCCAGCGCTGCGACGCGTGGCGCACAGCTTGGAGGACAGGTCACTGGACTTGACCTCTTCCAGGACCTCGGACAGCCAACGAGAAGGAAGCTGCTGTAGGACACGACTCCCACTCCTGAAGCCAAAAAGAGAAACGTTTCGTCTTAATATTGTGACCCCATTACAGGGGAACATCACTTACATTTACACAGATAAGAAATTCAAGACTTCTGTTTAATCTAAAAACATGATGTTCAGATGAGCTGAAGAGAGCAAAGCTGTAAAACCAGTTAAAAGTAAGGAAACAATATGGAAAAGTGGGTCTTCTGGCTAAATTTTCCCCCATGAAATAAGCTGATATCAACACAAGAAGGCAACTTCTTGACTTCTGTGATTTAAATGTGGTAAAAACTGGAGACAGGTCAGTTCACAAAGTATCAACCAGGAGGCTTGTTCATGTAAAAATCATCAACAACTGTTTTGACCAATGTGGGTGTGTTTAAAATCTTGGTGAACCCTATCATTTTATATCTAATCTCAAAATCAACTATAGACCTCACTGGACATCCACACATCATCCTGCCTGTTCATTGACTGTATATGAGAACTGGACTGAGTGACCCCTACCCCTTGGTGTTCCAAACATGGTGTTCCAGCTGGCCAAACTCCCATGGACTTCTACAGAGAGATAAACAGCTATTACTCATTCTATTTGTCAGAATAACCATTCTTGTTCTGATACATTTTTTAACATGTTCTTAAGAATAATCCAAATGTTTTCACATTTTTTTTCTATTGTGTAAGTTATTCAAGTTATAAACTGGCCAATCAGATGCCTCAATAAAGAGGTGTGGTCTCATCTTGAACATTTGAAATGTTTGATCGACAGATTTTGTGTAGCCCACTTTTTAGTGGTAGGGGTGTAGCCTTCCAACAAGCTCACTCATGATTGGTAAAATGGTTACCACCAAAATGATGACTCACAGGTTACTCTGGTTCCAAAATGGTGACATCCGTAGTGCGAAAAAATGGCAACTGACTTGACTCAATTCCTTTGGATTTGGAAGTAAACCGAGTTCCATGGTTGACGTCACACAAAATCTGTCCAGTTCTTATATACAGTCATTGAGTCTGCTTGTCTCGCACATTTTTGGTAAAGTCATGGTTTGCTGATGTCACATCCTGTCAGGAGGATGGTGACCACAGACGTGTTCCTGACAACATCCATTATTGAGCTTCTGCAGTAAGTATGTATAAACAGAGCTGTATGGATCCTGTGCGGATATCTTGCTGATTGAAATAATCCAGCTGTAACTACAAATTACAACTTTATTGTACTTTTTTTTGGTATTTCTATTAAACTTGTTTTGTTGTTAATCTAACTGGTTTACCCCTATTTCTGAATGGAAAACGATTGACTTACACACTGAACCGATTCAAAATGTTGGTTTAACATTTTTTTCATTTGTTTTAATTAACTTTAACAACCAGATGATCTCACTGAAGGTTTCCATTAGATGTGTAATAAAAGCTAAAGTTCTAAAGCATGGGATGAAATATGACAAACAAAAGCATCCACTTGGTTGCTTTCCAGTCGTGTCTGTGACCTCCAGCTAAATGAAAACATCCACAGTAATGAGCTCATTGACCAGAAAAAAGGCAGAATCAGGAGCGAAATGCGTTTGATAAGCAGGCGAGTATCGCAGCCGCATTCTGTCAGATAAATATTTGAACATGTTTGTCCTTGGCTCAGCATGGGGCTGCTCAGAATCACTTGGCATGGCAGAGAAAGTTCATGTATTAAACTTTTGGAAACATTAGCACTTGCATCACGTGCACATGTTGCACGAACGCTGAGAACGTGACCGGACGCAACTCCAGCAAATGCAGACAATCGTATGCAAAAAGCTGCCCGGTCTGCTCTGTGATACACAAACAGCTCTGGGCTGCAATCAAACAATTCATGACGGAGGTCAAAGCACACAGAAAAGACACAATAAAGACAACTATTTGTATCAAAATACATGCAAAAAGGAGAACATTTCATCAAAGATAACAAACTTTAAACATAAAAATTTAAATGTGATAAAATACAAATTAAAATAGAATGGACCCAAGGAGTCATTACTAAATACAAAACTGTTATTGGACCCACACTTGGGACAAAACAAATCACGAATGCAAAAAAAGAAAACATTTAAGATGATGAGAAGAGGCTGGAGTTTCCATGTTGGCCTCATCTTTAGTTTCTTTTTTCACAGCTCTGTTCCAAAATTGCTAATTGTTAATTACAATTGTTAATTTTACCTCCATAGCCAATTTTCAAACATTTAAGACTTCCGTTAATTAAAAGGGACGCCATCTCTACCCAATCACAGTCAAAGTTCGACCTAGTTTAACTTGCAATTGTCATACTTTTTGTATGTAGAGTCCAAAACCTGTCGTAAAAACTTGCGTAACTATAAGCGTGAGAGTTTTGAACGTGAAGATATATGTGCAATATATGTGCATTTACGCACATTTACATAGACTTTCGTTGAAAGAGGCCGCTTGAGTTGACTGATCTGTGACTCTGGACTTTTAGTCACAAAAGTCTTTAAAACTGTCCACGAGAGGCAACTTTGTGATGGCTTAGCACAAACTAAATTTAATAAGATGAAAAATGTGAATCTTAAGCAACGTGTTGGTAAACTTAGAACTCAAAATTAGGATCACAAATCTTAGTAACGTTGACAAATTACCAAGCTCGTGAATTAATAGTTTTTTAAAAAACTCTTTTTTCCTCTGAATTTCTGGTCCAAATGCAAAGTGGCTGAAGTGCATCTCTTTAGCAAATCCCCTTTAGATCCCAACTGCGTAAAGTTGTGTGACTAATGTGTTTGTAATTTGACTTGCTTATACACTAAAATTTCGAGGTGCCAAATGCCAAACGAAGGACATTTGAGAAGTAGTAGAATAAATGGTCAGTCCCTTATATAACAGTCAAAACATTCCTTTAGTTCTTGTACCAGTGAAGTATAACCGTTGACCGTATATAAGAACTGGACAGAGTCACTCCTCTGCCTCGCGTTCCAAACATGAAGTACTTGCTGGCTCTAAGAAGCCAAAATCCCAGCATGTCTGCATCCGTGGCAACTGAATCAACTTGATTTCATTGGAACCACAAGTAAACTATTTTCTATGGTTGTCATCACTCACTCACTCGGTCCAGTTCCCATTTACAGTCAATGAGTACAACACTATGGCTTTTAAAAACTGAATTGAGATCTTTTGGAGCTGATGGTTCAACTTTGTCAGAGCAAACAGGTAGGAACCGCCTCTGTAAACACCTGTAGATGAAAATGCAGAAAATTCAGACAGAGATACAAAAAGAGAAAGTGAAGAGACATGGGCCGAGCGAGAAGGAGAAGAGGAAAGCAGAAATGTGATCAAGAGTCACAATGAGGGAGCACAAACACACCAAAGCTGGATCCTGAGGCCAAGCATCAAAAGACTGCTGTTAAACACCCCGCAATCAACACCCTGTAACCCAGCACACGGTCTGCATGCCATCCACACACACACGCACACACACACACGCGCGCGCGCGCGCACACACACCAACACACGGCTGGAGGAGAAAACCCACTCCCGGACTCTCACACACGACCGCGGGAATGCTGCTCTCGTAACACGACACAGAGAGGCTGCTTTCTGCTCCACTACAAAACAAGTGAGTTTAGCTTGAGCCGCACAGCATTGGGTGGTTCAAAGTCAACACAGCAGCCATGCTTTTGAGGTTTGTCCGATGCCGCAGAGCTAAAGGACATTTTCCACAACCTGCCTGCCGTTCAGGAAAACAATGTCATGTTATTAAGCCCTAACTTTTTCCCCTTCGGGGATATAAAAAGATTGTTACTATGAACAGCAACGGTGATGACACGTCTTTAGTCTTAGAAAAACATCTGACTGAAGTAGTGCTGGAACAGTAGGTGTATGGTGGTGAGACGTTTTATGAAGAGTTTGACTATAGACCAGTGTGTTGACATAGGCAGTAACAAACAGTATTGACTTTATTACTTGTGCACTTGTGTACACTCACAACAGCAGATCCTTCTGAGGAAATCTCTCGGGGATACAGCAGTACAGGACCTCAGATACAAAAAAAGGATTACATTTTCATTTTGAATGCTGCTAAGTTGATGGAATTTCACTTTGATGTTCGCATTTTTAACTCCATCATGAACTAGTCACAACACAGTTTTATAGGTAGCCAACCTGTCAAAAAGTTGGCTCAAAGTCATGTCAGCCATTACACTTTGACAGCCTGAGAGAAGTTGCAAAGACCGCTCACAAAGTTGTAGCTTGTTTCTAGTCACTATAAGTAGCCATGCATGTCGCAAATCCTTCTAGACTTTGTTCTTGTGACTCACTGTCTGGTTAAGATTGAGGCCTTTCCAAAGGAGTAAGAGGTTAGGCACCAGAGTCTGAAGATGCACATTCATCCTGGTCGCATTATCAGACCAACTGGACTTGAGGTGGCTCTAGAACAGGGGTCTGCAAGCTGAGGCTCTGGAGCCACATGTAGTTCTTTTACCACTCTATTGTGGCTCTTTGGCTAAAAAAATAAAACATTTTTCATTTTAAAAAGGAACATATTTTTGGACTATAGGCGTATATAAGCAAAACAAAACAGTAAGAAAAGTCAAACTTTATTCAACTCATTCGCAAACAGTTGAGGCACAGTACGCATCAGTCAGCCACGCTCCTAACTACGGTAAGCTGCAATGTGCCGACAATCCATCAAGCAGTGCAGCTTGATAGTTGATCAAAGTTTTTTGACCAATTATCAACAGATTTCTTAACTCTAGAAGGACAAAGATATCAAATAAATGTAATTATCTACTTCTGATGTAATTACATCTGAAGCATGATACTGAGAGAATTTGTCCTCTTGTTAATTACAGGGCAGAGTCCTGAGAGAAGCCCTTATGCTTATGGCTGTTCAGCAGTATTACCTTTCAGCCCCTTTGCCCAGAATGTGAACACACACACACACCTGCACAGCATGTCGGTGAGGCGCACAAAGCCCACATAAGCCAGTTCAAAGGCGCCACGGTGACGGGACTGCAGGAGCTGCTGACGGAAGTACAGGCCGACACCCTCCACCTGCAACGCAGAGAGAATCATGGAGCCAGCTGGAACGAGAACAGCAGCACGTTTTCATGCAGGTTTGGGTTACTTATTGGGTTTTGGCTAATGTTTTAAGATCAAAATAAGAAGACAATGTGCTTTGATGTGGAAACTATCTGCACTCATGTCAGGAGAAGATGTTGTCAGTCAAAAACATCTGCTGTAATCCATTAAGGCTTGATGGAAAAAACTGCTGAAACGTGGAGAAAACGCCACACAACATTTGAAAACAAAAACTTAACACGTCTAGAATGCCACAGAAGCATTACAGCCAAAGAATAAAACTTTATATTTTCTGGCCAATAAACAAAAACATTTCTGAAATGAAAAATTCTTTACATATCACAGTTCCTCAGGCTGATAGAAGTGCTGACTGTGCCTGCTACCGCTCTTATTCAAATAGAAGAAAATAATGAATAAGTTATTTTTAATCAGGAAGATGAGTCAGATTACGTTTAGATTACCTTTGAAGCAAAGCAGTGAAGAGGTGGATTCTGGGGAATTTTAGTAACAACAATCCAACCACAAATGAATCAAGACATTTGTCCCATTTATAGCTTTACACTTATGGACTTAAATTCATTACATTTCAAATAACTGGTCACAGTAAAGGTCTGCTAAGTATCAAGAATCCAGAAGAATTGTCAATATCAGTTTTTCTATGCTGTATTTAGAATTTACAATAACATCAGGTCATAATAGGTTAAACACATATTTAAAACATAAGGAAATGGCAGCTAGTCTCTGTGACAGTTGGTTTCTGGCTGACAAGTTTTCTCCTCTTCTCACCTGCTGGACAAAATCTGGAGGTGGTTTCTACCATCATCACAATCATCCCTCAAGACAACGTGTTTCACCTTTTTCAGTTTGGCAAATGTTTTTTGTGCAATTTGTCATGCTTGTTTTTGTTTTTATTTTTTTTACAGCACATTATTCTGCGTCCTGTTTGGTTGTTGACCACTGTTAACTCCTCTGTGCTGTGTCTCCTGTACAGAATGCATTCAATCTGTTAAATCTACATAAATCTTTGATTGTGATCAGATCTCTGTTTTCATTCTATAAAACAAGACTTACTTTTCAAAGATGGTATGAACTTTGAGTGTGAAAATGTTCATGTCTGTCTTAGAAAAGTATATAAAGGATGTAGTGAGGGGTTTTACAGTCTTGAGACATCTAGAATTATTGTAAAAAATAAAGATAACTTGCTGACTCATAAAATTATTCATAAAACATAATTCCAGCAATAAATGAGTGTGAATTAATACTGAGACAACAATACAAAAATCTGTGTAAACAACCATCTTCTTTCAGCTGTTTGGAACCAAGTAGTAAAATGAACAAAGGTCAAAACATTCTCCAGTCACAGTTTGGTTTGAGCACGTCACGCGTGAGAGCAGCGTGCCACCAGCGTGACAAGAGTGCTTAAAAAGGACACTGAGACATCGGCGTAATGGCCAGTGTCAGTAAAACCAAGCAGTTAGTAACAGTGTTAGCAACATTATTTCTCCTGCACACACACACACACACACACACACACACACACACACACACACACACGCAAGGCCTGTTTGTGTGGTGGAGGGTAAACTGGTGAGTGTGTTGCAGGTGAGGCGGCAGGGCGAGGCGGACCCAGAGCTCCGGCTCCCTGTCATTACGGCTGTGGCATCACCACCACCGGAGGAGCAGCCAGGCTCAACTTAGTCAGGGGTGGCACTGAGGGCACAGGGAGGAGTGGCAAAAAAACACCATCAGCTTTAAAAAATAAATAAATAACGAGTGACATGAGAAAAATTCAATCCAAACACTCAGTGATGTGGGCTCAGACAAAACATCTTAAAGGAGCAGAAGCTGCAGATGAACCGGAAACGGTTATGTCACTGAATGATGAATGGAGATGTTCCAACTGGGAAATACAGAAAAACCATGCAAGCTTTCATAATTTTTGGATTCACAGAACCTAGTAAACTAAGATGTAAGGCTTAGGCAGCCCCTTCTTTTTTTGTCAAGTGACTGGTCAATAAACCCAACTGACCCTACACTCCTAAACTGGCCTGGCTGAAGTCCCGCTGAGCCAAACCACAGCAGCCAAACCCAGTGAGTTATCGCAGAGTGGACTCTGAGGATGGGCTGACCTCACCGGGGGTAAAAACGGCTGTGACAGTCACCCTGGGATTGGCCCCGGCAGCCGGGGTGCAGACCGCTGTGGCACTGAGGGGGCCGAGCAGGGCTGCAACTGCGCCTATTTAAAGCTTCCACTCCAAAAGGTTCCGGTCTGTATAACTGTTTAAATGGCCATGCCAGCTTCCTGGGCGGGGAAGGGGAAGGCATGGTGTGAAATTTATTTAGACATGAACTTCCTGTTTGCAAAAGTGCCTGTTTCCCAGAAAAAAAAAAGACTTCCATGTGGGAAGGAGAGAAGTTTCCCAAGTTTAATTACATGGACTGAGCTGTGAGCAAAACAAGCACCCCCCCCCCCCACACACACACACGCACCACCCCCACCTCCCCCACACACACACACACTCCAGACAGCACTTAGGGGTTAGACTGCAGGGCAAAAGAGGAATTGTGAATTTCTGGCATGCTTTTCAGAGCAGACACTGACTGCCAGTACTTGTTTAATTTTTCTTCAAAGGTGTTTTTGATGAAAGTTTTAAGCCTCAAATCCTTATGTTTATATATATATATATATATATATATATATATATAAAATAGACATTATAGAACAAAGAACATTTTCTGAATATTGCTTGTTTTCACAACGTGCAGAATAAAGTGCATTTTTTGTTTTTGTTTTTATCATATTTTGAATAATGAACCATCAAAGCAGATGATGGTGCAGCACTTCCTTCTTACAGAAAACCCCACAGCCAAACCACCAAGGAGAGTTTGGATAAAAGTTAACTTTGTTCAAAAATACAGACTGGAAGAGACAAACTCCATTAGCAGGAAGAGCACTATAGGATAAGATATGATAAAATACAACAAAAACCTCATTCTCTGTTTGAACTCTTTCATTTTGAAATGCAAACTGTCCTCAAAGGGGCATGACCTTTCTGAAACGCTGATGATTTTTTCCCCACAGAGCTTCAAAGTTCCAGTTATACAGTATGAACTTTGAAGTTCTAGTAATATACTAGATACCAGAAGTGCGGACTCGAGTCATATGACTTCGAGTCGAGTCAGAGTTGAGTCATGAATTTGTAGTGCTCAGCAAAGTGAAAAGGTCACACCTCAACTCGGCCTCAGTGTGAACATCGAAACCGTATAAGTGAGGAACACTAAAGTGCCAGCCATTTCTTACCATTCATATTTTGATTTTCCCAATTACAACTGGTAACCTCATTACCAGTCAGTCATGCAATCAGTTGCAGTTATGCAATCTCAAATAAAGTGAATAGATCCGTCAAACATTAAATGTAAAATCCAAACAGCTGTGAACACAGACTACAGTGCACTGTAAACATAAGAAAGAGACCGTTCAGCAAATACTGCTCTGCTTTCTCTCTCAGTGTAAACTCACAAACAACAAGTAAACACAAACACACACCAGTGCACCCCCCACACTGCAAAACACAGCCTGCGTCTGCAACCCTTGTTATTATGGATGTGCACATCCTGAACCACTCAGACAACTATTCCTAAGCGACTTAGTCTGTGTGTGAGCGGCTGTAATGTGTGTGTGTTTTCCTGCTGGTAATGGAAGTGATTTGGAAAGAATGCAGTGGAAAAGGAGGAGCGTCGCGGTCATTAAACCAGCAGGGTCGCGCCTGAAATGAAAGCGCAGTGATATCAAGAGCGGATGTTAAATGAAGACCCTCCCAGTGTGGGGTCACAAACACACACCAACACAAACTCACCTCACTTCCCTGTGAAACAAGCATCCATGCATTTCTAAATAATCTTGCATAGAGCATTTCTGTTGGTCCACATAATAGTGTCAATATTACAGACCAATCTTCACATTGCCCAAAGTGTTTTCTTTTTTCATGCAATGAATCCCAAAAGAAACAGGAAACTAATAAGTAAAAGTTTGCAAAACATTCACTTCTGTAGAGTCTCACAAATACTAAATTTGTCGTCCCTATATTTTTTAAATATATTTGTCATGTTGAGCATAAAATTTGGTTTTGGAGGTTTGTGTTGTATATATATATATATATATATATATATATAGTTTTTTTAATCTAAAAATGTCCGACTTTTAAGGTGCGATGGATAAATGCAAAAAACAAAAACGACCCAAAAATGAGGCACCACTGAGGATGAGGAGGCGTAATCCAAGCCAATGCAGTTCAATAAGATACTACACAAGTTTTGCTCTTTGTCTCGGAGATGTCAAAGTTTCGCTTATTTTCAAAACTTAGACAACAAGAATAAATTTCAGGTTTTTTAAATTAGGGTGTAAACATGTATTTTTTCACTTACAGAAAGTAACTGAGAAGTACTTTAATTTACATTAACCTGACTCATTTCTCTGCTGAACATGCAGCTGCTTAATGTGATCAAATCATCTGGATGTGACATACAAAAAACAAAAAAAATCTATATTTTACCTCATTTAAATGTTAAAATCACATAAAAAAAATTTCTATTGGCAATGCACATATCAAAATTTCAAAAGTTCCATTTTAGTACAAATCATCAAGTTTGCTCTTTAGATAAATAACAGAAATACAAAGAAATTTTATTTTATTTTTGATGTTTTGCTACTTTTTCCAATGGTGTAATATTGTGTTGTTGTAGTTTGTAAAACAGCAGAGTTTCAGAGACAGTTTTAGTATTCCACTGAGATGTTCAAAATATTTTTATTTCGTACAATTCCAAAACCAAATATTTCTGTGTTTTAATGCTGCAAATTAGATCTAGAAAATAAATCATATTTGAAAAATATTGCATTTTCTCCTTAGCTTTTTGTTAAATCGTGCCTCTCATCTCTGCTTCCCCCCCATCTTTGACAGCTCCTTTCACCTAACATTAAAACTGCAGGATCTGATCTAAAAAAGTATCCTTAGTATCCTCATCTCCAATCTACCGTTTACCTTAAAGATCTTCAAAGTGGCTTTCACTAAACAACCCAGAACTGTCTCTAAGATCCATTCCAGTCCAGTTTTCATCCTCGTCATAGTACTAAAACTGTCCTTAATTCACGTCAATAATAATCTCCTTCTGACTGCAGACTCTGAGTCCCTTTTCATCATTATCCTCCGCGATCTGAGTTTACCTTTAGCACCATCTCCCACACCATCCTCCTGCACAGACTATATACCATACACATCTCTCACATCTACTTTGGTCAGTTATATTCATATCTCTTAGGTCATCACTCAGTTCAATCTACAATCATCTGTTCTCACTCTTTCACAATCACCTGTGGTGTGCCACAGGCGGAGCTACTCCCTTTCCGCACCTATCAACTTCCCCTTTAAAATATCTTCTGTAAACTCAACCTCCACCTCCACTCTTATGCTGATGACTCCCAGCTCTACCTGTCAATCAAACCCAGCTTCTCAATCCCCCCTCTCCCTCATCAGTTGTCTGTCTGAACTTAGATCCTGATTTTCTCCAACTTCCTTCAACTCAACAGAGACATAGCAGAATTTCTTCTCATTGGTGCCATATTTACCCTCTCCACAGTAAAGAACTTATCTCTCTCTATGAATATATATTCATACAATAGTTATTCCTCCATCTAAACATCTGGTTGTTCCTTTAACCTGCCTCAGCATTATGGATTATCACTCCCCCTGATATCAGGATCATTGACTCTCCATGTGTTGTCCTTCCTCACTGTAACTGTTTTTTCACTGAAGCTGTTTCACTTTGGTTTTAACAGCTTTGGTATTTGTGTACACTGTCTTTGTTTAAATTCAGTTTTCATATAAACAGTAGCCTTGCTGATTTTAAAGTCCCTTCAAAATGTACCTATGGTAAATGCCGTCTACTTATGCAGCACTTTACTACCTTCTCAGAAGGGTCAAAGTGCTTCACAGTCACAGGTCCATTCACTTATCCACACATGCAGTGGCACAGAAAAAATAATTAGTCAGCCACCAATTGTGGACGTTCTCCCATCTAAAAAGATGAGAGAGGCCTGTAATGTTTGTCCAAGACCAAAGAGCTGTCTAAAGACACCAGAAACAAATCGTTGACCTGCACCAAGCTGGGAAGACTGTGGAATTATTAGGAAATAGAAGACATACAAGACCACTTATAATCCCACTTGATCTGGGGCTCCCCACAAGATCTCACCTTGTGGGATCAAAAAGGATCACAGGAAGGGTGAGCAAAAATCCCAGAACTAGGGGTAGGCGATATATACATACAATCAATTAATTCAAATTTTTTTAGTTTTAGATGTAATGTGATGTGATCCATGTATAGGAAAGAATGAACAGGGCCATGTTTCGTCAGATTTTGAGTGAAAACCTTCTTCCATCAGCAAGGGCATTAAAGATGAAACATGGCTGGGTCTTTCAGCAGGACAGCGATCCCAAACACACACACAAGACATTTCAAGGTCTTGGAGTGCTCAACCCAGTCTCCAGATCTCAAAACCAAAAGACAATCTTTGGAGGAAGTTGAAAGTCTGTGTTGCCCCAAAACATCACTTCTCAAGAGGAGATCTGCATGGAGGAATGGACCAAAATACCAGCAACAGTTTTTGAAAACCTTGTGAAGACTTAGAGAAAATGCTTGACTGCTGTCATTGCCAACAAAGGGCATATAAAAAAGTATTGAGTTGAACTTTTGTTATTGACCAAATACTTATTTTCCACCATAATTTACAAATACATTGATAAAAAAAAATCTGAGAATGTGATTTTCTGGATTTTTTTTCATCTCTCAAAGTTGAAGTATACCTGTGGTGAAAATTACAGGCCTCTCTCATCTTTTAAGTGGGAGAACCTGCCCTGGCTGACCAAATACTGTTTTGTCCCACTGTATTTACCCACTGATTGTGGCTCTGTTGTCTAACACTAGCACCAACCTAAAGCACTAGGAGATATATGGGGTTCAGTGTCTTGCCAAAAACACTTCGACACAAGTGGGCAAACTGGTAACTAAACTTGCGATCTTCTGATCAGAGGTCTTCTGCCCTACTTTTGCACCTCCGTCGCTCCATGAATGTATTATTATGCTATTATTCATGTCATTATAAATATTCTCATAAAAAATGATTTTAGTGATTAATTGTTCAAGTTGCCAACATTTTATGCTGCAGCTGAATTGTAGATAAATTCCACCAGTGATTGATGTTCCCTGTTTAATATTTTACTGATTAGGATTTGTCTCCTTTTGATACTATGGGAGCTGAGAGGTTAAAGTGAGTGAGGGAAAGACCTACATCTGCATTCTCAATTTCAGACAATAGGGGGAGACAGATGTGTTGTGAGAAAGTATTTCATTCTTTTTTTTTTTTTTTTAAATTACAACTATCTTCTTTATAAAACAGACTTGGAAAGAGGCTGGACGTTTTTCCCCTATATCAGCAGAACAGAGATCATTCAGCTGAAGGAATAGGATGATTGTGGTGGACTTAGATGTTTGTTTTCTCCTCAGCCATGATTATACTGTAAACAGTGGAGTAATTCCAGTAAATGTAATACAAATGGAGCTACTTTTATGAAGCTTGTGGAAAATAATAAGACACTTAAATGACAAAATAACAATTCTGAATCTCATTCCAGACTTCATGAGATTTAAATGTTTTTGAAGCTTTTTTAGCAATGAATTAGAAGAAAAATTAGGTAAATAATCTTTCTCAGCTTCCTGCTTTGTTACTGAGGAACAAAAAAAGTTGACAGCTTTCTTTAGCGGATGCTATCGCAGACTCCACAAAGTTACTCTCATAAAATATGAAAGTCCCACTCTGATGAAAATGACATTTTAGGTGTTTTTAACATGTTTTTGTAGCATTTTTCTGGTGATGAAGAACATATATAAAAAATCAAGATTTAAATTACATTTCTGAGTATTTCTTTGTTCTACTCATTTTGAATCAGGAGCAGATGAAAAGATGCAGCTTGAAAAAGAGTTTATTTAAGACATAGAAAAATAGACTGTGCGAGTCACAAGCTTCCTGCATCCCCTCAGCAACAGGGAGGGGAAGGGGGGCGGGGTTGCTCCTCGTCAACAGAGCTGCCCACAACTCAAAGGTAAATTTATAATGAACTGCTGCTGCTCTGTAGAAACAATGTTCTAGAAAACAACACACTTTTTTATTTTGGCTAAAGACGGCATAATCCTAATTAAAAGACTTCTGGAAACACTTTTACAATAGAAAAAAATATAGTTGGAGTGAGACTTTCTTCACCGATCACTACAAAGGGCACTTTATAGTGCATTTGTCATTTTGTAAAGCTCTCCGAATCAACAATTCCAAAATCAAGTGCCCTAGAAATTTCCCAGAATTCTCTGCAAAAAACCAGTGTGCACCAATGCTCAAAAGATTGGGGAATATAGACCACAATGCATTGCGCTTGAACAATATCTGCAAAAAAAATGTTTTTAAATGTATTTTTTTAATAAAATAATAACATTTTCATCAACAGAACACAGTGGATTCATGGTCGTAACATGATTGTATTTATTAGATTTTCACTTTGTAAAATTGGTGACGTCATATTTGCTGTTTAAAAACAAAACACTAGTGAGCATGGTGTATGAATTGCTTTCGAAATCCAGGAACTAGATAGTCCCGCACAATATAGTTTTTTAGTAGGTAGGAAGTTGGGAGGAAATTCAGACATAGTATAAGTATCCTTATAGTTAGCTAGTTCACCTTGACCTTCATTCTGCTGTTTTCATTCTGGACAAAAACATTAAAAATCAGTGTGTGAGAACAGTGACCAACGAGCTTTTGGCACATTTGGGATCAGTGGCTCTCACCTGTTTCTCTGTGATGAGGCCGCAGTGTGTCTGGGCATTTCCATCGGCGTGCTGCAGAGGCAGATTCTGACACAGCTGTCCCAGCAGCATGGCCACCTCCTTCATGGTCCGCCAGCAGCAAACCAGCACCATCTGAGCTGTCACTCTGTAGCCCTCAGCACCTGAAGCTACAGCAGGACCGAGGCAAAAGGACAACAATAAAAACAGACCGGATTTTATTAAGTAACGTTCAAGTTAGAGTTTGACATTCAGAAGAAAATATAAGGAGTTCAGCAGACACTTAATGAGTCTGTCATGGAAAGTGCAATTAAAAGAGCTTCTAAGTAAGGTGGCCCTGAAGTGTACATCACATTAACAGATCACTTAACAACATAAAACAAAACATTTCTGAAGACAAAAAAAATTTCAAAAATCAAAACAAAATGTTTACAAAAATGAGACAAAAAAGGAAACCAGAAAAGGTAGGCATTATGGGACGTCACTCAGTGGACGATGATGTTTGAGTTTTGAAAGAGGAAAGCAGAATGACGTTGAACCCAAACTGTGGTAAAGACTTGATTAAAAATGACCAAACTTCTGCAGTGGTTGCTTCCACAAGCTTAAAGAAATATCTTCTGTTGGATATTTCCATGACAAATAACTTCAAAAGTGAACAAACGTCATCATCCAATCAGAGATTTCACAAAGTACCACCTTCTTCTGTTTCTTTTGCGATTCTTTTTTTTTCATTTCATTTTTGATTTTTGAAAATTATTTTGTTTTCCAAAACAGTTCCTTTTTTGTGTTTTTTTTTTGGAAATATGTTTTGGTTTCTGGAATTCTGTTTTGAGTTCAAAAATGTAATGCTATTCTTTTATCATTTGTTTGTTGTTGTTGTTATTGTTGCTTTGTTTGTTTTTTAATTGTCAATTTGACCTTTCTTATGTTTTGCATTGAGTGATTTGTTAATGTAATTTGCACCTCTGGGCCACCGTGTTAAAGTGTCTTTGGTAACTGAACTCCAGGACAGAAGCCCCAGAAAGGGTAAATGCATCCCCCTTCAGGATGCTATGAGTACTGCATGCAGTTAAACCCTGCTTCTTTACTGTTTGTCATGTTGTTGTACCACTCACCTGTGCTGAGTGTTGGTCTCCGTCTGTCGCTCTGGCATTGGGTGCGAACATCTGGCTGACTGCTCTCTAATTCTCTGGCACTGTTGAAGAAGTCATTGGTGTCTCTGGGCTGAATCTCCTGCAGGATCTTCTGAAGACCATCAGAGGTTTCTGTCCAAACGCACACAAATCCTTCTTCACTGAAAACTCCGAGTATTTCTTCAACCTCTCATACAATAAAGGGAACTTTTGGGGTCACCTGACTCTGTATCCATGGGGATGAGCCCCTCTGGTGATGAGCTCTGGACTACAGGTGACACAACATCTGACATCCTGTAGCACACTGCGATCAGCTGTCCCACCAAAAAGCTCCACTGCTCCGTCTCAACCAAATTCCTAAGAGAGCATCTGAGAAACAAAAAGCCCAGCTTTGGTCTTAATGCTTTCATCGGTGAGGGAGTAGGCAGTTAGAAGAAACTTACTTTGTGTCCAGGTGCTGCAGGACTGCAGTGATGCAGTGGGCTCGCCCATAGAGAGGAAACGAAGCGGCAGCTTGCAGGAGGGACGACTCGGCTATGGAGACCTCCGACTGCAGACGGCGCAGCAAAACCTGAACCACTGAGGGCAGAAACACCCAAAAAATGATGGACATGTCCGTCTGCATGTTCCCTCTGCGGGGGTCATGACTCCTACCAGCCAGAGTGTTGAGCTCCAGGATGACTGCCTCAGAAGCCTGGGCTGGAGGGGAGGCCAGCTGGAGGGGGAGGTCCTGCTCCTGGGCGTAGCACACAAGAGCCTTGGTCAGGTCCGGCTGGTGCAGCAAAAGGTGGAGCAGGTGGGCGGCTGTCACACTGTCAAACGGTTTGTTGCTGGTACTGAGGTCCAGAGCCGCCTGCAGAACGCAGCGCATTCTGTCCACCTCCTAAAAATACAAACAGGAAATGAGATCAGAAGTCTGTCAGCACTTTCATCTGATCGCCACACTTCAAACTTCTCAGGTGGTTAAAGCTGAATGAATGCCTTCTACAAACTAGAACACAATGAGAAACTTCAAATGGAAAAACTAAGGGACGTTAATAAACAGAACCAGATATCTGAAAGAAAACATGACAAAAACATCATGTTTGTTCCTGTTTTTCACTGTTTAGTTGTAAGACTTCCAGCCGGCTGAGCGGCAGACTGCTGCCATGTTTACCTGAAGTACAACAGCTGATGGGGGAAGCTGACGCAGCACAGCGGATGCCAGCTGTTTGACCTCCAGGAAGTTGCTAGCAACACAGTAGAGGACGTTCTGAGCGTGTGTGACGGTCACAACCTCCCCAAGGGCGAAAACATCTGGGACTGCGAGACAGGAGACAGGCAGCAGACAGGGAACACAGGTGAGATGGACAGGAAGACGCAAGATTATTACTTTTTACTATATTCTAATTATGATCCAAGAAAACAGGACTGCACAAACCCTAAGGTTAAACTCCAATTATCTTAGGATCTATTATAAAAGCCTTCCCAGTGCTCTTTAATTATGATTGTGCTGTTTTTAGCCAAAATCTAAAAATCAGTGTCATTTTCTAGGACATAGTTTCTGCAGAGCAGCAGGAGTTCATTAAAATGTCACCTTTGAGTTGTAGGCGGGACCGTTGGCGCAGAGCAACCCCGTCCCCCTTTCCCCTCCCAATTGCTGAGGGCTGTATGCTTATGCACTTTCCCACTAGCTTACTGCTCCTAACAACCCCAAGCTAACATTAGCGGTGAAACAAAAATGGCGATCAATCTTAGACCCATCCAGTCGTACAGTTTTGAGCCAGAGTTCAGATCAGACGAGGAAAACCAAGGTGCACATGTATCTATTTATGCATCAGAATGGAGAGGAGCTGGGAGCTTGTGGCTCACCCAGTGTATTTTCCACATCACAAATACAGTAGGAATTGAAAGTTTGGGCAACCTGCAAAATTTATAGTATGCACCGCCCCCTTTAGAAAAGCTGAGACCAGACAGTGTCCTGGATTGTTCACAATCATAGTTTGCAAAGATCAGGTGATTTGAATCTCAAAGATTTTAAATAATCTGAGTCATGTGACCTTGCCCCAACAATCAGCATCATGGGTTCTTCCAAACAGTTGACCAGAACAATGAAACTGAAAATAGTTGATGCTCTAAAGCAGGAGAAGGCTATAAGAAGATAGCAAAGCCAATTTCAGATGAAAATATCCTTTGTTCAGAATGTCATTAAGAAATTGCAGTCAACAGGAACAGTGGAAGTTAAAGCAAGATCTGGAAGACCAGAAAAACCTCAGACAGAGCAGCTTGTAGGATTGTGAGAAAAGCAAGTCAAAACCCACGTTGGACTGCAGGATCCCTCCAGAAAGACCTGCAGACTCTGGATTTGTGCTACACTGTTCTACTGTCAAGAGATACTTGTACAAATATGGTCTTCATGGAAGAGTCATCAGAAGAAAACCTCGTCTACGTCCTCACCACAAAATTTAACGTTTGAAGTTCACAAATGAACATATGAACAAGCCTGATGCATTTTGGAAACAAGTTTTGTGGACAGACTATGTTCAAATGGAACTTTTTAGACTACAATGAGCAAAGATTCGTTTGGAGAAGAAAGAGTTCAGAGTTTATTGAAATTAACCTCTGTCCAACTGTTAAGCATGGGGGTGGATCAATCCTGATTTGGGCTTGTATTGAAGTCAGCGGCACAGGAAACATTTCACCAGTAGAAAGAAGAATGGATTCTACAAAATTTCAGCAAATGTAACTTGATGCCATCTGTGAAAAAGTTGAGGAGTGGATGATGGCTTCTACAAATAGATAATGATCCTAAACACACCTCAAAATGCCTGTTGTCTTACATTAAGAGGCAGAAACTGAAGGTTTTGCAGTGGCCTTCCTAATCACCTCAACATCATTGAAAATCTATGGATAGACCTGAAAAGAGCAGTGAGGAACAGACATTCCAGAAATCGGAAAGAACTGGAAGACTTTTGGAAAGAAGAATGGATGAAGAAACCTCAAACAAGAAGTGAGAGACTCTTGGCTGGATACAAAAAACATTCACAATCTGTGATACTTGCTAAGGGGGGCAGTACAAGGTACTAACTCTGCAGGGTGCCCAAACTTTTGCACACGTCATTATTTTGTTTTCTGTTATTTTGAAAGGGTAAATGATGGAAATAAAGCTAAATATTTTGTACATATTAAAATGATCTGTAAACTGATGCCTTTAGGAGATGTATTTAAATCTTTCTTTGGGTTATTTATGCACAATAATATAACATTTTGGGCTGCACGGTGGCGCAGTGGTTAGCGCTCCTGCCTCACAGCAAGAAGGTTCCCGGTTCAAGTCCTGGCTGGGGGACCTTTCTGTGTGGAGTTTGCATGTTCTCCCCGTGCATGCGTGGGTTTTCTCCGGGGACTCCGGCTTCCTCCCACCGTCCAAAAACATGCTTCACAGGTTAATTGGTCACTGTAAATTGTCCCTAGGTGTGCATGTGAGTGTGCATGGGTGTGTGTTTGTGGCCCCTGCGACAGACTGGCGACCAGTCCTGGGGTGTACCCTGCCTTCGCCCATGAGTAGCCGGGTTAGGCTCCGGCAACCCCGTGACCCCGAAAGGGATAAAGCGGATTGGAAAATGAATGAATGAATATAACATTTTACCTGTGGTGCCCAAACTTTCAATCCCCACTGTAAACTCCTATATGAAATCTTTAGGTTGTGAAGATGAGATAGACATTTACCAGTGCTGAAGGTAAAGAACTGCCCCAGCAGACTCAGAAGATGGAGGGACATGAGGCACTTAGAGAAGGAAGCTCCAGGGTACAAAGTGTCCAGCAGGCTCACGCAGAGCCAGCACAGAAACCCCTGCAGCAAAAACCAGTTTATTAATAAAGCTTTGCTTTCCTCAGGTGGGTCTATGTGACATTCAGAGTTCTAGCTGGACCTTGTATTGGTGCAGGGAGTCCTGGACTCGATCTCTCTGCTCCTGATCTGCCTCCTGGATCACCTTCTTCTGCAACAGCTGAGAGCTGTCCTTCATTCTGCAGAGCATCTGTGGATCAGTCCAGGAAAGCCCTAAATCATCTGCCCGGACACCTGAAAATAACAGGAAAATAACCGGAAACCTGCAGTCACAGAAAAGCCTCACCTTCTTCAGCAGGCTCACTGTTTGCTGCCGAACACCTGGTGACTGGCTGTTGAGGTTGGGGGGGAGGAAATGCCGAATCAGCTCCATTTCATGTAAAGTCAGGACCTCAGTGCTGCGGTGGCTCTCACACACCAATCCCAAAGCGTCCATCCTCACCTGCAGATAAAGCCACAAAAAACCAGTCTAGATGATGAAACACCTGACTCTGGCGGTGCCGGCAAACTCACCTGATCATGTTTGTGTACCAGCGCCCTCCGCAGCAGACACAGAGGCACCAGGCCGCCCCAGAGAGCCTGCTCTGAGGGCGGTGTGACCCCTTGAGCCCTTGCTGCTCGCAAGCAAGTCATCAACGCCCCCAAAGGACCCCTGCTCCCTGAAGACACTGCAGAAGATCAGTCCAGATGAGCTCAGCAGCACAAACTGAACCAAATCTAATGCACTTCAGTATGTTGAATGTTGACCACTGACAATTAAGCAATATGACCATTTTTAGTAGAACTCTCAAAATCTGGGGGGACTGTTCAAATAACAATCATTAAACACAAATAATTGACTGTATAAGGGAACTGGACTGAGTGGGTGGGACGTCACTCATTGAAAATGACTTTATATTCGGTTTCAACAAAATTAAGTCAATTCAGTCGCCATTTTTTGCGATATTGTTGCCGTCATGTTGGAGTCAGTCTGATCATCATTTCTATGGCAGACGCTCCCACCAATCAGGAACGAGCTTTTTGGACGAATTATTTTTTATAAATAGAATGACTAATAGATGTTTGTTTCTCATTAGAAGTTTATGGGATTTTTGGCTTCTTGGAGCCAGCTTGTACTTCCTGTTTGGAACACAAAAGGGGAGGGGTCACTGAGTCCAGTTCTATTACACAGTTAATGGTATTAACAAAAGGATTAAAGCAGGTTGTCGCTCGCCGTTTGTTCTGTGAGTGACATCCTAATGTGTTGGACAGATTTCATTGTTGCAACTGAAACTTGATTGCAATCTCATCATACTTTCTTCTTCAAACTCAGACTCAGAAATTCCATCTGAATTAAATCTTTTGTTGATTTCATATTTCTATTTGATTTAAGTTTATATTCTTTTAATCTGAATACACATTTGTTCTGTCTGAGATTATAAAATGAGAAAGAATCCAGTACCTGTCGTGCAGGACGGCGTGTCCTGCAGGACCTGCACCATGTGCATTAGGCAGGAGGGGCTGCAGAGCAGCAGCTTGGGCAGGAAGTAGTCCAGAGTGTACGTGGTCTGCTCCGGTCTCGCGCTACAGAGCACGTGCAGCAGAGGGCTCACCCACGTCTGATGCCAACTCTCCATCCAGTCCTCAGTTTCTGCTGCCAGCTGCGCCTTGTGGCTCACAAACAGCCTCTCCAGGAGGTCGCTGGCACAAGGGGCCAGCGTCTGGTCGCCCATCAAGCCCAGCAGACAGGTCGGCAGGTGGGGGTCAATGTCCAGCAGGTGTTTCGCCCCGTAGAGCTCCACCAGGCAGCTCAGAGAGCCGTACTTCCCCCTCATGTGCCACTCTAGATCTAGAAGGCTGTGAGTGAGCTTGCTGATGTAAGGATCCTCGTGTGGGTGAAGGAGGGACGGGTTAGCGTGCTGATGGAGGAGGAGGAGGTTACGGAACAGGGAACGGGTTTGATGGCGGACCCCATCCAGCGGATGCTCCCAGTGGGAGTAGATGTGCTCCAGCAGGCGGCGCTGCAGTTCAGATCCTCCACTGAGGGAGTCCTGGAGGCTGGGCGAGCAGAGGCGTGACTCCCCCTGCAGGCAGTCCAGAGCTGCAGCACTCCACAAAGTCAAAACACGAGCCATCACCATGGTGGTACTGGACTCCTTCACACTGCACAGAAAGATGGGTTAGAGATCAAGAGTTCTGAGGATGTGGCCCAGATCTATAGGATTATCTATACCTGACGTCTAAACACAGCAGGGTGTCCGGCACCACCAGCAGCAGCCTTTCCCACTCTGGCCCTGGGGGGGCGCTCTTCCAGCTCAGCATGGCCAGAGCGCCATGACAGAGATGCAAAGAAACCGCTGACGGGCGACCGTCGGTGCAGAGAGACTCACAGCAGCATTTTAGGAACAGAGGAGCTGAAGCCAAATCTGGAACCGAGCTGAGCAGCAAACCGCACACCTGACACAAACATACACACACAGATGAACACAAACACACACACACAGATGAACACAAACACACACACAACATAGCATCTGGTAAACATCATCTTCTTCATTCTCTGCTGCAATGAGCATCTTATCTGTCAGTTCTATCATGATCTCCGGAGGATTCAGAGTTCGTTCATCTTCATCAGGTTCTCTCCACATCACAGTTCCTAACATCTCCTTTGACTTCTAACAGATATTCAGTGCATTTATGTTGTGTAACAGATGTTCCAGGATTTCATTTCTGGTTATTTTTTCAGTTTCTTCTTCACTGCGGTTTTTAACCTGTCTCTTATGTTATTATGTTGATCATTATTGTGTTATTAATCTGTCCTCCTGCAGATGTTCCAGGTTTTGTCATGTTTTGTCTTCCTTGTCCTCTCAGACCTAAAATGATGGCAGAAGATGATCATCTGGTTCCGCTGCAGGTTTCTTCCAAACCCCCGGAGATTTACTCTCCATTATCACCTTTTTTGTTTGCTCGGTGCTGGACTTAAAAAGTCTTTCATTATAATCTGTTGGTTACTTTGATAGGCCATTTGACTACAATTAAAATAATATCTCTTTATTGGAATAATCTGCCCTGAATTGGATTATGTCAATCATAAATTCAATCACAACTTAGAGGGAACCCCCAAAAAACTGGAAAGATCTGCAACTAAAGCTCAGACAGGTTTGGTTCATCCAAACGGGTTTTAAATCTCTGCTAAAAATGTGCCTGTTTACTTTGGCTTCTAAATTTGTTTGTGTTCAGGTCAACTGATCTAAGAAATGCCGATTGTCTCAAGGAGCGATACAAAAAAAATAAATAAATCATTGCGTCAAGAAAGAGCTTAATTCAAAGTTCAAACTTTAGATCATCATGATCCAGTAAAGTTTCAACCATTCCAGTAACACCAGACGGTCTACAGCTTCATTTCCTAGTTGCCTTTGAACACAAAGTGACGAAAAGATTCAACTGGAGGCTATGCTGCAGCAACAGTGGAGCAAAAAACTCCTCAGGAGGCAGGATTCAGGACAGAACCTCCTGCAGAAGCAGACTCTGAAACAATTTGGGTCCAAAAGAATTAGAAAGAGACAAACAGAGAAATACTGGAGCATCCGTTATTAGACAGAAGAGAGATGTTAGTTCCTGCATCAGTGAGAACTGACTTTTCTTACAGAAAGCGTAAGTGCAGCTGTTGGTGGACACAATTGGCACTGCTGCTGCTGATGATGACAAATGTCACTTTTTTCTATTATTTTACATGTCACTATTTTATTTTTCGTTTCTTACTGTTTCTTTATGAATAATTTATGGCACACAAACTTACCACAGTAGCAACTTCTTCTTCAGCCCCCATGACAGACCTGATCAGCAACACCACCGCCATCCCAGCTGTACTCTGGACGGACTGAATGAACTCCTCTGAGGGAGAGAAGAATCCGAATATTCCTCTTAACAGATATATGAAATTAAATGTTGATGTTTTCAGTGAGTAACATTCAGAGAGAAGCTCGACTGTTTGTCCTAAACTTCAGCTCCAAAGCTCATGTGTTTCCCACCATCAGTGAGGATGTGGATGTAGCAGCCCAGAAGGCTGCAGAGCGTCTCCTCCAGCCTGCTGTCATCCCGTTCAGCCTGCAGAGCCGAAGTCAAGGTGTCCTGAGATCTCTGAAGCACCAGCATGGAGGTCTTCACCGCAGAAAGGCAGGACTGCATGAGTTGGGCCTGGGCAACATGACGGCCTGAAAGACCACTAAGAGAACAGCAGGGGGCAGCAAAGATACAACAAGTCAAAAATTATCAGGATCTCCACAGGTTCCAGTGTTTTATTGAAAATTGTTCACTTTGATGTTTTGTTTCACTCTGAAACTTAAAGATGGTTTTAAAAAAGCAGCTGGAGTTACAAAAAGAAACTTTTCAATCAAAGTCTCAATCTTTTACAGATTACCAGCTGAACCATCACCGCATTCTTTCCACAATCGAAATGAAACGTTCTTTATGAGGTTCCTTCCAAGTCTTCTGCAGAAGTTCCTAGAAATGCTTAGCTCTTGCAGCTTCCTCTGCTTTCACTCCCCTGTCTAGTCCATCCTGAAGCAGATCAATGGAAAGGGACATGGCTGCAGACAGGATGACGCCTGACATCATCGGCCAGAGGCGGAAATTATAAAACTTCCCCTAATCCAAAGTGTTCAGAATTGTAAAGTTTAAAAAAAAAAAAAAAAAAAAAAAGAAAAACTTTTATTAAAACTTAAACCAAGAAAAATTGAAACTGTTGGGGTCGCCACTTAAAACAATGGCTTTTTTCTAGCAATATGGGGGGGCTTCTGGTTCTGGTCGAGGACGTCCGGTTATGGCCTTTGATGTCTGTAGCCAGGTCTTCTTGGATCAGTGGGGTTCAAGTCTACACACTCTCCTTGTTTTCAAGGTTTTGTCCTCAGGAAATTCTGGCAAAGCCTGGATTTGTGTTTTGTGTTTTTTTCTTGTTGTAGAAGGAGCTACTGAACAACTGGGTTCAGACCAGAGAGAACTGCATGTCGCTGCAGAAAGCAGTTTCTTGGTCCAGAAAATCCTCTTTGATTCGGTCGTCTTATTAACTTTCTTGCAGCACCTTTTCCTGTAAATCCTGCAGCTCTTCTTCTCAGTTAAAACTGAATCTGCAAATAAAATCCACCATGAAGCAGCTTGAAGCTGTCGTCCTGTGAGCTGTCTATCATGCAAATGTGGCTCTCAGAAACGTGTCCTCTGGCTCTGGTGATTGTTTGGGTTTGACAGACCTCTTCCTGTCAGAGTTTCCACAGTTTTCATGCTAAAAGAAACTTTTCTTTTGAACCTTTGACTTTCTTTCCAATTTCTCTGTAATAAAAAACAAAAATTTTCTACTGTTAAATGGTCTGTCTCTCTTCTATAGTTGAGTGTTTTGATCTACGACTTACTCCGGGATTTTTACAGTTGTTTTTTCTTCCTTTCAGTGTAAAAAAAATTTTTCCAGCAAAACAACAAAAAAAAAACATCAAACATCACGGTTGTGTAAACTTGATATGTAGTAGTGAGTAACTAGTTGGTTTTTCACTTTAATCCCACCACTGTACAAAAACTCTGGAGAAAAAACCTTCTTAGCTTTCACAAAAGACAGTCAAGTTGTGCTAACAGCACATGCATTATTCCAGGTCTACATGTGTAAGAAAAGGAATTTCCGTACCTGTTTTGTCGAGGGTATTCTTCCAAAACCTTATGAAGAAACTTCAGAACTATAAAAATTAAGTTAAGAAATTACAAGCTTTCATAAATTCTTCATGAGTGGATTAAATTAAGGTGGAAACAAACCTTCAGGCAAAAGCTTGTTGATGCACTTTTCACCTAGAAAAACAGAATCATAACTGAGCGTTGTTATTCGTGGTAAAATGAACTGATCCTCTATTTAATATCTATTGGTCTTTTATTTATGATTATGACATTTTTAGGTAAAATCAAAAACTTTTGTTGTTTTCTAGAACATAATAATTAAGCAAAGTGGCAGGAGGTCATTCGAAATTCAGCTCTGAGTTGTGGGCAGGACTGCTGGCATGGAGCATCGCCACTCCCCTTTGCCATCACCTATAACTGAAAGCTCTTTGTTTACATTCTCTCCTGCTAACTCACAGGCCCTCACACCCCCATCCTAACATTACTCGTGCAACAAAAATGGCGAGCAGCATCAGAGCTATCCAGCCGTACAGTTCTGAGCCAGAAACCAGCTCAGACAAGGAAAACAAAGATGTACATAGATCTATTTTTCTGCAAGTAGATGCATCAGAATGGAGCAGAGCAGGGCGCTTGGGCCTGCCCAATGTATTTTCTACATCACAAAAACACTCGTTTTCCAACTACATTTTTTAATCTGCTCCTGATTCACAAAAATTTGAATAAAAAACACCCCGAAATGCAGTTTTAAGCTTTAAATTGTCTTGAGTATATATCCCTAATTATGAGAAAAATGCCACAATAACACGATGAAAACACCAAAAACACTGCATTTTCATTGGAGTGGGCCTTTAAGGGTGTCTTTTGGTTCAGTTTCTGTAGAAATCAACAAAGAGATAGAAAAGAAAACTCACCAAGAAGGAAACCATCTAGACAAGAAGCAATGACGTCAACAATCTGTGGATATCGGTCTGAAGACGAACTGTTCATGCAATCAGACAAGCAAGCACACAAACTGTTGTTGGCCCTCTCCTGAAGCCACGCAGGAACTGAACCTAAGGCGCTGGAGACACCAACACGAACACAATGTTAATCCAACAATATGAGTAACCTCATTACACTAATTAAGAGAAGATTATTACTATTGTGTTTGTTGTTTACATACCTGGCAATAGCACGTCGCAGAGGGTTCTTGGCCTGCAGGGTGGTGTATACCATTGATAAAGTGTGAAGACAAGCATCTAAAATGCCATCAGAACGCTCCTCTGTCAGCCCCTCCAACTGGGACCCTGTCTGATTTAGCAAGAACATAACATGTGTTTGGTAAACAGCAATAGAAGTGGGTTCCATCCCCTGTCAGTGGACCCACCTTTTTAATGAGCTGGACCTGCTGCACTGGATCTGTAAGCTGCAGGAAGGACTGAAGGTTCTGAGCAGCATACCTCACTTCCTCATCGGCTCCACTAATACTGAGAGATGCTACAAAAAAAAGAATAATAATAAAGGCAAATGCTTCATCGGTTATTTTTTAATGAATAGTTATGTCTGCAAAGACAAGGGTAACATCCTTACCTATAAGCTTCTTTAGCTTCTCCTCATCCAACACCACAGCCTCTACTTTGGCAGCCTTCTTTTTCACCACCATGGTTCTGCTTTATGGAAGAAGTCTAAGCTTCTCCAGTCAAATGCTTCAAACTCAGTAAAGAAAGATAAACTAGTGTGTGCCGCAGCTGAACCACTAAACATTCAAACAGAGTTTGGTCAAAGTCCTGCTAATGCTGACATTAGCTAGCTGCATGAATCCAACCGTCCGATAAGGACATATGTCAAATGCAGCAACAAAAACAATGGTTTTAATTGTTTAAATGCAAGGAGCAACTTAGCAAAGGTGTTAAAACAAGTTTCATTTATGTTCACTCCAAGTCAGCATGTGCTTTTCCCTGTGCTATGCGAAAACGGATATCATTCTTAGTTTCCGGTGTTATTTTCAGAATAAGATTATTTATATATTGGTTTCTACCAAAATTGTTCAGCTCAGTGTGCTGTTTTTCATCAAAATGTGTTTTAAATAACAACGTGCGTCAAAAAAAATCTAACTGCACATTTTTGAGTAGATGTACTGAAAACTTGACATTTTAATTTAATCTTGCAAAATAACTTGACACGTAATTTGTCTGAGCCTCACGAGCTAAACGTCACTTCCTGTTATTTGTTTTTGACCGCCCATAAATTCTTCCTATAGAGTAAGCGCTCCGAATTTCTATTGGTTAACATTGTGTGTCAATCAAACCCAAACCTGTTGCCTAATTCGAAAAGAGAACCGTATTCTTAATATATGATTGGTCAGATTTCATGAAGCCCCGCCTTTGAAAAAAAAGTTATCCTATCTCCAACTTTTGCTGAGCTGAAATAAAAAGCTGAAGGAAAGACTGAAAATTGCCGTTTTTTTCCTTATGAATAACATCCTCCTGCTTATATTTAACGACAATAACGCGACGGCCGGATACGACATGAGGTGAAGACTTACTTAAGAGGCAGTCGTATATCAGGTAAGTTGATTAAACGAAGCAGAAAATGTTTGGTATATTACGTTGGAAAAAGAAAAAAGGAATGTTATTTAAGGGAAATTTCCGACCGGCGTTTAAACGTTTAAATAGATTCAGATTTCTCATTTAAGCACTTTGTGGTAAAACGGACCCACATAAATGACAGTCCGATAATTTTTTAACGTGCAGTGCCCATCACGACTATTTCAGTAGTCTGGCTTCTCTTGAATGCTCATGTTGCGTTCACGGCCTCGTTGGTCCGTTTAAAAAAGATGGGATTTAAAAAAAATAATCATATGCTTTGTTTAATCACACTTTCTTTAGAAAATAAGAAAAAAAACAATATAGAAGTTAACTAACACTTAGGAGTCAACCTAATTTGTACATCTTCATGGAGGAATTGTGCAATTATGGAGGAAGACTCCCTGAAGGAAGAGAAGCATCAATTGCTCTTATTATTTTGTTGTTTTCCTGAATAAAAAAAAAAAAAAAAGACATGTGACTATAATGAAACAAACTTTTATTTGAATGAAACTATTCCATGCTAACAATGTATTTCCATTGCAGACATTCTTAAAAGAGTTTTATTTTCTCTCTTGTACTAGCCACTGCTCTTGAATCCCAAAAGGAAAAGCTGCCTTAAATAATGTTGGAAAAAAGCTGAACTCTTCATGCGAAGTTTACACCAGGGTTCTGCAACCTGAGGCTCCAGAGCCACGTGCAGCTCTTTTACCCCTCCATTGTGGCGCTTGGGTAAAATCAAATAAAAAAGTTTTTAATTTTTCAAAGTAACTACAGAGTAAAAATTAAGTATTACAGTAAAAAAAAAAAAGTCAAGAAACTAACTCAAATTTTATTCAAATCATTCACAAACAGTTTGGCAGACAGTTTGTATCTCAAGTTTAACGAAAACCTTTTGACAGATTTGTGAGCGCCGTGTACCACAAAAAATCAACCTTGTGTCAGTAAACACAACCATAATTAAGGCAGATTTTCTAATTCTAAACAGTTTGTAGGATTTTAATTCCGCTTTATGGTTAAAAAATGGTAAGGGTCATTTAAGTACCTTTGATTTAATTTTGGTTTGTTAGATTTACAAATTTCTCTAAGAGATGCACCACAGTCAGTAAAATAAAGTGTGTTTTCTTTATCGCTGCCGTCATTACTGTACATACTACCACATTTGCCGCATTGAGATTATCCTATTAGGTCCAGGGTGTCTTTTATTTTGAAAGGAAGTCATGTGAACTTCTGTCAAAAGCAAGAACTATTTCATATTTTGAAAAAAGGGTATTTTATCTTCATGTGTCATTTATGCTAAAGAAAACAGTTAATTTGTTGTTATTATAATAGTAACAATAACCTAAATACTATAAGTATCTTATTTTTCTAAAAAGAGAAGAAAGACTTAGTGGTTCTGGGTTGCTGTCAGAGAGAAATCCACCTGATTGGCTCTTTAAGGTTGTCGATCCCTGATTTGAAAGTAAACACTTTTTTCCATAGTTCTTCATGTTTTGCTGGGTGAGAGTTCTTTTCTCTCCTCCCTTCCTCCTTGTATACCAAAGTAAAACAAGCGGCAGAACCAGAACACTTGATCTTCCTCCACATATGTTTACAGTCTGTTCGGGACTGAGGCTAGTAATGAGAGGTTGTTACTTGATTAACAGAAACTGTCCTTACCTCTCTATCAAAGATCCTCTGTTCTTTGTGTTGCTTTTGAAATATCCCTGGAAAAATTAAAGAAAAAAAATTGCACAACAGACAGGGGTCTGCATGTTTGGGAACAGCAGTGGTGTTTTCCTTTTTGGCCGAGCAAAGCGCCCTCAGTGCTCCAGCTGAACTCAGCCCTGGAAAATTTCAGGTGCTCGCTGGAGGCAAAACATCTGTTGAAAAGCAAACCTTCTGTAGTGTGTTTGTCTGTTTTATTACTTGTAATGTGACGTTTATCAAATGATTACAAAAGGACATTTGTTGTATTTCACTTTGAAGAACTTCCTGGAGGAACATACCAACAGAGATGTGGATGAATGGGTAAAAATAGTCATGATCCCAGTTTTACTGTTATGTTTGTGTGCTTTTCAAACACCAAGGCAACATGGCGGAAGGGGAGGGGTCAATGAGCCAGGAGGACTGGAAGGAGAAGTGCATGGTTTTGGAGACGCTGCTTCTGAAATTTAGAGTCCAGATCATCAAGATCCGGGAACTCACAGCAGATAAGGTTGGTTCAAAGCACTTATGCCCTATTATGTATTGTGCTTCACTGTTTGCCAAGTTACCTCAGGGAAGATTTGGCACCAAATCGAATCTTCAGAAGTCCAGGAGGAGGAGAGTTGTGATGTTTGTTTGGGGGGGGGATCACAGCAGCTTCTTCTGCTGGACCTGCCCAAACTGCTCTGTGGCCTCGATGTGAAGCTGCTCCCGAGGGATGCAGATTACAGCTCTGATGTAAACGACCGTTAGACCACATGGCTGCTACACAATGGCATTGGCCTAACCCCTGTAAATTACATTTCTAAAGTAAGCTCAGTTAGAGAAACGTGCATGAGTGTGTGTGTGTGAACGGGTGAAGGGAGTCGGGTTTGAAAGACAGTGGAAAAAGCCCTTTATATATACAGTTTATATCATTTAGAAAAACAGGCTTTGGTGGGTTTTTCTTGCCCGTGAGTTCTCCACAACATAGTAAGTTGTTGTGCAAAAGTTCAGTCAATGCATGTTGGTTTCTGGCAGGGCTGCCCTTTATCACCAGTTCTGTTCATAATCTTTATAGACAGAATTTGTAGGTGTAGCCAGGAGCTGGAGGGGGTCTGGTTTGGGGACCACAGGATTTCCTCTGCTCTTTGCAGATGATGTTGTCCTGTTGGCTTCATCGAGCCAGGATCTCCAGCTTGCATTAGGGTGGTTTGCAGCCAAGTGTGAAGAGGCTGGGATGAGAGGCCACGGTCAAGGTTGTGGCTTTGGTCCTCTCTGGGTGGGTGGAGTGCTAAAGTCCCATTAGTTGTCACGCACCTAAGTGTGTGAAATGTGTTCTCCACATTTGACCCAGCTAGGGGACCATTTGTTGGTTTAACCCCCCAATCCAACCCCTAATACTGAGTGTCAAGCAGGTAGGCGCTCCCTTAGAGAAAGAGTGAGCAGCTCGGTCACCCGCAGAGAGCTCGGAGTAGAGCTGCTGCTCCTCCATGTCAAGTGAAGTCTGGGCATCTTTACTGAGACTGATGCTGAGACTGTCGCGGAACTGTGACCCGGTTCTGGATTTTGTTGTGAATCAGGAGTAGATGCAAGAATGTAGTTTGGAAAGATCCTATTTGTGACATAGAAAACATGGCAAGTGGCCCACAAGTACCCCGCTCTGCTCTGCAACTGCAAGCAGGGGGGGTAGCAGCTCCACGCCAGCAGTTCCACCCACAACTCAGAGGTGAAATTCTTATAAATTACTACCACTCTACAGAAACTATGTCCTTACAACCTGTGTTGTTTTTTATTTTTGCTAAAAACGGCTTAATCACAACTAAACCAGACCACTGGGAACACTTTGAAAAACAGATCAAAAGATGATCGGAGTGGGACTTTATATTTACTCCACGATTCACAGGATGACAGTGTAGTAATGGGAAACCTGGACTTTTTGGCCTGTTTTGTTTGAAGTTATCCCAATAGTTCACAGTACCGTTGCCTTATTTGTGGAGATTTGTCCAATGTTTTTTTCTTGTCCAATTCCATCTCCTATTTTTGTATGTTTTTGTAGCAGATGATGATGCTTAGATGTTTAAAAGATTCCCTTGAAAGCCAATGCGCCGCAAGGTTCAGCAACTGCTCTCCTTTTCAGCTGGTGTGATGGCGTGTTGCAGTGTGACCTGTCTCTTGGTTTTCAGAGCCTGCTGACGCTCCAGTTCCCTCATTCAGACTCCGGCTGATGTGTTTACCTTTGCCCTGGCTCCCACGAGCACCACTTGTTGTTTTAAAGCTGTGCTGGGGCGGAGGAACGTGACTCCAAAATCCCCCAATATCTCTTCATGAACATGAGCTCATCAATGGATGAGTCACGAGTCTTCCTCATGTTTGTGCTTCAGACTCATCTTGAGTTTTGCTTCTGAAATATTTATAGCAAAGTCTTAACAGTTAATGGGATTTCTAACAGTTTGACCCTTGAAATAGTTGTTTGAGATTAGTCTGAGCAGATTGTTATCTTACATTTTGTTTGTTGTTGTTATTTTGATTTTTAGAAAATCCTAGAAAGCTCAAATGAAGAACTGAAACAAAAGCAATAGAGACCAGAAAAAGTTAAAAAATGAAGTCTTGTGCTAAAATTGAACCACCCAGGGGAGGAAATGCCCAGTTTAGTAAATATTATGTGCATGTGTGTGTGTGTGTGATTCACAGGAAATGTGTGTGCAGGCGGAGGCACTCACTTTTTCGGAGTGTGTCGTATGTTATCATGGTATAATGCATACTTATCACAACAGTAAAAAGTCAGCTTGTGTGTGTGTAACGGCAGGGAAATGAAGGTATGTTGGTTTTGGATCATAACACGTTCTTCTGTCACAAAGAACCAAGCAGCTCTTTGTGGAAACAAAGAGGCCATGTGTGTGTATGTTACATCCAACGTCAGCCTCCACCAGCTTTTATGTCAAATAAATGCTAATAATGTGTCAAGAAAAATATAGTAAATGATCCACTTTTACTACGTTTTTGCACCATTTCGCTGTATTCTGACACTTTAGAAGCGATTTTTCTATTTTATTCTCATTTTTTTGAGGAGATCAGTGGATCTGTTGCTCTTCATCACATTCAGCACCAAAGCAGAACCCAAAAAACAAATGCCGTATGTGTTCTTTTAATTATGATTATACTGTTTTTAGCCAAAACAAAAAAAAAACCTGTGTCGTTTTCTAGGACATCGTTTTTGAAGTTCAGCAGGGGTTCATTAGAAATCCAGCTCTGAGTTGTGAGAGCTCTTTGTTTACTTCCACTAGCATCACCGGTGTAACAAATATGATGAGCAATACGGGAGCCATTGTTGGGTCTTTAAAAACCTGCTTTGAGGAATTTTTTGGGTGTGTTTTTAACATAAAGCATTATTGTCAGGATGGATGACATATATTAAAATTGCATTTCTGATTATTTCTTTGAGACGCATAAATGCCGTTTGAAAAAGAGTGCATATAAGTAGAAAATGCAGTGAGCAGGCCCTAAGCTCCCTGCTCTGCTCCATTCAGATGCATCTACCTGTAGAAGCAGGAAGTAAGGTTCCAACAGTTCTGCCTCGGAGATGAAATTCTAATAAAATCCTGCCGCTCTGCAGAAACTATGTCCAAGAAAACGACAAAGGTTTTTAGATTTTGACTAAAAATGGTATAATCACAATTTAAAAGACCACTGAGAGCGATTTTACAGAAGAACTTTAAAGTTCATGTTTGCCTTATTTTCCACTGATCTGTTTTTCGACATACAAGTTTTCCTGAGTTTTTCCTGCTTTATAAATGAAGCAGAATTTACTTAAGTGGGAAAGTCATAAACACTTCACTTTTTTTAAATTCAGTTTTTTAAATAACAGACTTTTACTTCTGTTTTTAAGCAACAGTCCTCCAGGCTTCATGAAGTATTTCAATATGTTTTTCTTTGACCTCTCGTGTCCAGAGAAAAGACGATAAACTGCAGAGACACTTGAGGGTTGTGTCCACTCAAATGGAAACTTCACAATTAACCAATCCTCTGAAGACGCTCAGTCTCAAAAACTGAACTGAAAAGAAGCAGAAAAGCTTAGAAGATGACTTTGCTGCTTGAAGGAGTAGAAAAGGAGAAATAAAATGTGATTGAGTCTTAAGATCACATTTTTCTTCAGGTTTAGTCATTTCTTTGTGTTTTTGATGGTTTGAATCTTGCAGGGATTTTCAAACATTTTATGCCTGTCAACACTTTTCATCTGAGTCTGTCAAATATGTGCAAGATTAATATCTGACATTTTTGGGTGTTGCTCTGCGGGCAAACCCCTTCTAACTGTAGTGATTATATGACGAGGTCAGCAGCGCGGCTCCCAGCCTACAGAGAGGCTTTGTGAGCTGGCTGTTTGGTCTGTATGGAGGACAGAGGAAGGATGGATGGAGTTCAGGGGGAGGTTGGCCACAGAGAACCAGTTGTGGAATTCCAGGAATGGAGGTTGAACTGGATTCAGGATCTGGCAGGGAAATGACTGCAGGGGTGACTGAGGGAGGAGAAACCTTATCTCACCATGGCACCCCGCCTGTTCACGCAGAGTTACAGAAAAACAAAGATCTGATGTCCCTGACAAAACTGCAGCTAACTTTTTGTGGTGTGAGCATGAGACTGTGTGCTGACTCCAGATGTTGTCTCCAGAACACATGCCCTGTAATTAACCAGCTGCTTTGTGCCAGATGCTATATGCGTTTTTGAGAGAGGCCGATGTGGTTTGTCATTTGTGGTAATGCAGATGATCTATATAAGGACAAGAGGGGATGTTTGAGAGCATCATGTCCATTTCACTCTCATTTGAGTGTTGTTTTTTCTTACACAAAAATACATTTCTGAAGATGTGCATGCAACAGAATGCACCAATTTGTTGGGTTTTATCACCACATGATTAATTGACCGAAGGACATCCAATTTCAGTTGTAGGAGTACTCTGTCCAAACTTATGCTCCCACCGTGAGTTTTCCTTTACAGATTGTCTCTGCGTTTGTTCTCGTTTTATTACATTTGTATAATTTCTTCCCTAGAATGACAAATGGAACAGTGACCGCAGAACCGCCATTTGTCAACTTTGGTCCAGAAAATCCTGCGCAGTGGAAACTGCGAGGCTGTCTGGCAGGGTGTGGCTGAGTCTGAACTCCAAAGAAGTTCAGAGGAAAACTGGGCAGCAGTCACGCCATTCTTCACCCACTGCACACACAGAGAGACTCTGGAGTTTTTGGTTTTCACAGCAGTTTGGACATGAAAACTGCTTCATTCACTAATTCATGAATATGAAATAAGATCCACTATAAAAAGATAGAAAAAGATCCACTATGTGTAAGAAACTGGCAATGTTATAAAACACACATAAAGAGTGTTGTATTTCCAGAGTAGTATTTCCATGTGTGCGTTTGTTTGATCAGACTGTTTGTTTCTAAGACCTGGAAAGTTTCAGGGACTCCATTGACCAGAAACTGGTCATCTCATCTGAAATAGGACTTCACCACCCTCTTCAGTGGTGGTTTCATCTGCATTAATTTAGTTTTTTTTTTTTTTGCTTTGGATTTAAAAAGTACTTTATGCATGAAGGAAAGGTCAATTTAAGAAAGGTCCAAGGAACCCATATGCTCTCTAAGTTGTTGATACATTTCCAGTCCAGCGTGAAACTGTTAAAGAAGCTGCTCTGATCCGGTCTTTTCAGATTGTTCAACTTGACTTATACAACCTTAAATGAATATTTCCTATGATGTCATTGGCCCAGGCCCCAACTTTTGTCCAGAAACTTTGTGTCTCCATGTACAGAATCGCAGTCAGGTGGAGGGACATTTGTAGGCACACAGATGAGCATTAGGTTATGCGTCAATTTGGGTTACAGGTGAAATTATTACACCTGGAGGGGTGGCACCCACCTGGACTTCATCTGCGAGATGACTGGGGGGGCCAGGTTTGGGAGGTCAGTGTATGAATGAATGAATGCATCATTATTTGTGTACAATGCCATCAGGGTGCCAAAGGGCTTTAAAATAAGAAGAGGGATGAAAAGAAAATTTAAAATAAGCAAATTGAGAACAAAAATGTAAAAAAAAAACGCCATAAAATTACAACAGGCAATAAAATGTGTTAGAGATAGATACGAATTCAATAAGTAAAGGAAATAAAATAAAATGCTTCTGCTACAATCCCCTAGTTGTTGCTTTTGGCTTTACGGGTCTTTGTCTACAAGCAAATGTATAGATATCCATGCAAACTGCCACAAACAGTTCCATCACACACAGCGCAGGAAAAGGCTTCACCAGTGATTTGGTGTCCCCTACCCCATCCCTTGGGGAAGGCAACTACTGTTCATTCTCTTCCTATTGGGAGGCCTCGGCCTGCCACCAGGACGGTCCTTCTTGGGGGTGGGGGTTGTCGGTCTTCATATTTTCAATCCTCGGGCAACTTTTGTCCATTTTGATGTTTTCTCTGCCCAAATGTTGCAGGATATGAATGTTTTAAACTGAGTTCAAAGCACCTGCCATTTTTCCCAGGTGTCATAAAACTGGTTCAGTTTGGTTCAAAATGGGGAAGACTTCAGACTTCTATCATTGATCCCCTCCATATTCTGAGTAATTCACAAAGTTCATAGCTAAGGCGGCTGGCTGTTTACAGAGCGCTGTGTCCAAACATTTGGTTTAATGGAAGGACAGAATGTGTCCGGAGAAGATGCACCAGCAAAGGAGATGACCGTGAGCTTCAGCCAAATATCAAAATGACAAGATTCAAGAACCTGCAGGCATCCAGAAAGAGTGGAATGAGGTGGAGGAACAGCTTCAAAAACCACAAAAACCATTCCGGATATCCTATTCGATCATATCGATCATAATCTCAGTTTTTGTCTTTTTGCAAAAACTGAGAAGTAAATAGTGATTTCTTTTTTTTTGTGGGTTTTATTAGCTAAAACCCTGATTTATGTAAAAAAAAAAAAATATTTGAAATTTCTTAAACAGTACGCTCTGAATCTAGATTCTATGAAAGTTTCAGTTTTAATGGAATTTTGGAAATGAATCCCCTTTTCCATGATATTCTACGTTTTTGGAAAGGGTCTGTGTATTTCTATGATAGTGTTTTTTTTCCTGTGTGGTGGATACCCAAAGTGGTGAAGGACCCAAAATGCAGATGATCAGGCAGACCTAGGAACTTGAAATTTAGTAAAATAAGCGTGACAAAAATATGAAACAACAGGGTGACAATACAAACAATCAGATAAAATGTATCTGAAGATCAGACACTTTAGTACACAAGATCATAAACTTAAATCAAGACAGCTGTGGAACCTGGTGTGACTGACATGAGGAAAACCTGAAAACAGAACAAGAACCAAGAAAATAAAACTGAAAAGCAAACAAAAGGACATTGTAAAGATGATAAATATCTAAACTGTGAAACTTTACAAAGAAATTATAACCATGTGAATAAAGGATTTCAAGGGGGACCTTTGATAATAAAATATGTTGTATTATGAACATACCTATAGTTTTTGCCTTTTTTTTCCTCAGCATACACAGATTCCTTTACTGTTTCCTCCACCTTAAAATGAATCATTATAACAGTGAGTGTTGATATTGTGTATGTTGTGTGTCAAGCTTCACCATGTGTCCAGTTTTAACACACTCCTGCCAGGATCCACACATGCTGCTCTGATCTTAACATACAAAAGGCTGCTTGTAACATAATAAACACCTCATCATCGCTCGTTCATGGTGTGAAATGTGACGTAGGTCAGCTACAGTAAAGCTGCTTCATTTAGTGTAAATGTTACAGATGTTAACCAAAATAAAATGATAAAGTGTTAACCAATAAGAGCTGCACCTTCTGCCTTTTTGCACTTTCAGTTTATTGTCTTTTTACAAATCTCTCAGTGGCTTTACAAAACTGAAATGAATGTGAATCCTCTTTCTTCTGTTGTGACTCTTTGACAGTTAAAGTGAAGACAGCCAGGGAATTTCATTGTTTACAGCAAACACAGTTACAGAGTTATTCAAAAGTATTCTTGTGTTTGTCAAAAACCAACTGAGAAGAAGCAAAACGGAACCAAAAGAGCAGTCGAGTCTGTAGACAGAGGTGTGACACTTGTTATAATAAAAATATACATTCCTCTGCGTAACTGAACCAGAACTGGGTCAACGGTTTCTGCTTCATCCTGAGTGGATTCCTCATTACATCTAGGAGACTGTCTGGGTCATTTGGTGCTGTTGCTTTTGGCATTTGGACTTGATATTTTATCTGTACATGCATGCAGATGTTCTGCTCACTCAGAGAACTGCAGGATCTAGGTTCAGTTAAGTAGATGGATTTGGACGTCTGATTGATGTTAATTTTATTTTTACTATGGCCCCTTGGTTCTTTTCATGTATTGAGTTTTAGTTAAAAATGCTTTAGACGTACTAATGTTTTTTTTTCTTTACTTGCTCTTTTAGAAACTAAGCCAAGCATCCATCATTCTGTCTCAGCACCAACTCTTCAGTAAACACTGACTATCGTTGGAATTATTTCTGAATGTTCCTGAAAACATAGTTAGGATTCAACAGATTTAAATATTTGCTTTTTTTATACGTTCTAATTTAGGTTTTTAAAATAGCTAGTGTGCTGTAGCTACACCAAGCTGGATCCTCTCATTCAGTGGTTTAAATTCTAAATAGAACCCAAATTCCTTTATGTCGTTTGTGTTTACAATGGGGCTTCAGGTTTATTTTTTGCTAGACCACTTTACAAAAATGAATTGACATGAAGTCATCTAAAGATGCTACAAAAAAATTAAATAAATTTAGAAAAGTCTGAAAATATGCCATTATTTCACTCATTTTTAATAGGAATTTTCATAATTGTATTTGTTTTACTTCCCAAGACAACCATTTGCATTTATATATGTATTTCATAAAACTTGAAACCAATAGCACAGAGTTGTAAAGTACTTGAGTAAATTGACTGTGTTACTTTACTTCAGGATGTTTTTTGGCCACTTTGTACTAATAAAGAGCACAAATATTCAATCAAAACGTGTAGTCGAGGAGAGAGTAAAAGTTGCTTATATTTTTGATACTCAGCAAAAGTACAAAGTAGCCAAAAAAAAGGCATACTTAAGAAGAAAAATAACAAAGTCCATTTACTCAAGTACTTCACAACTCTGCAACGGCAAGCCACTCGCACAAGTGTCCATCAAACATGGCATATACCAAGGAGACGCTCTGTCCACACTGCTGTTCTGCATAGGTCTGAACCCCCTCAGCAAAATAATCAAGAAGGCTGGCTATAGACACTGACTTAGGAATGGAGCAACCATCAGTCACCTCCTCTACATGGATGACATCAAACTATATGTTAAGAGCGAGCGCGACACTGACTTCCCGATCCACACCACCAGGATCTACAGCACTGACTTTGGAATGGCATTCGGGCTTGAGAAATGCAGTCGGATGGTGAAAAAGTGAAGCAAGGTAGTCCACACTTAAGGAGTCTCACTCCCAGAAGGAACAATAGCAGACAGTTGAGGACAGTTACAAGAACCTTGGAATTCCACAGGCAAATGGCAACATGGAGCAGGCAACAAGGAAAGCACAAACAAGCCACAATCCCCCTATTCTGCTCCATTCTGATGCATCCACTTGTAGACGAATAGATTCATGTATGTCTTTGTTTTCTTCGTTTGAGCTGGTGTCTGGTTAAAGACTTTAGGGCGGACAGGAAGGAGAGGCGGGTTCGCTCTGCACCAGCGGTCTCGCCCACAACAACAGAGGCAAATTTCTAGTAAACTCCTGCTGCTCTGCAGAAAATACAGAAAGAGAAACCGACAACTTTTTCCTGAAACCATTTATTTACATCTCAATCTATTTTATACCTTTTTACCAAGATAATCTTCTCTGTATCAGTGGTTTTCAACCAATACTGCTGGTACTCTCATTACTAGATCAGTTTTTCTGTATGTATTTGGATCTTTTACATCTCTACCCTAACTATGTGTGCTTGCAGAAAAAGATCCTGATCAAAAGTACAGAGCCCTGGGTACACAATGACATTCCACTGTGTGAGTTTCATGTTTGTATACTTTTTCTAGATTCAGCAGCTGGAGGCTCAGGTGATCGATGCAGAAAAACAAGCTTTTACTGCACGACAGCAGGTAAGTAAATCAGAACAAAGCAGCTATCGGTTTTGGTGTGTGGACGCTGGTCACGTTTTTCAAGTGTGTGTGATGGACTCAGGCTAAGTGGATGGAGGAGAAGCTCAAGGCTCCAGAAGGTCCTTGTGGAGACGCTGAGGTGCGTTTGTTACAGCAGTGCCAGGAGCTTCAGGCCTCACTGCACAAGAAGGAGGACCACATTACCCAGCTGGAGCAGCAGCTGGAGGAGCAGGTACAGGATCTGAACACGCCCAGCAACACCTTTTGGTTTATTCCATGTAGGAATTTTAAATATCGATTAGTGCTGTCAGTCAATTATAAAAATTAATCACACTTTTGAGTCCTGATTAATCACGACTAATTAGTGTGTTTTACTTGGTAAATTTGATACTACAAAATTAAGGTTTTCAACAAAAATATCCCACAGAGAAAATGTTTCCCTTCATTTTTGTTGTCTGTAATGTTTAAATTTATAAAGTGTTAAGTCAGAAATGTAATTTGTTTGCATAAAACACATCAACAGTAAGTTAAGCAGAACTGTAAAGACTTTAATGTCTGCAGTATTACTCCAAGAAAACAAAGAACCAAAGAACCAAACATTGTGTTTCTGCACTTTAAATGGTCCGGGTGAATACTCACATCTGATTGGCTGCTGCGTATTCCAGAAGAAGTTCCGGTCACAATGTTCTGTATGCGCAGGCTTCTTCAAAAAAACCCTTTCCTTCATGATGTGGACAAAAATAAGCAGTAAGAGGTGAACTTTCTCTCTGAACTAATGCTTTATTGAACCTATCAAAACCGATCAGCATATATATGGCTTTCCTTTGCCGCTGCAATTCAAGGTTGCTGCCAGATCAGCGTCGCATTGACTTGTTACCGTGACAATGGGCCTCTTACATATCAAATAGTCCGCCTTTTGTGAAAAGCGATCTAAACCCAAAAAATAACAAGAGTAAAGTACTAAAATGGATTGAATATTTTTTTCTTTTGACTGTCTTATAAGCAGGATAGTGCTCGACAAAGTGTTCAGTTTTAGAAATTGACGCATGCCGCGGTGGCCTTAACCATCCGACGCAAAGCTGATAACAGTTGCTTCGCGGAGTGTAATTAATCAGCATTACTATACATATTAACAAGTTTTTTTTATTAATCGCATGCGTTAACGTTGACAGCCCTGATAGCTATATATTGCGCCTGCTTACATAACAGGCAGGGCCGGCCCTGGGCACAGGTGACCTAGACGCCATCTGGCAATCTATTTTTTTTTTCTATCTTTAAACCTTCGACAACTGAGATCTCTAAGCTTTTAATACAGGAGATACTTGTTCTAAGACCTACCTACGCCTCACACTGCATCTCTCATGGTGACACAGTGGTTAGAGCGCTCAGCTCTTTATGCAGATGAGTGTCTGTTCAAACTCTGTTTGGAAACTGCATGGGGGGGGTTACAATGAGTGAATATTATTTAAGTTTTGATTGTTAAAATATTGTTAAAATAAATAAATTCTTATTGCAACATATTCCAACCAGTTACTTTTTTACAATAATAATTTTTCGCCTGGGGCGCAATGCAGCCCAGGACCGGGCCTGATACCAGGTGATATTGCCCTCTGTGGTTGATTGTTCTAACCCTCAGCATTTGTTTTGGTTTTGAATAGAAGCAGATCCGACTTCAAGATGCCAAAACAGTGGAGGAAAAAGCAGCTAAAATTAAGGAATGGGTGATGATGAAGCTGTCTGAGGTAAATACAGTTGCAGGAGGTTAGAAAAGACAAAGTGAAAGTAGAAACATAAGTTACAGTCATGAACCCACCGTGAGAAGAGATCTAGTGGTGTGTTTCACTGTTCCTCAGTTTGAAGCTGAGAATGCAGCGTTGAGAGAAACCAACAAGCAGCAGGAAGCCCAGATCCTGGACTTACAGAGACAAGTTCAAGGTTGGATACTTTAGGCTTTTGTTTAGGGATCAGCCACAGGAATTTGATTTCCACAATGAATTTAAAATCTGGTTCTCTTGGAATATTTGCAGCCTTTGAGCAGAAACCAAGTGGTGGGCATGGAGTCCTGGGCTGTCCTGGTGAAGCTCAGCGCCTCTCCAGGCTGACCTTTGGCTGTTTCCAGGTGAGAGGGAAAAACCCACAGGTTCTCTCTGGACCTGCTCCTTCCCAGAGGAGCCTGAGCGTGCAGGGAGAGACTGAGGACAGAGAGGAAGCCGGTAAGAACCTAACCGCTGATCCCATGTCAAAGGAGATTTGAGTCAACTTTTTTAATCCCTCACAACGGTACCTATTTCCGTTTTGTTTATTCTATGCTTCTGAAGGAAGTTTTATTTTGGAAAACTGCTGGATTTTGTCCGCCACATCTATCTGTGTTGACTCATGTCAAGTCGATCTTGGTCACATGTCTTGAAAACATCTACTACTTTCTAAAAGTGGCTGCTGTGATCAATAAATTAAAAGCCTCAACCCAAGAAATTTAACTTAAAAAAAAAGTATTTGAAAAATTAATTTGGCAAGAAAGGAGCCGTTAAGTAAACAAAGAGTCTTTGACTTTAAAGAAAAATAAATCTGCATTTACAGACAAAACCAGGAGACTTGACTCGAAATATGGATTTATTGAGACAGTTGCAACACAAACCAAGTCGAGTTTGCATTTATGAAACAACTTACTTCAAAGTTAGATGTAAAATTGTTAAAATTAAAATTAAATTTAGAAAATATCACTATATGACAGATGTGTCATTTTATTTTATTTTTATTTGTCAGTCACACCTAAAACTTCGGACGTGGATAAAATTAGCCTTCACTTTGATATTTAAAGGAAAATCTGCATCACATTTTAAAGGATCCCACTCAAAGTTCTAGTTTAAATTGACTGCTAATGAAGATTCAATAAAATAAAGTTTTATTTATATTATTTATATTATTTATTTGTGGAAACTTGTTTTTCCTTTGGAAAAACAAATTTAGGCAGAAATCTGTTAAGATTTAGCACAGAATCTACTCTTCTGTGTTAAAGGGAAATATGCAATGGATCAAGATTTAATTCAAAAACAAAATATGATCTTCTTTTTGCTCTCAAAGATAATCTGAACCTGAAGTGAGTTCTTAGTCTTATGATGTCATTCTATTAAAAAAAGTTATATTTTGCCTTGAAGGGCCTATACCGTGCTTTTCTTAAGCCTTTCTTATTAAACTATATCCATAAATATGGTCATATATTACCTTTGTCACACTAAAGAACAATTGTTTATGAAATCTGAGTTGTTTTCACAGCTCATTTTCCTTCCGTAAAGTAAGACAACTTGATCTCTGAGGCTTCAGTTTTCGCTCCTTTTGGGTCCATTTCATGATGTCAGCCTCGCATGATAAAGCCCCTTGGATTGAACTTTTAAAAAACAGAAACAACTTCTTCTAATCAACAACTGTGTTTGGTTGATTGAAAAAGGTTGGGGACACTGCCTTACAGTGTGGGTTGTTCATTACAAGCTAATGTTTCCTTGCTTGCTGCTGTTTTCTGTTTTAGAGACCATCAGAAAGCAGACTTCCTTCCCAGACACTGAAATACAAAACCCAAATCAAACTGGAACACCTGAAAACCACGTTCAAAGCCCCCCCGGACCTGAGTCTACTGGGTCCTCCTCTGCACTCCCCCCTGCTGGATCGGAGGGGGGAGCGCTGCGGGATCCCCGCGGCGGAGTTTCTGGTCTGGAGCTCAGTCGACCCGGCAGTGAGACCTACCAGACAGCTTCAGACGACAGCAGCTCTGTGTTTGACGATGACATGCAGCAGGCGGAGCGCCCCCACCTGAGCCTACTGGAGTCATCAAACGGAGACATGTGTAAGGACGAGAGGGAGAGGGGGCATCAGGCCAAGCAGGAGGTCTCTGACGAGCTCAACAAGAGGTTCCAGTGTCAGACCCTTGACTCCTCGTCCTCCTCCAGTGAACCAAACACCCCCAGCCCTATTCTCACACCCGCCCTCACACCCAAGCGACCCACCCCTCCCCAGGACCCCAGAGACAACCCTGCTCTGCCTAAACTGCCCCGCCTAAGGACCCCGCCAGGCGCCGGGTCCATCAATGTCTCCTTGGCGAAGAAACACCTGAGCCAGCCAGTAGTCATCAACAAGGCAACACACGGCCAAACACGCAACCCCCTCCGACCACAGGAAACCGACATTGACCAGCAGCTGCAGGAGGGTAAGGAGACAGACAGTACACCAAACCCCCCCCCAAAATCCTGCACTGCCCACAAGCACCTGACATGTTACCGTCCCTACACCCCTCAGCTGATCCTGAGACGAGCTCAGAGAGGCCAGACTGCGAGGCCTCGGGCCCCGGCAGCCAGCCTCCCACCCCTCCACTCCACAGACTGCCCTCCTGGGTGAGACTGCTCATCTGTCATTATTTAAAACTTACAGCTGATGAACTGCTGAAAAAGTTCCTTTTTTTGTCATACAGATTAATTTGTCACACAAACTGGAAAACATCCAAGAATATTTTACATCCAGATGTGTACAAAGACAAATTCAGGACAGAAATAAATGGTTTACTTAGAGTTTTCTTCTACCTGTAAAGCAAAAACAAACGTAAAATCCACTTTTACTTGTTCTTTAGAGATTATATAAAACCTCCTCTGAGGAAAACTCTTGAACAGACGGATGTAGACTTTCTCCTGGTGGACATGTGTGTTTGGTACCAACTAATGTCACATTTCTCCACAGGAAAGTCGTATCTATGCAGTTGCTAAATCAGGAATAAGACTGTCTGACACATCCTGCTCAAAGGCATCAAGCAAAGGTAAGCCGCTCCAAAAACTCAGGTTCAATCTCTCTGATGAGGATTCCTGATGTCTAACACTAGTGTTGTCTGCATGTAGATTCCTCCCTGCAGTCAACCTGTCCCGCCTTTGAGATGTACACGTCCCTCATCTATAAAAACATGACGACACCAGTTTACACGAGGCTAAAGGGGGTAAGAGTGCAAATATATATATCTAATCCTTACTTAGGGTAAAATGTTTTTTTATTAATTTTTACTTTTTTATTATTATACTGGTCCACTTTTAGACAGCATCAAAAGAACATTTAAAAACTGAAACCAAATTCAAATGCTAACAATATGTATTTTTAAATGCCTTCATTTACTTTAGAAAAAACTGTGAATTTATTGAATGCATTAATTTGTTCCCCACTCACTTTCTAGTAGGAACAAATGATGGTGTTCCATCTTTTCTTTAATTTGTCAAGTTTTACTAAAGAAGACTCTACAAGGAGTTTGTCTCTGCTTACTGACTTGCTGTTGATGGAATATTCCATTGTTGTAAATTGACGGGGGGAATGAAACGCTTTCACATGAGCAGTCTTATACCATTTCAGTGATTTGTTGTTTTACAACAGAGTTGAATAATAATGGACGTGAAAATGATTTTAAAAATATTTTAAGTGTTCAGCTACCCCCCTACCTTTGCTTAATGGTAAGTCCCCCCCTGTTCACAACAACCCCTTTATTTACAGAAAGCCACCCTGCTGAGCTGCAGTCCATTTTCAGACGAGTCCTCCAGTTCTGAGGAGTCATCCAGCTCAGGAGAGGAGGACGGCTCCCTCTGCAGCTCCCACACCTCCTCCAGCTCCAGAAAGGACAGCAGCCCCGGCAGCCCCCGCTCTCTAAAGAGAGGTGCAGCACTCCTTTACCTCCAGTGGCGCCAGATACACTCTACTAGATCTCTGTTGTGGATGTTTTCATGCTTTCTTCCTAAAAGCTTTAGAATGGGCCATAGACGGACGTCTTCCTGTCTTTTAGACAGCATGCAGAGATCACAGTAGTGTCTTTGTAAACAAAAGTTACCGTTATCAAATATAGTTTAACTTTTGTGTGCAGACTCTGAACTGTAACCTCCAGGTTTAATGTTCTCATATCCATCCATCCATCCATTTTCTAAACCCGTTTTGTCCTTTTCGGGGTCACGGGGATGCCGGAGTCTAACCCAGCCTCTTGTGGGTGAAGGCAGGGTACAGCCTGGACAGGTCGCCAGTCACAATCACACCCATGCACACTCACATTCACACCTAGAGACAGTTTAGAGCAACCAATTAACCAATGAAGCATGTTTTTGGATGGTGGTAGAAAGCCGGAGAGAGTCTGTGTGGCAAGAGCGCTAACCACTGTGCCACCGTACAGCTTTCTCATCTACAAACACAAAACTGAACTCTTTGAATAATAAAAGAGGAAAACAGATTTTTTAACTGTAGAAGTCTGACAGAGAAGGAGATTCACCTTCATATTCTGGGTGTGGAATTAACCCGAGGGAGAAAACAAGAGTGACATTTATTTGTTGCTTGCTTTGTCACATCATGTTCTCCCTCACACCCCCACGACCCCCCTGCAGGCGTGTCCATGTCTTCAGTGGCGTCGGAGAGCGACTATGCCATCCCTCCTGATGCTTACTCGACTGACACTGAGTGCTCTGAACCCGAACAGAAGCTGCCGAAGACCTGCTGCTCCGCCGGCGACAACGGCAAGACTGTGAGTGTCAATGATCAACGACTGAAGAAAATCCTATCAGGCTGTACTACCCTTACAGAGGAATGAATTGTACTGTAAACCTAATTTGTATCTTCACCTAATTATTTTCATTTTATTTTGGGGGATTATTTTAAACTCTTGTTCTTTCTTTTTTACAATATAAACTTGTTTTCAACTCTTTTGACGTGTTTTTTTTTCAGATAAGGTTTTATTTTATGCATTTCTTAACACTGATCAGCCTATTGTTTTGTAGGAGTCGATGGAGAAGTCAGGATACCTGTTAAAAATGGTCAAAACCTGGAAGAAAACCTGGAAGAGACGCTGGTTTGTCCTCAAGGACGGAGAGCTTCTGTACTACAAGTCACCTGTGAGTTTTCTGGTTTTCACTTGTTTTATCTGGAGGGTAAAATTACCATACCATCATTTTCACACTTGTAGGATTAAAAATTCAATTGGCAGTTTTATGGAGAGGCATCTCTACACATCTCTGTAGATTCTAATTCATCGTAATCAATCTAATCATCTAATTCAATCTAATTCATCATTCTAATTCATGTGAATTCTACGTAAAGTCTCACCTCGTAAAACGTATTTTTTCCTGCAGCTAATTTACATAAAGTAATTAAATAATCCATTTGCAAATCTGGTAGATTAATGAATGCATTCTGGGTAGAAATCCCTTCATACTCGCTCTGTTCTCTGCTGTTGTCTGCAGTTTTTCCAAAATTGAGATGTTAAAATTCCGTCCATGTGGCCTTTGGAGAAGCAGTTATATAGGAATATCTCTAAATCGAGATGTACCTATTTAGAGATACATGGAGTTACTGATCACTGATCAAATGTCCATAAGTAATTATTTTTTGCTTTTTAAAGACAGTGTTGCGACCCTGCAGTGCCTAAAGGGTTTTATCTTTCTCCTGCAGAGTAATGTGATCAGGAAACCTCAGGGTCAAATTGAGGTCAATGGAACCAGCAGCATCTCCCGTGGAGAAGCAAAGCAAGTACTTCAGGTATTTGGTCCTTGACTTGTTAGGGATCTTGAAAGAGGAAAGAGAGAACCCGTGCACTCTGCCGTCTGTGCAGATCGTGACCGGGAAGCATGTCTGCTACCTGAAGGCCGACTCTCCCAACCTGCTGGAGGAGTGGCTGCGCGTTCTGCAGAGCGTGCTGAGGGTGAAGGCTGCGAGTCCTCTGTTCACTCAGCCGGACATTCGCCCTGTCATGAAGGGGACGCTCATTAAGGTCTTCCTGCCGACCCTTACCATCATCAGCATAACAATCTGTCTGTGGAGTCTCTGACATCTGTCTCCGCTGTAGGTGAAGCACGGATACTCCAAGCGAGTTTACTGTGCTCTGATTGGCAAGACTTTGTACTACTTTCGCTGCCAGGAGGACAAGGTGTGTCTTAATACAGTGCAATCTAATCTACAGAGTCTAGAAAAAGAGCTTTGAACTGGTGAAAGTGGAAATAGTTGAATAAGCTGTAGATTTTAAACATAAACATTCTGGATCTTCAGTTCCCGCTCGGTCAGATTAAGCTTTGGGAGGCGCAGGTGGAGGAGATGGACAGGTCGAAGGGTTTGGATGACATCCTGGAAGAATGTGGGCGGAGCCTACAGACAACACCCTTCATTTTATCCATCCACCCACAGGACCAAGGTCTAACCTACTTACTGGTTGAATCCCGGAACGAAAAGGTCAGTTTGAAACTGGCTTCCTTGAGTCGGAATTATGACGTCTTTTTCTTATGTCAGAATTTCTGAATTCTTCTGTCTTTGGGCCACGCCGTCTCTGTGATCCAGGACTCGTGGCTGTACCACCTGTCAGTAGCAGCCGGCACCACTGTAGGAAAAGCTGGAACTGAATTTGAACAACTGGTCGGAAAGCTTTTCCAGCAGGACGGGGATCCAAGTGAGTTTTTGCTTTCTGTTTTCTGAGCTGTTGTCCAGCTCATGGGATCAAATGCTTTGTACACACGATCAGTCAGAACTGTAGGTGATCTCCATAAAAAGTTAGAGACTGTGTTGGCTCGGATGTTCTTCAATGGATTCTGAACGCCGAAATCAGTATTCCAAACAGGGAGATTGGCTGCCAGTTCCGAGAGATGTGATTCCGGCTGTGAGAACCAGTTGACAAGTGGACTTTATCAGAACCCATCATTACATATGACAGCTTTTTAATGTGAGATCAAATATTAATACTTTTTTCATTAATGTGGGGATACTAGACCATTTGTCAGTGTTTGATAGACGGTCTGTTGCTGCTTGACCTTCACCCTCATGTAAATGTGACAGTATACTTTACAGTATACTTATACAGGATCAGCTTTCATCATTAATGCCTTTGTCTCAACTGCTCTTACGGGTGGATACAGGCTGTCTGCGGAAAGAAAATAGGCAAACCCGTAAGAGGTAAGCAGGTGGCTTGCAGAAAATTCATCAAGGCTGTAGACCGTTCTACAACAAGTTGAGCCTGTTGAACAAAAATGTTCATGCAAATGTTTTTTCTACGGCCATGCTGCGGGTGACAGGTCATAATGAGCGCTTAAACAACATGTAAGGGTGAAGTAGGTGAGATGCAGGCAGAGGTACAGAATTTTCTTTTTTTTTCCACCCACCCCAAAACCCCTTAGCATTGTTCAAATGATCAGTGCACACTCCCTGCATGCAGGCTGGCTGTTAGAGTTTAGGAAATCAGAGCGGAGTTTGTATATGTGCATCCTACGGGAACATGCGTATCACCTGCACACTCCATGCGTGCAGCATTTGCGGTCAGTGAGGAGCAGATCAGGGGTCTGCAACCTTTCACACTAAAAGAACCATTTGCTCCAGTTTCTTACTAAAGCGGCTGGATAGATCAGTTGGTTAAGTGCAGGACGGGCACACAGGAGATCAGGGTTTGATTCCCAGAGTGTGCAATGACTTTCATGCAACGTGGGTCCTTGGGCAAGATCCTTTACGCTACTGCCTATTGATGGAGCCATCAATAGGCAAAGTCTGGATCTCCCTGTGCCGGTCCCCAACCCATTGTGTCAGGAAGAACATCCAATGTAAAATTCTCTGCCAAACCAAATGTGCAGCTCAGTGAACGCTACTTCGCTGTGGTGACCCCTGAAAGGATATGCCAAAAGGTGACCAGTGATCCAGTTTCTTACTGACCAAAACCCCACAAGACTAGAAAAGTCCCACTTCACCTTACAAAAAAACTTTTATTTATGCTTTTGAGGCCAATAATTTTTAAAATTTAGCTTTCAAATAATTACAATAATTGAATCATAACAGTGTTATAATTTTCTACACATAAAAATCTTTCATTTCTTTTACGTTTGATAACAGCACCTTCAAGTTCCTTTCAAAATAAAATACATCATGTCTTATAAGATCCCCTGCATCAGCAGATTTACTGGAATTAAAAAGGCAAGAAAGTTTTTTTTATCATTATTACTCTTTTTCTTCTTACACTGTCAAATATAAACTTGACCACACTGGTGAAGAATACATGTTTAAAAAAATCTGTACATGTGCATGCAATTCTGTTTTATAAGAATGTTGCTTCTAAGAAGTAATTAGACACTATTATGCATCAGAAGATAGGAATGTGTGTTTTATGTATTTTTATTCCAAAAATAAACCACCACAGAACTTAATTAACTAAAACAAATTGACCAAAACTACAAACCCAATGTTATTTCAATTTATTTACATTTTTTCATCAAACCAAAGAAACTCAATGGAGAGTTAAAGAGCTGCATGTGGCTTTGGAGCCTCAGGTTGCAGACCATTGGACTATACTGTGGGGTTAGGCCACCGTATGACAGCATCATCCGTACGTCATCAATGTGTCTAACTTACATTATCCTAACAAATACTTCACAATACACTTACCACACGCCGGACAATGGTATGTTCCATTTTCACGATGTCCGTTGAGGTGGCTGCACGAGCTTCAAGGGCACTAGAAGACACTCCTGCGTTCCCCTTTGGATGCAGCTGCACCTCTCTACCACAACCCAAAAACCCCCGTACAGGTGAACGTGACTAAGACATAAACTGCGCAGATGAAAGAGAGATCAGGAAAACAGCATCAATAAAGGATCGGACTCCAATGCTTTTTTTAGTTAACATGTTTTTATGAGGTCCTGCCTCACAGAAAGGCTTCTCTCAGACTCTCAGATCTGGAAACATCCCATGCTGGTGTTCAGTAAAGAGGCGCTGCTGTCCCCGCTCACCACTCTGCCCTCTCAGGCCCTGCAGACCGAGGCTGTCAAACTCTTCAAGGTACACACTCATACGGCATTTGCACAGATATCTTGGTTATTAAGATGTCAGTTTTGTAATGAAAAGTGCCTTCATCATTTGTGCTCCACTCTCAGACGTGTCAGCTCTTCATCAACGTGGCCATCGATGCTCCAGCCATCGATTACCACGTCTCGCTGGCTCAGAGCGCCCTGCAAGTTTGTCTGGCTCATCCTGAGCTTCAGAATGAGATCTTCTGCCAGCTCATCAAGCAGACGCGGAGGAGGCAGTCACATGCCCAGTCAGGGCCCCTGCAGGTCTGCGCCATCACCACAAGGGGGCACCATGTGTATTTGTGATTGACTTTGGTACTTGGAAAAGGAAGAAGGAACTTGTTTTTGTGTAAAACCTCATCAGTGACTCGTCTTTTACATGGACGAGATTACTACGTTAGAAGTGTTTCCAGAGCGTATCTCTGGAGTCCCGGTACAATCATCAAAGCAGCTTTTTTTCAGTGGAGAGTGAGTCCTGAAAAGTTTTTGAATGTTAAAAAAAAACCTTTGCAGTTCTGCTGTAAGAATTTCTACATGACGCACTGCCTGTAGAAGTTCCTCAAACAGGAATGATTACATAAAGTGATGTAAGGGAATCCAAAGAGTGCATGCATGAACTAAACAAAAACAACTTCACCCTTCCCTGGAGCTTTACTTCTTCACATTCATAGATGAACACTAAAGAAGTCTCTGTCCTCTTAGGGTTGGCAGTTTCTGGCATTGTGTGTTGGACTCTTCCTGCCTCAACATCCTTTTCTCTGGTTGCTCCAAATTCACCTTCAGAAACACGGAGACTCCAGGTGAGAAACCTCAGCAGCTCACCAGCTCAAGCACCAAAGCAATGAGCACACAGCTAAAGCCCTTTGGCTGGATTCGGGATGTCTGCAGGTAAAAAAAGGGGCAAATCTCTAAAGGACACCCAGGTGACCCGCAAGGTAGTGGGCCACTCAGTTTACCAATAAAAAAAAATGCACATTTTTTCTACGGGCATGCTGCAGGCAGCAGGTTTAACAACACATAAGGGTGAGGTAGGAGAGACGCAGGCCCTTCTTTACAAATGGAACATTTTTTCAACCCTTCCCAATCTTGTGCACTGCGCAAGGACTCAATTAGTGCTGTTCGGTGATAAGTGCATGCTCCTTATGTGCAGCCTGACTGTTAGAAATGATTAAATTAGGCAATCAGAGTGCAGTTTGTGTGAACATCCTAGAGACACCTACGGATGACCTGCACACACCATGTGAGCAGCATTTGTGCATGGTCAGTAAGAAGGCCGTGTGAACGACTAGAGAAGGGTTGCCACAGATTGTTAAAAAGTCTTCAAAAGTCTTAAATTTTATTTAACTAATTTAAATTCAGGTCAATGGGTCTTACATTTTTTCTTGTTAACACATTGCGACTTCCTGTCAGAAGAAAAAACATTTCCAGGATGCGTTGTGTCAAAACATTGTGAACTGGTCATAAGTTGTTAACCTCAGCTTGTTAATAAGCCCCTGCTTGTGGGGGAAAATAGGAAAGTGCAAATTCATCAAGAATTGAATTAAAAATAGGGATTACTCATGGTGGGTCAAGCTGGTTAGTGGAAATACTTAAAACTGCATGGTTTGCCAAAAGACATTTAAACCTGCCACAGTTGCTCTGCATGGGCAGAGCAAAAAACAGACAAATGCTTTATGATACAATAAACACACACACACAACAATGGTACATTCCATTTTCATTACGTCCATTAAGGTGGCTGTACAAGCCTCAAGGGAAGTGAAAGACACACCTGCTCTCCCTTTGAGATACCGCCTCTGCTCTCTACGACCCTCCACGGGCCCGGACAACCCAAAAACCTGCATACAGGTCAAGCCCCCGTATGGGTGCATGTGACTAAAGCTTTAGGAAGCCGCTTAACAAATAAATGCCAAATGCCTCCATACAGTGCTGTCACTTCCCTGTTTTGAGTGTTTACAATGTAATTCTTTCTGTTAGAGCTCTTCCCTTTTAGTGCTGAAAGGTCATCAGTTCTCTCTCTGCTGGCAGTCGTAGTCGAGGAGACATTTTTTCCCAACACAGATATCCCAGAAATATTTTTGTATATTTATAAGTTTTATTTTGTAAAGTGATATCGGTTAATTTCACTGTTTCTTAAATACAATGTAACTCTCTGCCTCTGTTGTGTATGTGTACTTATTTTTTTTAATTGAATTAGAACTTTGGTCATATATAGAGTCACAAAACAAATCTTTAGGAAAATTAACAATCCTGTGATAAGAGTTGATCTTTTTAGCTATTTTTCCTGTTAAAACTCTGAGATAGACCTCACCTGTGCCTACTTGATGATCCACTTCCTGTCCTCCTCAGGACAGAGGTGGGAAAGTATGCAATCTACTGCCAGCGCTCTATGGAGCGCACCCAACAGAGGGGGGCGAGGCAGGCCCGGCCGTCCCGTATGGAGATTCTGTCCATCCTCCTGAGAAACCCCTACCACCACTCGCTGCCTTTCAGCGTCCCCGTTCACTTCCTCAACAACACGTACCAGGTCACAGCAACGCACAAAGACCCCACTCTGACACTCTCCAGAGGTTTAACAGTTTCATTGAACTGTTGCGTTTGTCTTCACGCCCAAAACTCTTCACATGCAAACAGTTTAATTCATTGTGTTGTAGAAAGTCTTTGTGTTTTTGTTGCATTGCACTCTGTCTGTGAACACAGACTGGTGATTCACTGACACGTCAAAAATCTATTTATTTACAGTAAACAAAGCTAAACTGGTTCTGGACCACAAATCTCTCCACACTATACATTGTGCATTTATTTTACCATTTTTTTCCTATTGAAGTTTGGGGGGGATAATGATAAATCACCCCTACATTCACTTTCAATACTTCAAAAAAGAGCAATTGGAAGTCTTTAGTAAATTACCTTGATCGCACAAATAACTTATGTATACAAACAAAAGAACTCCAACTTTATGATTTGGTAGAATGCTACACAGCTCAAATAATATTCAAAGCAGAAAAAATGCAGTACCAAAAAAAAGATACAAACGTTATTCATGAAAATAGAGAAGAAATATAATTTCAGGCAAAAGGGTAAAGTACATAAACTACATACAGTATAGGTCATCCTTACAATATTGAAATGAGTGGAATCTCATGTTTCAGCATCACCAGCATTTGGTCTTTTTGGTCGATTCTGTGTTCTTGTGATCCCTGTTTGGAAAACAATACCCAGCTTGTTTGTTCTATTCCAGTCATGAATGTGTTTGATGACCGGCCTCATGTCTGTTCCTGCTCTGAACTGAACTGTCCGCCACCAGGTGGTGAGCTTTGATGCGTCCACAACGGTGGACGAGTTTCAGTGTCGCCTCAACCAGGATACCGGCATGAGGAAAACCGGACTGTCTGGTTTTGCTCTTTACACTGATGATCCCTCTGGGTGGGAACTGGAACACTGCGTGCAAGGAGGAATCAAGGTGCATTTTTTTGTGTTTCTAACCTTGAAGTGGGCGAGCTGCTGTGTTTCCCAGAACTAACCCTGTTTTTTGTAACCTGCAGATCTGTGATATTATTTCCAAATGGGAGCAGGCCTCAAAGGAGAACCTCTCTGGCAAGTCGGAAAATGCCAGGAGTGTCCGTCTCACCTACAAAAACAGGTAAAGGGCGGAGCTCAGGATTTTGTTACATGCAAATTGTAGGATTGTTACCAGGTTGCATTGTGGGTATTGTGGAGGAAGTTTACAAATACAAAATTTCCACAGAATTCCTTGCATTGCCAACTGATGAGCGAATCATTGTGTGTTTGATAAATCAAATTGAATCAAATTAAATCAAAACTTTACTTAAAAAATAAAACAAAAAAACTGCTTAAAGCACTTTACTGTTAAAGACAAACAGACAAACTTAATTAAAAAAGCCACCAAAAATGTAAAATAAAGACCGATCCACCCCTTTGTCCCTTCTGTTTACACATATACCCCATTGCCCCGCACACAATGAATAGGGGCATAAAACCAGACTGTAATTATTAAAGAAATGTTTAGTTTGGCTCTGCTATGAGGAAACAATAACACTTAGAATTACAGGGATAACTTTCCTGCTAATTTAAAACAAGACACATTAATAATGCGAGACACAGCGAGAACCTGACATTGATTCATCTGCAGGAAGGTTTACCTTTTTTGCGTACAGCCTCTGTGCCTGTTTGCCACATGAGAACACTGAGGAGGAGCCATGATTTGTTTAGTTACTGTGACAATACAGCCATTTCCTGCTCTCTGGTTCCACCCATCCCCTGCTGGAAAACACTGACTCACCTGAATCAAATCAACCAACCATTGAAAGTTAGCAAAACTGTTTTATTAGACAAAGAGTGTGCAGGTATCCCATTGCTGTCTCGTTTGCTTTTTGTACCATTAAAAACTAACCCTAAAGAATGCAGTTTGAAGGATTTCCTTTATTAAGAAAGAAGTTTGAAAACCTGCTGGACCCTCTGTTGAAAAGTACAGTATGTGTACCCTGAACTGATAAATGGTTCCAGAAACGGGTACCATCAACCACTTCTTATTTCCTGTGAAATTTAGCTTCTCCCAACCCTTAATGCTACGTTCACACCGGCCTAACCAAGCGCATTAAACCTCCACTTTCAATGAAAAATCTCTGTAAATGCATGTATATTTGCAATTTGGGCTTCCTCGTTCATAACCTCACATTCAAGAGTCACTACTCAAATTTTTAAGTCAGTTTTTGGGCTCATTGTACAAAATGCTGTTCTACTGAACATGCGTTGAAATATAAACCAGGAGGAACTTTGATCAATTGGGGACTCGGATTTGGTAGTGATGTATGGGTTACCTTTATTTACGGAATTGCCAACTGCTAGCGGCAGTCCAGTATGAACACTGTATTCTAAAAGTGCGGTTAAGAACCCGCATTCATGCAGTTGGCACTTTTGTGAATTAAAAAAGACGTTACTAATATGTCACTACAAAATCTGAGTCCCTGATTGGTCAAAGTTCAACTTTCAATTCTTTTGTATGTTGCTATTTATTAAAAGGGGGAGTCTTGAACGGGGAAGACTGAAGCTCACATTTACCCCTGTTTACATAAACTTTGAATTGGAAGTGGCTGCTTGAACACGTGTTGCCGAGGCCAGTGTAAACGTACCATTAGAGCTGTTTGAGTTTCAGAGGAGAGTTTTTATAGTTATGAAACAGCATTTTCTAAGTCCAGGTTTTGATTAAATCCCAACCGTGCTTTAACTCCTACTAGTTTGATTGAATACCCTTCTGTACGTTTTTGGTCTTCCATACCTCCTGCATTTTTCATGCGATTTCTGCCATTCAAGTATCAAAATGTTTAGCTTATTGAGGATGTTATTGGTCTCTTTTAAAATGTATTCAGCAATTTATGGTTTTTCATGCAATTTATGCAAATTGCTGCAACTTTTGCCATAGAAATACATGGGGAAAGCTCTTCCGCAACTTCATATTTTCTGGACTCCTAATTTCTGCATACATTACACTATTTTAAAACTTCAAACATGCATTTGTTCTGCTCTTTGTGGAATTTTCTGCTGTCTTTAAAAAATTCTGCAAATTAAAAAAAATATTTTCTTACAAGTGCTGACTGTAAAATGCTTGAGCATTCAGCTTACATTCAACATGCACAATTAAGGCTGTATATTAGGCTGTTTTATTCTGGTGCTGAAATCTGACAAAAAAGCCTATTTTTGTGAGTTTAAACAGAAGTTAGTTACTTTTTTCATTCATAAATATTTTTCTCCTGACAGACTTTTTTGTGAGTTTTTCTGCCTTGCTTTTTCTTCTAGCCCTCCACACATTGATTTAGCACGACATCAGGTTGCACCTCAACCCTGTAAGCCAGAGTCACAGAATCAGCTGAATTGGAGCTTGTTAGGAACGTTTATGCCTTTCTAGCTCACCTAAGGTCCAAGATCTAATTTTCACTTTTAATGCTACTACTGTATGTACGCACTGGGCCTGTGATGCATGTGCAGACTACAATCACATATCCCAAAATGCCACCGCACAATGGCCTAAATGCAAGTTTTACAGCAAATTTAGCTGGTGGCCATTTGATTAGCTGATTTCAGACTGCTGAAAGAGATGTGATGTGTGATATAATTGGGAATAAGAAGGAGCAGCTCAGAAATTATCTGATCAAGAATGTGTAGGTAACTATGTCTGGTAAAAATATAAAAGGCTAACACATTTATCACAAAGGGAACAACTAAAACTCTGATTTAAACAGAATGATCGCAGTACACCTGACAGCACTGTGTCCCCGATGTCTCCACTGATCTTATGTGTCGGGCTCATTGCCCACACTGAGGTCTGTCTTAGTCCTGTGACTGTGAAGCTGTTTGGTGAGCAGAGTGAAGACTGTCAAGTGAAAGTTAGTTTAAACTTAATACTACCTCTCCTCTTTAATAAACCAGCCTCAATTTAGTGTTTATCTGTATTAAACTTTAACACTTCCAAAGATTAAATCAACTTCTATAGTTACTAAAAAAATGTATTCAAAAGAATCTGCAAATATTCATAGTTTTTAACATTTTTGCAGTTTTTGAATTTTAAAATATAATGGAAGTGAATTGGAAGTCTGCTTTTTTTTTCACTGTTTTTGAAATGTATCTCCTATAGTTTTTCAGTTAGACACCATCTAAACTTTAAAATGCAGTGGAAGGACTGGACTATACAGGTATTGCTTTTATTTTGGATATGTCTTGTAGTTTTTGATCTACAGCTGTTTGAAATTAGGTAATTAGGACTTTTTGTCTGATTTAGCAGTATCTAGAGTGGATGATGTCATCGTCTGGAGTGGGGAGATCAGGTTATTTAAGAAAAAAAAATCCTGATAAACTGCTGTAACTCCACCACCGTTTGTTGTATAGTCTTATTTTTTTCTTTACAAATCACATCTCTTATACATACTCTTTGGTACTTTTGTTTGAATTTACATAGTTTGAAGCATCTTTCAGGATTTTTTTCCACTTTTTTACTGCAAATTGCAGTTTGGCAAATGGAAGGCCCTTCTTTATCAACTAGCCTGGGATTTTCTGTGCCTTTGTGTTTTTGTTTACACATCTTTTTCTGCCATTTTTAGCCAATATTGCTGCATTCTGCAACTTTTTGGAACCTGTGGTTTTTTATGCCATTTATGTCTTTTCTGCATTCAAAAATATTTTTTGAAATTGCACAAATTTCTGCCATTCGTGGACAATATTGCTCTCTTCTGCACTTCTTTTGTGCAACATACAGTTTTTTCTGTCACTTATGGCCTTTCTGCCATTGAACAAACGTGTTGCATTACAATGGTAAGTTTCTTCTGCAGGTTAAGACCTATAGCTCCAAAAACATCTGCAAACTTTATACAATAACCTTCAGCAAATAATTCAGCCTTTTCTATTCAGTAAATTTCTGCTTCATCTGCCATAAAATATGCAATTAAGCAATAAAAACCAACCACCTTCTGCAATTACCCAATCAAACATATTTCCCATAGAAAATGCAAGTTTTCTAGTTCTCTGTACTTTTCAGAGTTGGATTTAGTTTTCTGAAGTTTCTCTAATTCTCTGTATTTGATTAAGCTGAAACAAAGTGATTTTTCAGATGTTCTTTTGTGGTTCAAATCTCCAACATTTGTTGTTCAAAGCTCCCACTCTTCCTTTGTAATGATGACGTCTTTGGAACTTAGATAACAAACTTAAGATCCCCAAAGAAGAGCATCCAGCCGGAATGTGCGTTCAGTTTTCAATAAGTCCTTTCTGCATTTCATAGCATTAAAACAGAAAGAAAAAGATTTACGACATGTTAACAATTTCCTGCCACACATTAAACCGTCTAAATCTCTTAGGAAGTCAACAGTTGATTCAATCGTGGTGTTCCTCTTTTCTCCAGCCATGTTTAATGTTTTTTGTTTTGTTGCCCCCCCCCCGCACACACACACACACACACACACACACACAGACTGTACTTCTCTCTTCAGATGAGAGGGGAGTCTGACAGGGAGAGGCTGCTGCTGGCTTATCAGACCAGTGAGACCATTGTGACGGGACACTTTCCTGTCAACAAGGAGCTGGCTCTGGAGATGGCTGCTCTGCTCGCTCAGGTGATCCCACACAAAGCAGTTTGCCTCTCCTGATTTCGTCTGATGTCACTTCAGTTCAGAAACTTTGGATTGTTTGTCTAACATGCTGACTTGTGTTTACGTGAATGAAAATGTTTACATATAAAATAAAACTCTATTGATTCTCTTTGATCAGGTTTGAATGTTAATGAAATGCTTGCTTTTTTTATGACTCGGTTGTTTGAGGAAGAAGGACTTCTATGAAGCATGGTGGAGTGAGTACAGTGCTGTGGGGTTTATGAAAGCCTCAGGTTCAGAATTGTACGGCCCACAGGTGCTATTTGCCCCCACCCTCTTCACACCCTAACCCCTTAACCAGGCTGAGCGGCTGCTGCTCACCCCTTACTCTTCCCTTCTACCCCTGCAAACCCTGGTCAGAGCTGTATGTGACACTTTTTTTTTTTAACATTTTTTTTCAAAATGACTGCTTTTCTGTTGGCTTTTTCTCATTAGCCCCCTTTTTTTTGGTCACCGGGGAGTGAGGGGGCACAGAGGTCTATGCAATTTCTCAAAAAATCTGCAAAAGGACTGGTTCTGGGCATAAAAATAATTTGTTGCCAGGTTGGCGTTATGTAACCAATGACGACAGTGGACCAGAACATGGAGTCTGGAAGAGATCCTTCTGCGATTCAGCTCAAAACTGGCCTGCACCCTCAGACAAACTGAAACAATGCACCATGATAATGGGGATTAAACTCACCCACAGGCATGTCCCTACTTGTTTTGTTGTTGTTTTAATTGGAACTCTGAGAAACAATCTGACATGATATGTAATCAGATGCTTTTGATTTTTTTTTTTTTGGGGAGTTTTTATTTTAGAGGATTGGGAAAGGATTTAAACCAATCTTTACTAGGTTTTGTTTTATTTTAGAAAAATAAATGCTAAGCACCTGTTTTTATGAAGGAGTTAAATGTTTATTTGTATTCACATGAACACACAGCTGTATTTAGTTGCTAAACCTGAACTCACCACGCTACACTTCATTCAGCCAAAGCTTCAGTTAAGATTTTCTCCCCCCTATCCCACGAGGTGAAAAAATGCCTGACTTGTCTGTGCATGCCTGCATGCAGGTGGAGTTTGGAGATTTCGAGCGGCCCTTCTCAGCCCCTGGATCAGCCCAGACCAAGTCTAACCAGACCGTGAAGCAGGTGCTGGACCGATTCTACCCCAAACAGTACCGCAGGACGACATCAGAGCAGCAGCAGAGGTGTGGCGTCGCTCTGCAGTCTAAAAATACGTTTTATGTTCATCTAGTTCCCCTACCATGTTCTGATCTCACAAACGTGAGATCTGCTTTTAATGCAGACGGTTTGACAGTTTTGATGTGACAGAGATTCCAACAAATGTTGGGTGTTCCCTCTCAGACAGCTGCTGCAGAGCCTGTCTGCACGGTGGGCCTCGCTCAGGGGCCGGACCTCCTCCGAGTGCGTCCGGATCTACCTGACGGTTGCTCGCAAGTGGCAGTTCTTTGGTGCCAAACTGTTTGAGGCAGAGGTGAGAGGTCGATCCCGTAGGTGGAGTGTCCTCACGGCATTCTCTGCTTCCTTTTGTTGCCTGTTTGCAGTCTTTTGCCTCTCCCCCTCTGAGAATGTGACCGCACAAAAGACGAGTGGATTGGATAACAGTTACAGAAAAAGGTTTCGTTCTGTTTTCAGTCGATCACTCCTTCTCCAGAGGTGGGTGTCCATGTTTGGCTGGCGGTGCACGAACACGGCGTCGGCGTTCTGGAGCATGACTCTATTGTAAGACGCTTTTTAAAGCCTCAAATCCCTTTTATCTCCACCTCTTTTATGTACTGTGTCTTTACACCTTGTTATTGTGCAGAAACTATTGGTGTCCCACCCATACAAGAACCTGATGACATTCGGGGGCTGTAAGCAGGATTTCATGCTGGTGGTTGGTCACAGCATCGGTTCCAACGCCGCCAAGAACAAACCGACACAGAAGCATCTGTTTGCTATGAAAGCCTCTGAGGTGAGAAGAGGTCGGATGGTTCAAAGCAGGAACATTTAGTACTCAAACGACCCCCCCCCAAATAAAAAAAAATGATGACATCACAGCGGTAGAAACTGTAAAAAAATGAATGGGGCCAAAATCTCTTATGAGACTCAAGATTCTAAATGAAACCAGAACACGTGTGTTGGGGATATCAAGAAGGAGTTTTGACATTATTATGGGATGCCACAGGCCCTACAACATGGCAGCCATTTTGTGACAAAGTATGACATTTGTCAATTTTCACATTTTCCCACAATATGGGGAAAGAAAGCTTTTGTTTGAGCAAGATTCACAGAGAAACTTGTCAGGTCAGGTTAAGACTACAAACACAACTGACGGTCTGTTGACCTTTGACCATAGGAAGAGGCTGCCATTTTGAGAGAAGGATTGTTGTTTTTTTATTAATTTGTCAGATGCAGCTCTGACCAGGCTAGCAGAGGGAGAAGAGGGGGAGTCAGTGAGGCTTTTGTGTGGGCCGAGTAGCAGCTGCTAAGCTAGTGGTGGCGAGTGAAAAGGGGGCGGTGAGGGCGACAGTGGGTAGCGCCTGTGGGCTATTATTTATTTGTTTTTTTACTTACTACTTGAATGAAACATGCAGCATGAACGAGCCCGCCTGTTTCTGTGACAGATCCGGGAGATCACGCTCCTCATCTCCAGCTACATCAACAGCGCGCATCAACAGAAGGCAGCAGCCCACCACCTCTCCGCCCCGGCTCTGATGGTGGCATAGCCCAGGGAGACGCCCACAAACAAACCAAAATAAACCCTCCGCCATCATCACCCCTCTGCTGCAACCAAAATACAAACAAAGCAGAATTCTTTCCCGGTGTTTTCTCTGTCAGAGGCAACATGGGGCAATAAAGGGAGATTCCCTGTTTTTTAATGCAAACTTATAGTCTTTTGGGTTTTATGTAGATTTGTTTTCAAAGTATTTGGAGTTTTAAAACTTCCAAGCACTTTCATGTGTTGAGTTTGCACAAAAGATCTTAAATGAAAGGAAAGATTAGAGCAGATTTTAAATGTGGTTTGGATTTTTAAATCCCGTCACTCCTAGTTGCATCTTTTGACGAATTATTTAGAACTACAGGTTGGCTCATTTCAATTAAATTAAGTATGTTTTCTTTAAATTTACAAGTAAACTTGTGATTAAAAAAAAGCTCTACTCTTTAATAGCTAAATTAGGAAACATTTAGTCAATTTCTGTATTTATTTTACACTGCAATAAAAGTCCCTTTGTTGTCAAAAAAGCCTTTTTTTTGTATTGTCTGCAAACACCAAAGCTTTCTGATAACTTTTATTTGTAGATGCCTTCTTTCATAGGTTCTAAGCAAGAAATAGATGAAGCATTTAAACTTTATAACTTTATAATGAAAATTGGTGTTTTTAACACGTTCTTGTGGCAATGTAGCCATGAGGGGGCTCAGTCAAGTCTCATTGTGCCAGTCCCAAGCCCGGATAAATTCAGAGGGTTATGTCACCAAAAATGGGAATCAAACAACACGGATCAATGACCTCTGAAGGGAAACATCGAAAGGAAAAGAAGAACATGTTCTTGTACTTTTCCGATGATGGAGGACACAAGTTTGGAAAGAAACTGAAGTTCAAAATAACAAAGCAAGAGTTTATTTTCATCATTTTAGACACTACTCATTCCTTTCTGTTTTCTTTTCTGTCGATCTTTACATCTGAACAGGAAGCAGTGTAGACGCTTGGTTTCAGGCTTCTAACAGATTTGCATATAAATCGCCATGAGCCTTTTGATGAGAAAAGGAGGAATGTTTAAATGCTTTTTTTGTTCTCCTAACTTTAGATTTCCTTTTATTTTTCTTTGGTATGTCTTTCTACACCCATACAGGAAGTCAAATTCTGCAGCTATAGCACCATTATGAGAAATGAGGGTTAGGACACCTTATGAGAAACCAAAGAATCTGTAGACAGGAAGTGTTTTGACAAAGTCCTAAGGAGAAAGTCAGAACCGTCTGCTCTTAGTTACTCAGCAGCCAGGAGTGGAGGCCGAGTTCAATCATTTGCAAATACTGGAGAGCTTTCTGAACTTAATGTTCGTCAAACGAATTCACTTTCTAAACCTGTAGTTCCTGCACCACAGCAACTGGAACAGTCCACTCTGATGGCACAAGCATTCGTTTTTACTTTGCTCATCCAAAACGGTGGGAATGAGTGGGTCTGCTTTGATCTGGTCGCTGAAAGCACCTTGTTTGTGGAAGGGCGTGGTTGTGGAAGTTTCATAACCTTAATACAAAAGCGAAAATGTAAAAAAAAATCTATAATCCTACATGTAATTTTGTGGATTTCTAGTTCAAATTGTTTCTATTAATTTTCTGTGGAAAATACTCTAAAAGTCCTTAATGGACTGGATGATTAAGCTTCACTGTCACAGCCTCTGTAGAGCTTTCATTGAAACGTCGCAGCTACAGCCCTAAAAAGTCATGCCGAAACCTGTCGCAGGTTTTTACAAGAGGCACACCTTCATTCCTGAGAACTAGAACGGGAGAGCAGCCTCAGACGACACAAGACCTGCCTAAACTGGTTACAGACCAGCTTTTGTGCCACAGTTGCTATGGGGATGAAAGGAAGGTTGTCATTGGAGATGGTTTAAATTGAAACTAGTTATAGTTGGGGGGGGAGTGCAAATGAGCTTTAGTTTTAGTTGACAGTTAACACCTTTACAGCTTTCATGCATCACCAGTAAAATCTTAGCAAATGTTTAACCTGAAGTTTCGCAGTAAAGCTGGTTCAGAAAAAAAACAGGACTTTGACTTGTGAGTCGAAAAACCAGAAAAGCCAGTTGAACCAATTCTCAGGAAAACAGGTCCTCTCTTGCTCTAGCTTTGACCAAGAAGTTCACAGCCTCAACTTTTGATTTGTTTTAGTTGAAAAAGGAAAAGATATAAAAAAAAAAAAAAAAAAAAACACAACTCAACTCTTAACAGTTCATACATTCCCCAAGAGAACTTTATTAAAAACAAATGCAAACACAACACTGTACAATCTAAGACACGTTCCTTAAAACAAGTTTAAGAATAAAATGACAGCTTGAAAAACAAAAAAAAAAAAACAAGTCAGAGCATTTGAAGTGGCCGATGTTTAGTACATAAATAAACGGTGGAACTTATAATGCCACAAATAAAAAGCTGTTTTTCCTAAAAACATCAGTTTCAAGTCAAACATGATTTAGTAAAATTCCACTGAAGGAAAAAAAAAAAAAAAAAAAAAAGAAAGTCCAACAGGAAGTCCAAGCCCCGTCTGTTGTTCTACTTGGTATCCATCTCCCGGTCACTCTGCTGTAAGGAAGAGGGACAGGAGAGATGTTAAAGTCACATCATTTATACATAAAAAAAAACTAATTAAAAAATTTTTTGTCTTACCTGCGTTTGTTCGTACTTTTTGTCAGTTTGCTTACGCTTACGATTCCAGAAGAACTGAAAAACAGCACAGTTTCAAACAGAATTCTCTCATTTTCTTTGACTGATCTATACCGAGAACTCACCAGAAGCAGCACGCCGGTAGCCACAATCAGCAACACAACCACAATGGCAGCGATGACTCCCCCCGCCAAGCGGCTCATTTTGAATGTTGGGGGAATCACGTCCACATAGTACACTACGATGTTGGTCAAAGTTAGATTTTGGTTTCCCACCTTAGGAGAGAACTTGCTCTGCTCCCTAAACAGTGAGCTCTTCTTAATCTGCAGGAGGAGAGAAAGACAATGCATCACAATTCATTCTGAATGCGGCCATATTGGATTTAGAAAAACGTTTGCTTACATCTTTTTCCATGTAGTAGGCCATATCAGGCAGCCGAGTAACAGTGTCATTCTTATCTTTCTTTATGTCCACCTGGATCTTTTTGCCATCAGCGTCATACTGAAAAATGATGCGTTTGTTAGTAATCATGTACAGGTGAAAGTAGCAATTGCAATTATTCAAATCTTACCTCAACCTCCTTCACCAAAGCTTTGTCAAAATTGTAGCGTTCTTTAATGGCATCGCCAAAAGCGCTGTAAAGAAAGCAGCAGATTAAGATTGTGAAATGTTGCCAGAGTTCTCATTAGATCTTTCTGCTGAACTGTGCTAACCTCTTCAATAAGTCCGCATTTAATTGCCCAGCCACAGGTTCATGGTCCAGAATCAAACGGATCCAGCTGAGGAGGAGGAGAAGATGATGTCAAGTTAGATACAATCCATGGAAAATGAAATTCAGGGAGGGAAAAAAAAAAAAAAAAGAAACTTACTAGGTCTCCACCAACTTTTCACACTTTATGTTCTTGTCTTCTTTTTCTGTGCGGCGCACCCCAGCGCTGTTGACGCACCAACACTCCTCGGTGTTGTTGCACTGTTTGGCCTTGAACGTACCGTCGGACTCACATTCTGGATCGTAGATGCCATCGTTGTCGACAAACCCAGTCTCTGGCTTCCCTATGGTGCGTGTGTCTTTGCCGTGTTTTTGTCTGTACAACTCTCCCTTCATCAAGAAGCACTTTGGGGTCACTGAGGTTGAAGAGAAAATTATATTAATATGAGGAAGTGTGACATTTGCGTGTGTGTGTGTGTGTGAGACATTTGCGTGTGTGCGCGTGTGTGTGTGTTCCTTAACATACGTGCGTCGCAGTTTAACTCTGTCTTGCCGACCTTGTCCAATTGAAGCATACACTGGCATGGTGGATTCTCATTACAGTCGGCCCACTTCATTTTTTTGCATGTACCTAGAAACATCAGAACTGTTACAGCAGAGCTTTAAAGTTAAACGTTCACTTCACATGTTGAACTTGTCATTTTAAAGCAGGCGCGTGCCAATCCAGGCCTCGAGGGCCGGTGTCCTACACGTTTCCCCACCAACACGCCACTGAACCTTCCTTATTGGCTAAACACACCTGATCTAGGTAATCAACTGCTGAGAAGGTAGGATTTTTTGAAAAACCAGCAAGAGGCCGGCCCTCGAGGCCTGATTTGGACATCCTCATTTTAACAGGGAACTTGAAAAGGAAGTGGGTTTTTTGGGGGGGGGTTTGTTTGTTTTAAAGGAAAGGGTTTACACAACACTGTAGCCGCGGACAGGTAGAGCGGCAGCTGTACAGAGCACCTGGGCGTTGGCTTCTCCAGAGAACCATTTCCCCCACCCCCCCACAGGAGTCTCGTTTACCACACCTGAGCGCGCGCGCACACACCTTTGTTAAATCCTCTTGACTCCTACAGACAAAACGAGCCGAGAAGCGCTGTTTTTTCCCCCCCTATCAGAAAAAAACTAACAAAACTTCTAAAAATGACTTACAACCGCCGACTGCTGGTGTTCCCACCGCCAAGGCAGCAACAAGCGCAATAATCCACGCGTTCATGATGAAGAATTCCAGAAAGGCTTTTCTTCTCGACCCTTCGTCCGCTGAAGTCAAGGCTGGAGCGTCCTCGCTCAACAAAGCGCTAGTGTTCCTGTCCCAGGTGAGTCCTGGTCAAACCTGTTCCGTAGAGGGAAAACCACCGCCTTAAACGCGCACGTAAACACACCGGGCACGAGCTCCGCCTTCTGTTCTTTCCAACCTGTCAGCGGGTCACTGCTGCTGTTCGACTGGAGGCTGTGCAGGTGCAACAGGTACATTTAAGACACGCGGCTGTGACGCGCCTGTTCCGCCCATGACCATATATGGAGCCAGTCTCTGTCTCTGTTGTTTTTTTGTTTTTTTTCCCCCTCAATCGAATCTTAATTCGGGTTTCAGTTGTCTTTTCCAAACTCAATAGGAGCGAATTTAGAGGGGAAAAAGTCCTGCCTTGATGTTGACTGCTGATGGTACCCGGAAATTGAGGCATGTTTGAAGATTCTTTCACTTCCGTGTGAGATTTGATGAAATTCAACTGTTTCCAGCCCTTAGCAAAAGTTTATTCTATTCAGTATACTTGAGTATAACTTTGGCCATATATATAGTGTAGCATACTAATTAAATACTAAATTGGAATATTTTAAGTTTACAAGATGAAAAGTAAACTTTAAGTATACTGCCTCACTTTTACTACAGACTAAGTATCCTTGGACAACACTTAAATAGACTTTTTTGATAAGTGTGTATCAAAACATAACCAATAACAACACGTCCAGTTTGCTTTCTGTTATATTTGTCGTTATCCATTATTTCATCCACTTTTTTTTACTTAGAATTATTAAAAGTTGGTGTTCAAGTTTTCTCCAAGAAGTTTTGTGAGCATTTGGAAAAACCGATAAGAAACCTGTTTGTTTTTCTTGAGTAGGTTTGGACTGTAACACCACCTCTGCCTGCAGCTGTTTAGCTCACTAAACTGAGTCTGGGAAACATTTTTCTGTTTTTGTGAGTCACAGCGCTGAGTCAGGTTTCATCACATGACTCGTTCCACAAATGTTCTCAGAAACCAGCTTCCATTTTTCTGTCGTCATAGATTGATTGATATCCTGTTATTTTCAAACACAAAATGAAATAGTTCAATTAACATAGTAAACAGAAAGTGATTTAAAAAGTGCTCAAAAATAAGTGTGTAGTATTAAATCCCACCCCCATCGTATGCATATTTTTTGCATTCACTTTTACACGTTAAATATATGATCATTATTCACATAAACACATAGAAATTAAAGAAACAAACAAAAGCATCAAGATACCAAAATTATATCACAAAGTCACGATTGTCTGCAGATAGCCAATACGCTTCTCATTTTCTAGTGTATAAAGTTTACAACTTTTTAAAAAAATGTGTTTAATTGTCTAACACTTTTACTCAATGGTACTTTCTTCTATGTTACACCACAATCTCATCCCACAGGCAGAAATGCTCAGACTATTTTGGGTTGCCCATACACAAGGTTGTTGGATGTCTTTGGTATTTCTTAGTAAATTTTCTCCTTCTCTTTCCTAAACAGTTTTTGTATGTTTTGTGAAAGTAGCTTAGCTTTAAACGTTATTGTATTTGTATTGTAATTATTGCATTGTATTATATTTTACTATATCTGTAACCTTTAGAAATGTTGATTTATAGAATAAAATGCTGATGTGTTCATAATTACCGGTATCCACATATATATGGGCTCAATAGAAGGCCATAAAGATTCAAAACCACAACTGAATGAATTCGCAAACGCAAATGCATGTTCGCACATAATTTAAGTTTCATCAAGCCGCAAAATAAACCTGCCCAAAAAATGTAGGTTTGCAAATTTGTGACTGGATGGCCAAAAAAATCAAACTGTCCAATCAAAGATCAGGTAGCTTCCTGCCGTCCTGCCCTGTCGCAGGCTTTAAGAGGGATTTCAGTGACCAAAGTGACCAAGAGGAATGTACAGTGTTCCAGTTTTTTGCGGCGTTTAGTTGTGTCACTTACATGACTCACTTACGTGACCCCTTATGTGCTGTCCTCAGCATGTTTTATGAATTTTGAACGTTTGCACTGTACAGTTTATGTTTGTGCATTTACTGATGCAAACTTTGAAAAAGGTTTTTTTCTCACGCCTCTGACATGCAGATTCTATTGGTCTGCAACGCGCTGCATTCTCTCTGTCTCTCTTTTTTCTGCCCTGCTCACTTTTTACAGAGTTAAAGGAAGTGAACCTCATGTTTCTTTGGGCAAAGTCTACCACTGATCAGTGGTAGGACCTGGGCCCTTGGGTCAAAAGGTGCAATTCTGCATTTGACTGACAAAAAAAAACTTAAAAAAACAACTGACTCTGCTGTGATGTTTTCTCCATCTCATCAGCAAAAACAAAATGCTGTTCTGTAAACCTGCTGTCATTTTTCTAGGCCACAACATCAGCGCTGAAGGTAAAAGTCTTTCTACTAAACGTCTGACAGCAATCGAACAGTCTCCTCGACCAGAGACAGTTAGACAGCTCTTGACTGGACTGACAAAGCTGACAAATCTTTAGTCAGCTTTTAAGAAAGCCCAACAATCACCACCAACTCTTGGACTGCCTGACCCGAGCAGACTGTTCACACAGACTGTTGAGACACAATTCTTGTATGATTTCTGTCCTCCTGCAGGATTAATGGGGCACCACTTAGATCAATGAGCTAGTTTTCCTGTAAGTTAGATCCGGATGCTGTGGGACTTCCACGCTGTCTTTGCGCCATAGCGGAAGCTGAGAAGGCTCTCACAGCATCTCGTGATATCGTAGGTTATTCACCCCTGATCCTGCTGGTTCCTCATGAGGTCCACATTATTCTGTCGGAACACAGAACTTCTCATTTTTCATTGCCTAGGTTCCTCAGACATCACACCTGTTTCTGGAACTGCCTAATGTCACTGTGAAACGTTGCAACATTCCTAACCCAGAAACTCTTCTTCCAACTGCGGAAGAAAGCACACCTCATGACTGTGTGACTGAGCTAAATCTCACATGCACATCTCGTCCTGATCTTCAGGACACTCCTTTGAATAATCCTGATCTCATCCTGTATGTAGATGGTTCTGCTTCTCGTAATCCACTGACTTCCCACTGCTGCGCTGGCTATGTTGTCTGCTCAGACCATGACACAGTAGAGTGCGCATCTCTGCTGTCCCATTACTCTGCTCAGACAGCTGAACTTGTTGCGCTCACTCGTGTGTGTGTGTGTTCGCAAAAGACCATTAAGTTAACATCTACACTGACTTACGCTACACTTTTGGTGAAGTTTATTATTTTGGTGCACTCTGGAAGCGCCGCGGCTTCCTCAAAATTGCATTTTCCTTGATTGCCAGTCTCCTGGATGCCGTTCTTCCTTCTCATACATAGGGTCACGCACATGCACTCGTACATGCAGGCATATCTAAGGCCCACGCGTGCACATTTATGTTGGGCCGTGCACATATATGAGCACATTTATGTGCTCATACGTGCAGACTTCAAGGCCTATATGGGACTACACGCAAGCTGTACAGGGTCATGCACGTGCACATGTTCGTGCACGCCTATTTAGGCTTGCTTTTTGGTTTTTAAATTTGGAAAATTATTGTAATGTGACGCACTTTGAGCTACTTTTGTCAGAAAAGTAAAAAAAAATAAAGTCTGATTTGATCTAAAACACAGTATGTGTGTAAGCATGTATCTTTATCTGTTTAAAATAAATACTTTTTTATTGAATATTCAGTCAGCTTATGGCTGTTTGTCTAAGTAGGTTAAATGCATGTTTTTGTTTAAATATAGGGTTCTCCTTTGTTGCTTGAGTTAACACTTTTCTGATTCTGAGATATAACTCGATTTCATACTTTAAGAAGATATTTAAGAATTTAAACACTTATAAATACGGAAGTGAATAATTAAAATCTTTGTTTCTTATGTAAACATTTGTAGTAAAAATAAAAAAATAAATATGTCTATTATTCATCTAACTGTAGGCCTACCTAACAGATACACACAAATGTCATTATGATGGATATAAAAGCCATGGCTACAGCCCGCATCTTTACTGTGAAATACTTACTTTTTAGTATTCTAATCAAAAAAGTACAACAGTAATTTACTTTTTCTGTACAATATCTCTGATGAAAGGATGAAAACAAACAGTTTCGCCAAAGGTATCGATCATTTTCACAGCTTGACACAGAGAGAGCACAGGTGAGTCACTGCAACAAGTAAGAGGCGGAGCAAAGCAGCTCCAGATCCTGACAAAAAAAACAGAGATCACTCAGCTGAAGACTCACAGAGGAAACGTTGTGAAACTAAAAAAAAAAAAAAGACTTTTACTGTGAAACTGCTGCCAGCCATGGAGAACGTTTCCCAGTGCGACACCTTCTGGTCATTTTCTACATTTGCATGCACTCCTGTTATTGTCGTTTTCACACATTCACACATTCACAGTGAACGTTAAGAAAAAGAAAATGTTTTCTCCTGATAGTCTGTCATCAGCTCACATACTTTACCTCCAACATAATCTATAGCATTACATTCATTAGTGATCATCCTAATGAATTATGTGAGTGTCCAGATTAATGCAATAAGTATATTTTTAAATACAGTTTAAAGTGTTACCTGACAAACGTTTGTCTTTAATCAGAATATTTGATCCCTGAACATGATTGTTTCCTTCAAAAAAACTCTTAAATATGTCAAACAGCTGAACTGAGTTCAGAAATGCAGGAAGTTTGTCCAAATGAGAGAATATTTCAGTAAGGACAAAACTTTTTTTAATCACACGGATTAACTTTATTTAAAACCGTTTCCTTCACAAGAGACGTTGAGCTGTAACTCCTCTGTGACATTATGATACAAAGCAAAGTTTGCATGAGTATGTTAGGTCTCATTTGAACATGTCTGTACTGGTTCCTCTTTATGCGAGCTATTTCTGCCAAATCCCAACCGGCTTTTGGGTTTACAACTTCAAACAAACACACCTTAAACACACCACAATTCATTCCTTTAATAAACTCACTCTTTTCAGTCTGCAACCTGTTTACCTGGAAATTTAAGAGGAAGGGGGAACTGAGCCATCAACCAGAGGCAGAGATAAAAGAAGCAAGCCAACTGAATTTCACAATTCTGTAAACACTAAGGTGTTCATTTAAGACAATCGTAGGCCATCCCAGTAAAAAAAAAAAACCCAATAATCTGAGTTCACTTTAAAAAAAAACAACAAAAAACAGCTTACTAAATGCAAATGTTACACTTGCCAAATAACCAAAACTTCTTCATGTATGTGATGAAAACCTGATTCTTAGTGTGATCCTATTTATAATCTATAAACAAACAAAAGATGAAAACTGGATCAGTACTGGTTTATGAACCTCCTAATCATACTGTGATATATATATATATATATAAAACATCTGTGGGTGGTACCTCACCCCAAGCTTGCGTCATCTACCAGTACCAGAGGCCTGGGGGCTTGAGGCTCCTGTGCAGTATCTTACCTGTTTCTGGCACCGCAAACTATTCTGTCAACCAGGAGTTGGTGTTTAGCTCCTGTGGAATCTCTACCAATGCCCTTCTTTGCCCTTCTCTGTGTTGCTCATGAATTTATCCAGTTTTTTTCTTTTTCGAAGAGCTCTACAAAAACATCGGTGATCACGCCTCCATGTTGATCGCGGGCCTTCAAAAATAAATTAACGAATAAATAAACTTTCTACCCACAAAAAAAGTAACGTTCAGTCATTGAATAGCAAACACTTCCTGCAACTAACCTGTGCTTGTGGCGACGGCGGTTTGTCCTGCACTCGTAAACTACCACTCCAAATGTAACCTGGACCGAATCTCAGTGTTGTTGTGTTTTACTTATTAAATAAATAGTTGCATGTTATTAAGCATAAAGAATACATCATTTTTTAAAGTAAATTTCTGTGAACATCTTTTCAAAACCAGCAAGAAAATTTAAACGAAAGGTTTCATAGATAACATTTATTTGTGTGTACTATGTTTTACCATAAAAACTCATGGCTATAAGAAAAATACAATCCAATGAATGATCCTGATGTTTTTAATCAATATATATAATAATGTGTTTTCAGTAATTTAGAGTAAAAAAGAAAAAAAGTTTCAACGAACTACGAAAGTCGGGTGTGAGATTCGTACCCGGGGTTTTTTCCGATAACAAAAATTACAGTGCATGAGGACGAGCCACATTCACCACAAAAACAAGAAGCCAATAAAGGGGCTTGTTACTTTATAAAGACAGCTACCCACAAAATGCTGAGTGAAGGGCTCGCTCAGGTTGTCACGAAAGGATTTGTTCATCCATGGATTTTTAGTATTTAAACAGGAATCATGTGTTTTTGTTGTATGGTTTGTTATGGTTGTATGTTTGAGCATTTAAAATTAAAACTTCACATTATTTTATGAGTTTTAAGTAGCATGCATGCCAAAAAAGTGCGAGCACCCTGATTTAGAGTGAGCTTCAGTCCCGCTGTCTGGATGACGACCTCTTCCGTGGCGTTTCCGTCTCTCTCTGACCGTGTTTGCAGACTGTCGCGTGAAGAGTTCAGGAAACTCCGATGTCCCGAAAGGAATACATCAGGTTATGAAAATGAATGGAAGTTCAGGAGATCCGATCCACCATATTGGACGTGTATTCTACCCAAAGTCACTGAAACCGTCACGTGCCCAAAGTTGAGTCCCTGATTGGTTGACACAGACGTGGCGACCTACCTAGAGTTAGGATTTTTTTACTCTGGCTCGCCCCGCCCGCCTCTGAATTTGCGTTACGTCGCTTAATTAGCGCCGTTTCCAGACTTTCATGCCGCAGAAGCTCAATTCGCGCCGAAACCATTGACTTTTCATTGAAACTGGCTGCCTTCGCAGCGCGAATCGCGTTCAGTGTGTAAGCACCTTAAAATTTCGCGATCTGCTCCACAGACTTCTAGTGGAGCATTTATCCAGAATAATAGGCTTGAAATTTAAAGCGCTAGTCAAATAATAAAACATTAAGTATCCAATATTGATCGGGAGATAATGACCGATACTAAAAATACTGACACTACATCTCCCATCAACCCCAGCACACAGTTTCTGGATGCCTCACACCTGACTCTCATCTGCTAATCAGCCACAGTACACTTTAGCACTGCTCAGAGCCACGCTCAATGCAAAGTATTGTTTGTGCCGTTCAGTCTGCATACCGACATTTTATCCTGATCAGATCACCAGTTTAACTCACCCTGCTTGCATTTGACTCTGCCTCTTTTTCACCTGCCCTGACCTTTCCCTGGATTCTGACCTTGATTTAGCTTTGTGGACTTTTAGCTGAGCTTTGCCTCATGGATGTCTGTCTGAGTCAATAAAACCTGATGCGCATGGAACCAGCTGTCTACCTGTTTGTGACAGTTTGTGTGTATGTATATATATATATAGAGAGAGAGAGAGAGAGATGGATAGATTTGGTTTTATGTTTGACATGTCTGTTTTGAACACGAGTTTCCTGTTAGATTACTGTCAAAGATATGTCACAGGGTTACAGGCATTCATATCGATTCAATCAATTCAACAAAGTGCACATATGTTCTGACTACAACTACAGGTAGAACTTCAGGGGGAAAAAATGGCACTTCTGCAATGAGAACAATCAGGCACTGAAGAACAGTTTACATGCTTTTGTTTTTTAGCAATACTTTATTAATGTTATTTAAAAATAGATCATTGATCACATATAGATAAAGAATCACCACCAATCTTCCTGTGGCAGCAGTGACGTCATAAACAAGAGACAACAAGAGACTGGTTTGTTAATACAATAGAATAAAACACTTAAAAATAAACCACTTAGACTACATTAAGGGCTGTGAAGATAAGGCTAAAACACATCAACTTCTGCCATTTACCAGCAAAATAATAATAATTTAAAAAATGAAAGTGTGGTATTCTGAGCCTGCTAACATTTTTTTGTTAACCTATGCAAGAGTCGGCTGCCAGTTTGCCTGCTTTAGCTCCAAGTTAGGGTTCTTGTTTTTTTTAGTTTCATCATTCTTTTTATAGTATCTCTTTTTTTAAGGAATAACACTTTTTTACACCTAATAATTGGCATGCCTGCTGCCTATTTTTTGGACTGTATTCCTCCACCTGGGTCTGAAATGACCAGCTGGAGCATTGGTTAGACAAAAATTTTCTAGAAATTTGCCTCTGAGCTGTGGACGGGACTGCTGGTGTGGAGTAAGCCTGTCCTGACTTCCCATGATCACTTTTTCTTTCACTCTCTCCCACTAGCTCACAGCCCCTCACACCCAACATTACCGGTGCAACAAAAATGTCGAGCAATTTTGGAGCTATCCAGCCATACACTTTTGAGCCAGATTCTAGCTCGGGTGAGGAAAACAAAGACGTACACGGATCTATTTGTCAACAAGTAGATGCATCAGAGTGGAGCGGAGCAAGGAGCTTGCGCCTCATGGTGTCGCACCTCGGTCACAGCTACAAGCTTTTTCCAATGACCTTTTTTCATCTGCTCCTGATTCACAACGATTTGAATAAAGAAAGATTCAGAAATGTATTTTAATCTTAATTTTCTTAATATATGTCCTCTATCATCAGATGCCTCAAGAACATGTTAAAAACCCAATTTTCATTGGAGTGGGTCTTTAAGAATTAAACAAGCTGTAGAGATTTTTATGATCTTGATGAGGTTTCAGCACAGAGAAATCCTGTTTACATTCTGCTTTGAACCCATGCTTTCACGGCAGCTGTTGTTGTATTTTCTTCTTTTCTCAAAGTTCTCAAAGTTTGTTCTCTTGGGTGAAATTGTGTATTTTTAGGGGATGTTTGTTTTTTAGTTTGTTTGTTCATGGAGCTGCTTTGTGCTTAATAAACGGATAAACATTCATGAACACGGAGACTGCATACTCCACGTCTGACAAAAGCACTCTACTTTTAGTTGCATTATTCCCAGATGATCAGTTGAAGGAACGATATCCTGAAACGTTGTTTATCGAAAATGTGGCACGTAGGCCTCGGGGTTTGAAACATTTATTGTCCACGAAGCGACATAAAACCAGGAGAATATGGGTGTTCCCCTTCCCAGAGGTTTAATGTATCAGGGCAGAGCTGGATCTGTTTGCTCATTGTCATCGGTGGGTTGGGGGTGACGGTAAAGTAGAAATTTTTCATGAAGTCGGGATGAGAGAAATCCAGAAAAGACGACTGTTTCATTTCCACGCTGAGGAAGAGAGGATAAAGAGTCGAGGAAACATGAGGTGAGTACAAACCTTCTCTGCTTCAGGTTTAGTTCTGCTTCAGACTTCATGTTTCATTTTTACTTTCTCATTCTCCTTCATTAGCTTTAGTCAATTTCTTTTTTGAGCCTATTTTAATGAAAGACAGTCAAAGAGGATTTCTTTTTTGCCATTTGTATTAAAAAACAATTTAAAAACAAATAACTTAAATGAAATGTTATCGACCTTTTCTGATGAACACCTGTCGATCAGTCAAATTCAGTTTGATTTTTAATGTGTTTTGCATGGAGGCCAGGTTAGCCTGGGAGTATAGCCTGACCATTCTTACAAATATAATGTTTACTTTAAAAGTTAGAGATTTAAAAACATAACGTGATCATTTAAACATACATGCTGAGTGATCATTGAGAGGAAAGCATCTATAGTAACAAGAGATGTTGAAAAATGAAAAATTTAAAGAAGAAAAGAAATAAAGTGTTTTTTTAAGGTAGGAATTTTTCAGAAATATCAAAATAATAAAATGTATTCATTATTATTCGATTATTTAAATAGTAATTCTAAGAGCAAAAAAAGGTTCCTGTAGGTCGCATAACATTACATGATTCCTCATAGTATAACATATTGTATTACATGCTGTACATTGAGGTCTTTTCAGGTTAAATCTTTGAATGCATTCGCTCCCAGCTCAGTCCCCAGAGAAAAACTCGATCGTTCTCGTTTCGAGAAACAGTCGATTCATTTTGGGTCAGCTGCTCTAAGACAAAGACGGCTGGCGTCACTCCATCTCTGTTCCGGAGTGTTTGAGCTCTGGGTTGATCATGCGGTGCACCTGTCAGTCACAGGTTTTATAAGAAACTGATAGCTGGAAATTGAAATATAAAACAAAAACCAAACTGATTTTGAAAAAAAAACAATTGATTGGGATCAGTCTTCTTAACTCATCTGACTCAGACACAAGATCCAGCTGAAACCAAAAACTCTGCAAGACTGACTCCTCTTTCAGTTAGAACACTATGAATGGTATAAATCTAGCATTTGTTAGACATTAGAACATTGTTTATTTGTAGTTTTGTTTTCATTACAGCTGCTTTTGGAAGTTGATTGAATGGCTGAAACGTTGAATTACACGTTTTCTGTAATTGAAAAGTGTTTTTAGACACAATAAAAGGACAGTGGGTCCATTTCTTGGTTTAGTGAGTGCACATTTGTTCAAAAGCTGCTGTCTTTGTAAATGGCATATACTGATATAGTGCTTTACTAACCTCTTAGAAAGCCCAAAGCACTTTACAGTCACAATCCTATTCACCCAGGCACACACATTCACACGCTGATGGCACACACATTCACACGCTGATG
>BSAI01000096.1:21014883-21050958 GCA_036245035.1 Adrianichthys oophorus
CGCATTCACACACCGATGGCACACACATTCACACGCTGATGGCACACGCATTCACACACCGATGGCACACACATTCACCCACCGATGGCACACACACATTAACTCATTGATGGCAGCTCTGTTGCCAAACACTGGTGCCAACCTATTATACAGTGTTTGAGGTAACGGATCACAAATTAACAAATTACTGTAATTTAATTACTTTTGTCAGTAACTGAGTAATGTAACAAATTACAGTTCAAATTTCAGTAATTCATAGCAATTACTGGACTATAGAATACCACGTTACTTTGTTACCGTACTTTGGTTTTGTAGGCTCTGACATTTTCTCTCAGTCAAATTGTGATGAAGAGACTGAGATGGTTGGACCTATGTCCAAACGGTTTAATAACAAATAGCAAGGGCAAAACATGAATGTGGTCGGAGTCCAGGCCAGGGTCAAAACAAAAGGACGAGGCAGAATGACAATGAACAGGCAAAGGTCAAAGCACGGGTAATGAGACGATAGGACTACTGCTCTGACTTTCTGCAATGCAAAAGAAGACTTAGCGCAGGTAATGAGGCTGGAGTGGGTATATATGTTGGTTGACATGATGATGATCAGATGTGCAGGAAGGTGTCTGTGGTGGTGGCTGATGGGAGTTGTAGTGTGAAGCCAAAAAGGGTCAGTACTCTGGTGAGTAGTAGTTTTTTTTTTTTTTTACCTTTATTTAACCACAGAAGTCCTATTGAGATTAAAAAATTTTTTCAAAGGAGCCCTGTTAAATGAAAGACAAGAGGATCTTGGTTGTGCGAAGCTGTTCTTCCCTTGAAAATATTGAGTGGAATGAAAAAAATGTGTGGAAAAAAGTAAAGTAAAAGTAGTGGAGTACTTTTTCAACTTTAAAGGGATATTTTTCCTGACACTTACTTAGCTGCCAACAAGTCAAAGAGAAGATAAGTGTGTTGGAACCTGATGCTAATACAGTTAAGGTTCCCTGGTGTTTCAAATAATAAATAATATGACATGCAAATGACACAAATCTCCACAAGAGAGCAAACGTCAATGACTGCAACCCAGAAGGAGGTTTGATTTAGTTTACTGTAGATATTCCGGCATTTTTGTAACCAGACACTCAGCTCTCAGTGTCCACCCTGATCCGTCTTCTGAGAAACAGACAATAGCTCTACAACTGCAGGGTTTTTCTTTTTTTGGCATTTTGAGGATAACTGTCAGAACAAACGAGAAATCATTGAAATTTATCTCAAAATTTATCTCTGCTTTCAAGCAGCTCTCTTTTTTGAAAATTAATTGATTTTTTTGCTTTCACTTTAATCTTCTTGGTTTATGTCTTTATATGTACTACCTGTCAGCCAGAGTAAAGCATGAACATGAATATATGTGAAAATTAAAGCACATTTACTAAAAGCCCATTAATTAATGCACTATAAAATTGATTTTAAAAACCATTAACGTGTTGGACACGGAAATGGAATTTTAAAGTTACTTTTATTTTTATGAGTGATTTTACTCAGTGTTATGAACCAGGACCAGATGATAAAATGCTGTTTGAAAAAGATCATACGTGTGACCCAGAAAATAGAAAACTCCCTGCTCAGCTCCATTCTAATGCATCCACTTGTAGACAAATAGATCCGTGTACGTGTTTTTTTTCCTCGTCTGAGCTGGAATCTGACTTAAACTGTACTGCTGGATAGCTCAAATATTGCTCGCCATTTTTGTTGCACTGATAAGAGTAACAGTCCCACCCACAACTCAGAGGCAAATTTCTAATTTACTACTGTTTCTATGTGAAAATTATGCCCTAGAAAATGACTGCTTTTTAAAAAAAAATGTACTAAAAATGGCATAATCACAAATAAAAGGCCACTGGGAACGCTTTTACAATAGATCAAAAGATTGGAGTGGGACTTAAATAATTTATGAAGTTCTGATACAGACAGACCTCTGTTTGATATAAAGTAATTGTATGAAAATGACTTCGTTTAAAAGACAAACAAAATAAAAGGGTATAAGAAAAGATTGTCTTCATAAATGTTTTAATAATCTGAGCAACCTCTAATTTAGTCCTTCTTTTGCCTTGACAGATTTCTTTTCTTTTGGTTGCTGAGCATAACTGTGCTGATGGAAAGCAGCGGTGCAGGTATGTCACTTCTTCTAAACAGTATGCTCACTGGTTGTGTTTCTTTGCACTTGTTTAACATTCATCGGTAACCTACAACTGGAGAAACCAACTGACCAGCAGTAATTGGGGACCTCATGGATAAAGTCTCACCAGTTGTCACACACCTGACAGGCCTTTCTGACCACAAAGCTTCCAAAGAATTCACGTGTTTGATCAACAACACAGGGTCAGAGTTATGTAGACCAAATTGGAACATTTTTGTAGTTATTTGCATGTTACTAATGGGAGAGACAGAGCAGCTGCTGCATACGTTCTGTTGCAACAATGGGGAGGAAGGGATGTGTGAAGCAATAGTACTGAAGAAGGAGCACAGAGGTGACTGTAAAAACTTCCTGCTTGTTCACTTTGGAGTTATGGGCATACACCAAAAGACAAGCTCTTATGGAATGTGAATGTCTTCTTCAAGGAAGCCAATTTAATCAGCAGAAAGCTACCTAAGTTTTTGTGTCGTAAAAACAGGTTCCTCAAAAAAACTGATTGTAATCTACTGTGATGCACATCAACACACCCAATATCTGCACAAACAATAGACAACAGGTTTAAGAGTGCTCTTGCTCCAATCAAGTGAGGAATATCAATTTTGTGTAATGAGTATTGTATTTTTCTTGTCCTTTTCCCAGTTGATCCAAAGGAATGTGAGGCAGTAGGCAGCAAATGTCACTCCCAGGCTGATTGTATAAAGATCCAAAGCAGCTTCACCTGTGTGTGCAAGAAGGGTTTCCAGGGTGATGGTCTACAGTGTTTCGATATGGATGAATGTATAAGTCAACTCAACAAATGTGGCTCCAAGGCCACCTGCATCAACACCCCAGGCAGCTTCAACTGTATTTGCCTTGATGGATACACAGGGGACGGAATTGACTGCCAGGATATTAACGAATGCCTGATGGTCAACGGGGGTTGTCACCGTGATGCTATCTGTACTAATTTTGAAGGAGGGCGAAAGTGCCAGTGCAAAACTGGATTTAAAGGTGATGGCTTCCAGTGTACAGATAATGACGAATGTTCAAACCAAAGAATTTGCCACTGGAACGCCACCTGCACAAACAGTCCAGGGTCTTATGTCTGCACCTGCAATTCTGGCTTCAAGGGAAATGGAAACTACCTTTGTCTGGATGTTGATGAATGCTCAGAAAATCCTCATGTGTGCTCTTTTCTGCCGGGCTCTACAGGATGTGTAAACTTGCCTGGCACCTACCACTGCTCGTGCAAGAGTGGCTATGAAAGTAGTGGACAGAACTGTGTTGATGTCGATGAATGTGCAAACCAATTCTGCAGCAAGTTTGCAAAATGTGAAAACAGCCTTGGTTCGTACAAGTGCACGTGTAATAGTGGATTTGTGGGTAATGGTCTGGTGTGTGTAGACATCAATGAATGCACTGAAAACAATGAATGTGACCCAAAAGCTATTTGCATCAACCGAATGGGCACCTATGAGTGCTCTTGTCCAGACGGTTTTGTTGGAGATGGACGGAAGTGCAACGACATTAATGAGTGTGCTCAACCAAACATCTGCCCGTCTAGTACTACCTGTATCAACACTGATGGATCTTATTATTGTTACTGTGGCAAGGGCTACAACTTTAATGGCACCAAGTGTATTGACATTAACGAGTGTGAGGCAAAATTCTGTAGCCCCAATGCAACTTGCACAAATTCTCCAGGTTCCTTTACTTGTCAGTGCTTAGAAGGCTTCGTAGGAAATGGCTCAGTCTGTGAAGATATAGATGAATGCTCAACACCTTCAAAGTGCCACTCCAATTCCATTTGCATTAACCTACCTGGTTCTTACAGCTGTCCTTGTAATGTGGGTTATTCTGGAAATGGGATTTCCCAGTGCAGCGATATAAATGAGTGTTTAGTAGACAATGGAGGTTGCAGAAACAAAGCAACATGTCTCAACAGTCAGGGCTCATTCACCTGCCAGTGCCCTCTAGGCTTCATTTTGGTAAACAAGACCCTTTGCCAGGACATAAATGAATGTGAGACCCTCAATAATCCATGTGGTGTGAATGAAGAATGCAAAAATACAGATGGTTCATATAGTTGCCCTTGCCAGGTGGGGTACTACCACCCTGCAAGCAACATGGATTGCGCTGATATGGATGAATGCAAAAACAAACCCTGCCATACCAATGCCACATGCCTCAACACAATCGGATCATATTCTTGCACATGTAAGCGAGAGTTCACAGGAAACGGCAGCTACTGCACGGACATAGACGAATGTAAAATGAGCAACATATGCCACTCAAGAGCCTTATGCACCAACCAAATCGGAGGTTTCAACTGCTCTTGTCAGTTTGGATTTAATGGTGATGGCTTCAACTGTCAGGATGTGGACGAATGTTCCCTGTCCAACACCACCTGCCCTGCTTTTTCAAAATGCATAAACTCACCTGGTTCATATGTTTGCTCATGTCTAAATGGAACCATAGCCTTAAATAATAACTGTGAGACTCCACTTCAACTGTGCAATCCTGCTTGCGATAGCAACGGTTTTTGCCATGGTTCAGCTGCTGGATATCAGTGTGTCTGTGACTTGGGCTACGAGGGTAATGGATTGACTTGCTCTGACATAGATGAATGCCAGACGGAAAATGTTTGTCCTCAAAATGACACAGAGTGTACAAACCTCCCAGGATCATTTTCCTGTGACTGCAAGACAGGCTACATTCTCAATGGACCACACTGCATTGGTAAAGTACATTTTTCCTCTTTGATAATGCCTTAGTCACAACTCCCCGTACGGGTGGATAAAGGCCGTTTGCAGGTGAAAAATGGACAAACCTGTAGGGGGCATGAAGTTAGCTCACACAATATATCAATCTCATAGATCACTCTGTGATCCCGTAGGGTGAAAATTTTTATTCACATTTTTTTGTCTACGAACATGCTGTAGACAATAAGTCGTGGCAAACACTTATACAACATGTAAGGGTGAGCCAGGGCGAAGTAGGTAAAATGCAAGCTCTGTGCACGTCCTTTGCACGTCTCTAGCAGTAAGGAGCTAATGCGTGCTCCTCACTAATGACTAGAGAGTGGTGTAAGCATCACCCGTACATCGTTCATCGTTCTTACAAATATTTTATGACACACTTACCATAAACACGACAATTGTACGTTCCATTTTTATGATGTCCCTTAAGGGTAGCCATATGAGCCTCAGAGGAACTGTAAGACACATCTAGGCTGTCGTTAAGATGCAGCCGCATCTCTCTATGGCAACCCAAAAACTCGCATCACCTATAGGGAGACATGTGACTGTGGCATAAGATAAGATAAGATAAGATAAGATTCAACTATATCTGATAAGATAAGATAAGATAAGATTAAACTATATCTATAAGTTCATCTATAAGATAAGTTCATCTATAATAGGTGAATGTCAATTATAAAAAAAGCTTTATCTGGAATGATAGATCGATTCTGATGGGGACTTGATTACTTCTCCTAACAACACCTGGGTCTTTTGTGTTTTTAGATCTGAATGAGTGTGACACTGGACAGCAACAGTGCAGCAAGTTTGCCCAGTGTGTAAATACTCGAGGCAGCTATTCCTGCTTCTGCCTAAGTGGTTTCACAGGGGATGGAAAAAACTGCACGGGTGAGTATTAGATCCCAGTTTGACTATTTTCTTTATTTTGTTTTTGGTCATTGTAAATTGATTCTCTTGTGAGCCTTTTTAGCAGCTTTTGGAGCTGTATCCTGACATTTTCCAATTTTGGATAAATTATAGACTTTGATGAGTGCCAAGTCCAAAATGGAGGCTGCCATCCAGTTGCCATCTGCACTAACATGCTAGGATCTTTCTCCTGTGCCTGCCCACATGGCATGGAAGGCAATGGTTATGACTGCCAGGATGTGAACGAATGTGATCAGAACTCTACCCTGCTAAACAACTGCGGCTCTCAGGCTCAATGCATCAACACTAATGGATCCTATTTCTGCCAGTGCAAAGACGGATACCAGGGTGATGGCTTTGCTTGTGATGATGCCAATGAATGTGAGCAGTCCACGGCTTGTGAAAGTAACATGACCTGCAACAACTTTCCTGGTTCCTACAGCTGTTCTTGTCTTATTGGAAGAGTATATGAAAAGGGCACATGTGTGGATGAAGACACCTGCATGAATTCGAGTACCAGCTGTCACCCACTTGCTGAATGTTTGGAATTCCAGGGTTCCTACTACTGTCAATGTCCAAAAGGCTATGAAGGAAATGGTATGAACTGCTGGGACGTAGATGAATGTGACCAATCAAAGGGTCAGGTCTGTCCTTCCTTCTCTCACTGCTTCAACACAAATGGCTCTTACATCTGCACCTGCTGGGAAGGTTTTCGCAGCAATGGGACGCACTGTGAAGACATCGATGAATGCAATGAGATGATCTTCCCCTGCTCTGACAACAGTACCTGTTTGAACCTAGAGGGGAGCTACAACTGTACGTGTGACCAAGGGTTCTCAGACAATGGCTCACTGTGTTTGGACATTAATGAGTGCTTTCTGGGCCTCATCCAATGTCCTAATTTTTCCAACTGCATAAACAAAATTGGATATTCAATTTGTGAGTGTTGGGAAGGTTACCAAGGCAATGGCACTGAATGTACTGATATCAATGAATGTACTTACAACACCACCTGCCCAGAGAAAAGCACATGTGTAAACACCAATGGGAGCTACCAGTGTCTTTGTGACATAGGATTTGAAAGCACTGGTGACTTGTGTGTGGATATTAATGAATGTGTGGACAAACAACAGGAGGAGCTTTGCAACAATGGGACATGTTTAAATGTAGCAGGCTCATATTATTGCAAATGTTTTGAAGGATTCAGGGGTAATGGGTCAGAGTGTGTGGACATAGATGAATGCCTTGATTTCTCTAACTCTTCAGTGTGTCAACCCCATTCAGCATGTGTCAACACAATAGGCTCCTTCTACTGCGTCTGCAATAAAGGCTTCAGCCTGCATGGTAGTGAGTGTCAGGACGTGAATGAGTGTCAGGTGCCAGATGGTAGTCCATGCCCAAAACACTCATCATGTCACAACACAGAGGGGTCTTTCCTGTGTGTATGCCATCCTGGTTATGAACTTGTTAGCTCTGGTTGTGAGGATATAGACGAATGTAAGAACGACACCACTTGCCGCAATGACCAAGTCTGCACAAACTTGCCAGGAGAGTACAACTGCTCTTGTCATTTGGGGTTTCACGAGGAAAATGAGTTTTGTGTGGATGTTAATGAATGTGGGAATTCACCCTGCAGCCCACTGGCATACTGCTGGAACACCCCCGGTTCCTTTTCATGTCACTGTCATCTGGGGTTTGCGGGAAACGGTTCCTCCTGCGAAGACGTGGATGAATGTGTTCCTCTGACCAACCCATGCCATCCTTCTGCTGAATGCCAAAACACCCCAGGATCATTTGTGTGTGCATGCAAGCCAGGCTTCATAAGTGTTGGGCCACTGTGCACAGACATGGACGAATGCCAGCAACCGAATGGACGGTGCCACTCTGCTGCAACCTGCATCAACAATGTAGGAGACTTCAAATGCTCATGTAATCATGGCTGGATTTCCACCCAAGAAGATGGCCGTGGAAAAGATGGATGTGTGGATTTGGATGAATGTACTTTGCACTCACCATGCACTGGAATATCAGTCTGTTCAAACTTACCAGGGTCCTATTTGTGTTCTTGTCCAAAAAACAACATCGAGTGCAGAGACTTTTCTCAGGATGGTTGGTTGCACATACACACACAAAACGGAATGTGAAGAGTGTGTCCTGTTCTTCTTGTCTGTCTGTCTGTCTAATAGCTGTTTAGCAAATTTAAAAAATGTAAGAACTTGAAACAAGACCAGTTGAGTGGTTAGTGCTCTTGCCTCACAGCAGGAAGGAAGCTGGTTCAAATCCCGACTGGGTCCTTACTGTGTGGAGTTTGCAATGTTCTCCTTGTGCATGCATGGGTCTCTTCAAGGCACTCTTGACTTCCTCCCACAGTCTAAAGACGTGCTTCACAGGATCATTAGTGGATCTAAATTGTCCAGGAAATGTTTTTGTCTGTGTTGCCCTGCTTTGTACCCTGCCTTTTTCCAAAAGTAGCTGAGTCTGCTCTAGCAAACAAGGTTTCCTTGAACACAAAGATCCACATTTAGAAAATGAATGAAAAGTAACAAGAGAAACAAATCACACTATTAGATGGTGGTAAACTGAACAAAACTGACATTACATAGACACTGGTGGACAACGGTATCATAGGTGGGCAGAACATCCCAAATTATCCTTAAGTAAGATAAGCTTTAGTTTGAGAAAAGTAAAATTAAAGGTAGTCATCTAAACCTTGACTGGAGTAAGAGTAAAAACAGATTAAAACATTTGATTGAAACAAGATAACATTAAATTCATGTATGATAACTGATATTTATGAAAATGAAAAAAATTAACAGCCCTTTGTTTTTAGTCCTTTTGGTAAAAAAAAAAAAAAAGGCTTTCACTTTTACTGGAATGAGTTTGTGATGCACAATATTTCAACCCAAAATTCTGATATTTTTTTAGAATGTGTTGACTTATGATGAAATACAAGTAAAAACAGAAAGTATGTGGTGGTTAAACTACCCTGAGACATGCAGGTTTTTGTTTGTTTGTTTGTTTTACAAAAAGTAACTCAATTAAAAGTAACTGAGTTATGTGACTCAAGACTATCAACAACAGTAAACTTGGGTTCAATACAGACCATTATAACTCAAGTTTGGGTCAAGGTTGTTTGAAGATGACAATATCTCATCTGCTGTAACTGAAACATGATCTGTTTGCACTAAACCCAAATATTTATTCACTCTGGATCTCAGTGATTGAATCAATTAACCTTCAACTATTAGCTTTTCTTACTTTATAAAAATAACGATAAGATAAATCCTTCCATCTTCAAAACCCACTGAATCACTTTCAAATTTTATGGGGTTGCAGGAGCCAATCCACCAACAACTGGGCAAAGGTGGGGTCCACCCTGAACAGGTCACCAGTCTGTTTGCACTCACACACACCCACTCGTATTCACACCTAGGGACAGTTTAGAGACATCAGTTAACCTATGAAGCATGTTCTTGACAGTGGGAGGAAAACCCACACATGCACGGGGAGAACATGCAAACTCCACACAGAAAGGTCCCAGCCAAATTTTGAACTGCTAATCACTGCGCCGCTGTGCAGCCTCTTTGATAAGCTAAATATGATCTGAAATACTAAGTTGTTCATTTGACGTGTGCATTACAACCAAGTTATACCCCTTAGTTTTCATCCTGTTTCCTTTACCAAAAACAAAGACTTTCTCTGGACACTAAAGTCTTCAATCAGCAATCTTAAAATATATCAAGTTAATTATTAGTTCTACCTATTGCCGGAACACTATGCTTTGCTTGTAAAGATTCTGCATTTAAAATTCATGGTTAAGTTTGTTTTCAGGCATGTGGGATGAAGGGATCCTTCACTATTTTTTCTACTTCTCTGGTAGTTTGGAAAACCCAAATCCAACTGCATGTAATTATGCAACACTTACAAGCATATATTTGTATTTGGGAAGCATTTTAAGCATGTATTTTAACTTTCTTTTGGATCCTGAGTGCACAGATGCAGATAATTTAAATGTCACTTTCAAAACCTTGCAAGTGTTGGTGGAAAAAGTAAAATACATCAAAATAAAAGCATGCAATGTTTAACTATGAGAAACTAAAATTAACCAGATACTTAATAGATACAGAGACAGTATAAACCTAGTATTTAAAGTATTGTCATTGTACATAACATATGCAAATACATGTACTACCTGCTCACCCCATCACAGATACTTGGCTATGTGTAAGTCTGATGTGCAAACGTGGAAAGAAAGTTATCTGTGTGCTAATTTGTGCTTGTATGGCTGTGTGAGTGTGCAAATGTGTGTGTTTGTGCCCAAAATCACCTTTTTGCTAAATATTCACACCTGTTAGTAATGATGATAGTCATTTGTTGTGTTGTATGATGTGTTTTTTTTTTTTAAATCGTTTTCTCTTACTTATGGAAACTTCTGCTGAGCAGATTGTGTGTCTTTCTCATAGAGGCCATCCTTTACCCTTTTGGATCTGAGGTAGGAGACATCGAAGTGAAAATAGACTCAGAAGATGGAAACTCTCCATACATCGCTCCACCAACAGGGTTTCCGTTCATGGGGAAAACATTCAGCAGGGTCTTTGTGAGTCTCTTTCACCGATGGATGTCGATTATCAATGCAATCTTATCATGGAGATAAGTCTAATTTTTTTTTTGATGCTAACTCTAAAGACAAACTGAGAAGTTTGCCGTTGACTCAGCATTTTGTTGATCTTTTGTGTCTCTTCTTTCTTTTCTTTTGTAGTTTTCTGACAATGGCCTGGTCCAGTTTCAATCTTTGGCTGAGAACGAGCAGTTTCTTCTCCCATCTCCTTCTGCTGGAGGTTTTCCTAATGACCTGAAGGTGGCGATGTTGGCTGTGTTCTGGGACGATGTGGATCTGACCCAAGGAGTAGGGAAGCTGCATTATAAGGTAAGGTATTTATGAAATTTGACATTGGTTTGCTTTTATTATTGCAGTAAAAAACAAACTTTAAAAAAACTGGGTTCTCCTGTTTTTAAACTTATAGGAATACAACAAAAGCGATGTGTCAGATGTTTTCTCGCAGATAGTTTTCAATCGAACAGCAGATGAAGTGACAACGTTTGAGGCCAAGAACAACAGGCCTGCCTTCACGCCGGCGTGGATCCTCAAGATCACGTGGGACAGAGTGATGCCTGTTTCCTACCAAAAAGTCAACTTTTCAGAGGTTTGCCTCCTTTCTCTCCTTTCTAGGGGTTCATTAATACGATTCATTTTAAAGTGGATTTGATTCATATCAAAAGTTCTGGTTGCTGATCTAATTCATAGTAGATTTTGACTCATTTTGAGCAATCTGATTAGATCTGATTCACTGAGATAAAATGGATCCAGGATACCTTTAACCAAAGTTCAACCAATGTGACTTAGAGATAAATGCCTGTACAGGTGAAGTTTTCCAGATTCCTTGTATTTCTTGCAAGACAATCAAGTGTAAATTAAATATGTAAAAACTAACGAGAATGAATGTCAAATCTTTTCACATTTCAGTTTGATACTTTAAATAAAAGATATCTGAAGCTGAATTTTTTCATTCATCAACAACATCTGTAAATTTTAGGCGTCATTTGTGAAGCATTTGACAGAGCTTTAGTGTCTGTGGCACAAAGCCGGATGTGGGGGTTTAAAGACCTTTCTGTGGGACGTTTCTGCTCTTGACATTGTTTGAAAGTGGGATCGGAGGTGGAGCTGCTTCCATTTGTCTGCACACCTGTCCACTTGAGGCATTATTATTAAGAGCAACATGAGCTTTGATCATTTAAGCAGAAACTGATCTGTTTCCCTTACGTGCAGGTGTGGCGCCACCTTCAGGTAACATTGCTGTGATACAAAACCTTGTTTTCTGATTCTGCAAAAAATGTCAATTTCTTTAGCCCATCATAAGCAGAGTTCTCCTTTTTCTTTAGATCAACACATTCCAGTGCATCCTGACCACGGACGCAGTTCGCTCCTTTGCCCTCCTGCGATACGGGGACATGAGCTGGGGTCCCGGACTGAGAAAATATCACAACGCTTTAATTGGCTACACAGATGGAAAAACCCCCGTCATGGAGGTCACGGTCCCCGCAGACAACATTTTTGGGCTGGGGGGCAGGTACAGGCCTCAGGAAAAGAAGGGAACTCTGGGAAAATTAGGCCAGTGGGTATACAATCTGACTTGGGCAGATGGGTCGAACGCTGACCCTCAAATGAAGTGCCGGATGTGGGCCATGAGGGAGCCTGCCCCAGCTGAGTGGTTTGAGCTGCTGCCTGGCTGTCCCTGCATGCGGGCTCAGGCTCTGGAGGACCAGTCTTTCATTCAGGACGTCACAGACCCAGGCCCAACAGTACAGAAGCTTAGGGCTCAGCGGTGGGGGGGTACAGAGCAGGTCTTCAGGTCACTCCTGTCTAATAGGTTCGGAGCAGGGAAGAGGTGTGTGTACGACCTAGAGGGCCCCCTGCTGGCTGGATATAACGAACGCTACTTCTCCCAGGAGAGCTCACAGAAACACATTGGTAAAAATGTTTGCAGTTTTGTATGGAAGTGTTTTTTAGTCATTATTCAAAGTGAAATGCAATTCTCAATTGACAATTCAATTTTCAGTTTGATTATGCAATTTAAAAATGCATTTTTAATTGACAATTCAATATCCAATTCAGGCTTTTAATATGAGCATTTATTTTGCAGTTAGTTTAGAATTCAATATTAAAATTTACATTCAATATGACAATTTAAAAAATAAAATATTGAAAAAAAACAATATCAATTGCTTTTTAACCACTCATCAAGGCAGGGCCTTTCACCTCCCTAAATGTGCTAAATCCTGCCTCTACTTCCTTTGGTTTTTTTAAAGACTCAACTAACCAATGGAATTATTTGGCGTCAGAAGAAAAAGAAGAGAATGCACTATCTGCTAACAAATTAGCTTCTAGAGAATACAGAGAATAGGACTGCAACTGCTGTGCTGCAGCTCCTTAAGAGAGCCCTGAACCTCCGGTCCCTGGGTCACTTGGTACTGGGCCACAGACAGGAAAAATAAATAAATATGATAACAGATTATTTCCATTTTGTTTATTTTCTGATCCTGAAGGAAGTTTTATTTTGAAAAACTCCCAGATTCTGTTCACCATAACTGTCTTGGCCCGATGACTTGAAGCTGCTAACTGCTGAGATAGTAGCCCAACGCTAACAAAAAAAACAAGCAATAAAACGTGTTTAGAAAGTTTCTTTAGGCAGAAAAGAACCAATGAGGAAACTGAAGCAGAGCCTTCAACTTCCAACAAAAAAAAGCTGCTGTTTACAGGCAACACCAGGATTCTTCCTCGACACGCAGATCCATGGAGACAGTTGTTCTCACAGAGCAGAAGCCGCTCTTTGCAATAAAATGTGACGACTGACTCTCCATTGTTTCACATACGCAGATAATAAAGATGCAGGCACGGTGGATTCATGTTCATTATTATATTTAGAAAACACAAGTTTTATTAACATTGTGTCATTTTATTTTGTGTTATTTATCTATGACACCTTAACAGTCGGGTGTGGCTAAAGTTAGCATCCACTTGTTAGCATCCACGTTAAAGGGAAAATCTTCATCACAAAGACTAAGTTTAAACCATTAGACTTGTTCAAACAATTTCACTAGCACCCCGTATGTATGTTTTTGTTCTCCTGTACAAATATATGTGCGTACGTATCTGTTTAGATCTAGATGGATACATAGTAGGTACGCTGTATAAATGTGCTTAAAATGCACCCTCATGATTAGACGTGTAGAAAACAAAAAAAATGTTTGGTTTCTACAACAGTCGTGTTTGGAGCTGAGAGGAGGAAGTTCTTCCATCCTCTGCGTTAGGATTTACGCTGTCCCATGGACAGATCTCAAAACGGAAGTTGGAGGTGGGATTTAACAAATTTAGGGAGGTGGTAGGCCCCGCCTTGATGAGTGTCTGACAGTTCATTCATTAATTTTCTAAACGCGCTTTGTCCCTTCAGGGTCACGGGGTTGTCAGAGCCTGACCCGGCCACTTGTGGGCAGGGTTAGGCTTGGACAGGGTACAAATTTTTTTATTGCATAATCAAATTGTCAATTGAGAACTGCATATTATTTTGAATTATGAATTTAAAGAAAACTTCCATAGTTTTGGTTAGATCTGACAGGACTTTTAGAGTGACTATCTGAATTTATTCTGTAGATGAAGACCTCCTGCCGTTTCAGTGGTGTTGCATTGAGTCTCCATTATGTGAGCTTTACCTCAGGAAGAGACCTTTAGATCGTTGTCAGGGTTACAGCTGGAATAGTCCAGCTGGCTCCGGCCAGTCTAAGACTGCGGCACCAGGAACTGGTGAGAGGACTCAAAACGCAAAACTCATCCGGGAATAGATTATTTCTTTTCAGTAAAATGTGACCCATGTTCCTGCAGCCATGGTGTACGGCAGCCTCCACTTCATCACCTTTGACGGGACAAAGTACTGCTTCATGGCTCTTGGCGAGTTCGTCATATCACGCCTGTCATCCAGCTCCGGCTCCAATGTCTTCACCCTTCAAGGACAGATGGACAAGCTCTACACAAACACGGGGAAACAGGTTGACGTCCCTGTGGTGGTACGCATGGCAGCCTTCCACCAAAGCTTTGGCAAGGTCAGCATTCTGAGCGTTCTGTAACCTTAAAGGTCAACAACCTTTCAAAGGAACTCATGATTGAGCAATAATTGCTGTTAATGAGGATTCCATTTTAGGTCGATTTTAAATGTATGCCATCCTTTCAGATTGAGTGGAGATGTTCAGACAAAGACAATGGACTGCAGGTTTTTGTGGATGATACTGAAGTCCCCGTTGGAGTCGGTAATTATTGCACATCAAACCATTTTGCTTTTGCTTGACTCTAACATACCTTTAATCTGAGTTCATTGGTCCCTCAGGAGCAAAAATCACAAAATCTGCTGTACATATCCCTTCAGGTGTCGTGTATTTAAGTGAGAAGTTTGCAGTGCGCTGCCCCTCCATAGATACATGTGCAGCGGTATATGACAGCGGTCTCCACGTGGTCGTGTGGCGAAATGATGGCTACAGACAGCTGGGAGCCACGATGGAGGTCCCTCAGACCTTCTACAACCGCACTCTGGGTCTGGTGGGTCTCTGGAGCTCCAGCGGCGCTGATGACTTCCTCATGTCAGACGGCAAGATCCTTCGTTCAAAAGACTCCAAGCCTCTCACAGAGGAGGAGATGCGACAGTTTGGTTTGTCCTGTGAGTGCAACAGTTATGTAACCTATTTCATTTTGAAAGAGAGGCTAAAAAAACCTGGGTCTCCAGTTTCCTTCCACAGTCTGAAGACATGCTTCATAGCTCCACTGATGGCTCTAAATTGCCCCAAGGTGTGAATGTGGGTGTGTGGTTGTTTAGCCCTACGGTGGATTGGCCTGCTGTCCAGGGTGTAACCCCACCCTCGCTCAACTGTATCTGGCTTAGGCTCCGGCAGCCCTATGACCCCCAAAAGTGGGTTAAGAAAGCGGATAGATGGATAAAACTGTCTTAATCTTGATTCGACTTATTTAAAGCAGCTCAGTTCCTTTTACTGTTGTTGCGCCCCAGTATTTAAAGGTGAAAACAGAATTTTTGATTTTCTCACTTTATATTGATATATTTTCAGCATTTTGAGGGGGATCAGAGTTGTAAATATTTGAATATACGGTGCAAAAACAGGACCCATACAAAGAAGTCAAAAATTCTTAAAATTTGAAAGAAAAATGTGAATAAACCAAAAAATATGCTCATGGAGGAAGACAAATGGTCTTTCCAAGATTTTTTTTATTTTAAGAAGCAAATTCTAGTCAGTAAGACATGTTCTCTTAAACTATGATTCTTTTGCTATTGAAAAACATTCTTAATGAGATTATTTTTCTTGCGAGACAGTCAATAGTTCATTTTTTTCCTGAAAGAAAGGTCTTTTTACTTAAAGATTTGTTTTTGACAGGGCCGGAGCTAGAGGGAACAAGGGGGGAAGCTGTCCCCACCACATTGGCCCCCAAATTCTTCAGTCAATATTAGCATCATTATTGAAGATGATAAAATAATCACAACAAGCTTCTTTAATTTTAGCAAAAACAACAATTATAATAAAAGTATCACACTAAATGAACATGTTCTCATTTGCCACCATCCCAAAGACCCCCCCCCCCACAATGTTCTAGCTCCACCACTGGTTTTCTGAAGTGTATTCATGTACTTAGGAAGGGAAGATACTATTTAGATACTATACTACTACTATACTATTTCTGCACACTGAAATAGTATTTTCAGTCACACACATATATCCTATCAGGGGCGGTTTTGGTGGCAGATTCATTCATTCTGCAGTGTCTACAGATTGTTATGGGGTTCGTCTGTCAGCGTGCATCACTGCAGTTCATACCTGTGCTTTTAGGGGCGGTACCAGGACCAGAGAGGCTCTTGTTCTCCTCACCTCCAAAGTTTCCTCAGGTGTTCCCCTCCACCTTTGACCTCCTGGAAAGCTCTGGTCCTTTTAAAGTCAATGAGGTGAGAAGGGTCTGTGAAAAAAGCGAGCAGTGCGTCCATGACACGCTGGCGTCCAACATGTCTGACCTGGGTCTGCTGTCTCTGAATGCGGAGAAACGCTTCCTGGGTCTTGCTGTCCTCTTTGGTGAGTCTGTTTTACATCCCTACAGCTTCATGTGTTTTCGTCATTCTGCTCTTCTAACGCTCTGTGGTTGGGCAGGTAACATGCCTCCTTTAGTGACAGGGCCTGTCGTGATCCAGGCCAAGGTTAACTCTCGGGTTAACATTCAAATTGTTGCTCAGGACCCCAACAACGACCCCATCACTTACTCACTGCTGTCACCCTGGCCTTTGGGAGCTTCTGTTGGTGAAGGTGAGAAGATACTTACTGTTCAACCAAATGTATCTTCCTTTCCATTATCCACCTCTACTGGATCTCCTTCTATTGTGGCACTGGGAAGTCTTCAGATCTCACCAACAAACGCCATCACTGGAAAGTGTCTATACGTACGAGGTTCACCTCTGTTCTTTGGTGCTTGCTTCTCCAGTCTCCGGATTCCTCACATGGATGCCGCTCAGCACGCTGCCGGTCCAGCTGACCATAAAGGTCAGTGACAAGCTAAGAGCCAGCTCCTTCTTCACCCCCATCCTGCGAGTCTGCAGCTGCCTCAACGGGGGGACCTGTCTGCACGAGAGTGTCATTGAAAACCACCTGCAGGGAAAGTTCCAGGTAATGGATTTTTGGTCGTAGGCATCTGTGTTTTTCTTTTAGACAAATGTAACTTTTTGTCTATTTTTGGTACGACTTTTTGAACTTTTGCTCAATTTCCCTGTTCATTCATTGGAAATAACTTAGCTTGTGGGTTTCTTTCTGCAAATTCAGTTTCAACCAGGGAAAGACCCACTCCAATGAAAATTGTGTTTTTCTCATGATGGAGGGCATGTAGGAAGAAAATAAAGATTAAAACTGCATTTCTGCACATTTCTTTATTCAAATTGTTGTAAATCAGGAGCAGACGAAAACATGCCGTTTGAAAAAGCTTGTAGTTGTGAAGTAAAAACTACAATCAGCAGGCTGCAACCTCCCTGCTCCTCTGTATTCTGATGCATCCACTTGTATACGATTAGATCCATTTGCATCTTAATTTTCCTAGTCTGAGCGGAGATCTGGATAAAAACTGTAGGGCTGGATAGATGTGATATTGCTCGCCATTTTTGTTGCACCAGTAATGTAAGGTTGGAGTGCGGGGGGCTGTAAGCTACAGGAAAAGCTACTCACAACTTAGAGGGGAATTTCCAATAAATCACTGCAGCTCTGCAGAAACTATGTCCTTGGAATGACAGGTTTTTTATTTCAGCTGAAAACTGCATAATCGTGATAAAAAGACCACCGGGAAGGATCAAAAAAAGATCAGAGTAGGGCTTTAAAATGTTTAAGACTATCCTCGGTGAACCTCAAAATGTACAAAAATTGAGACGTAATTAGGATTCTGGAAACTATTCTGGACACTAAATTAGGAATTTTCAGTTTTCTGAGATAATTTGAAGAAAAACTTGTTCATCAATATGTATATTGTTACAATTACAAGAGTGTAATAACTTGTATTCATGAGACTGTAACCACAAATGGAGCCGCCTAAGATTACACTTTATTTACAAGCTCCTTTAAAAAGTCCATTGTTGTAAATCCATTGTTAAAGTAAGTACTCTGACTGGAACTTTGCATAAGCAAAAATTATGGCTCATATGAAATGAAATCCTATGCACCAAAAAACTACAAAAATCAGATCATCTCAATAAAAACATTTCTGTGTGTTATTACTTTGTTAAGGACGCAACTCAATTTTTGTTTGTCCAAACTGCAGGTTCTGGGGTGTCTGTGCCTGAAAGGTTTCGGAGGGAAGTTCTGTGAGAATGTCACAGATGTGTGCCGAGGCAAACCCTGTTTTCCAGAGGTGTCGTGTCAGTCCAGTTCTCAGCCTGGACAGTTTACCTGTGGAGAGTGTCCCAACAACACCTTCTCTAATGGCAAAGAGGGATACAAATGCTTTGAATGTGGTTTGTTGCACAGAAAGTTTGAGCTTGATCAGCTGATTTCTTTTTTGCTGATAAAGTTCTTCATTTTTGTTTCTGTGCCTCTCCTCAGACATGTGCAGCCCCCCGTTTCCTTTCCCCTGCCACAAAGACGCTGAATGTCAGAGAATAAAGTCAAACTACAGCTGCACGTGTAAGCAAGGCTTTACTGGAGACGGCCACAACTGCACAGGTACCATAGAGCCAGCCAACACTTTGCCGCTGACGTCTTTTCCCAGCATGCCTGTGCAGCACGGTCACTGTTTGTGTTTGTCTGTCTTTCAGATATAGATGAGTGTGCGGCATTCATGGCCTGCCAGAATGCCAAATATGATTGCAGGAACAAGCCCGGCTCATTTGAATGTGTCTGCAGATATCAAAACAGCAAAGACAGAGAAGGATGTGGTATGTGCAGGACTACGGATCCAACTTTATTCTGAAAGAAGTGAACTATTGGTACCAAATTAAAACCCCACTAAATATCAAATAAGATGAGTCATATCAGAGAAAGATCTTATTAACCTGAAAGAATTTTATGCTTATGGACCTTCCTTCATCCTCCTCACTATAATTTTTCTTCTAAAGGCACAGGGATGTCAAATGTAAACAAAGTCAGAATGCAAATAATGCTCTGCACTCAGAACTGCTTAGAAGCTTCTGACCAAGTTTCCAGCATGCTGCATCAGCCTGTGCAAAGAGATGTGTGTGCAACTATATACAGCTCACCGGATCAGTTGCTTCAATGCAGAGCAGTCCAACTGCCAAAGCACCACCTGAAAGCACGTCAAGAAACAAAAATATGAAAGAATATCTGTCAGTCAGCTAAGCAGGAAAAAAATCCATAATCACTGTTATTCCTGTAAGTCGGGAGGGATGATAAAAGATTTTTTTTTCTTTTGTCGGAAAAGCATCAAACGTACAGAAAGTGGTTCAGAGATAGAAGGCCGAGAGTTTCCTCTGCCGCAGGGGCAAAGCAGAAATCAATGCCATTGACTCTCAGAGCTGCAGTTTTAAGTATGGATCGGTGCTTCGCAGCGTTCAAGTTCAGCAGTAAACATATCGACACATCAGCTGTGGAAGCCGATCCCAATGAAATCTGGCTCCTGCGGTAAAACTGCGTTCAACAAAAACATGCTCCACAGACTCATTCCGTCTTACAGCGTATCACAGGTTAGCCCACACTTTCACAGCTCCTGTAGTTTTCAGTAAAGACCCAATCTGGTAAAAATGTTTTGGGTGATTTTAATGAGTTCTTGTAACATTTTCCCAATGATGGAGGACAGGAATAAAACAAACTAAGATTAAAATAGCATTTGTGAATATTTCTTTATTCAAATTGTTGTGAAACAGGAGAAGATGGAAAAATGTCATTTAAAAAAGATAATATTTGTGATGTAGAAGCTGCAATCTGTGCGCCATATGTTCCCTGCTCCGCTTCATTCTAACGCATCCACTTGTAAACAAATGGATCGATGTACGTCTTTGTTTTCCTCGTTTGAGCTGGAATCTGGATCAAAACTGTACAGCTGGATACCTCCAATATTGCTCACCATTTTTGTTGCACCGGAAATGCTAAATAAGAGTGTAAAGGAATAAAAGCTAGCGGGGAGAGTGTGTAAGCTGATGGGTGATGGGAAGTGGGGGCGGGCTCACTCCACGCCAACAGTCCTGCCCAAAAACACTCAGCTGAATTTCTAAGAAACTACTGCTGCTCTGCAGAAATTTTGTCCAAGAAAACGACAACAAATTTTTAAATAAAAAAAACCGGCATAACCATAATTCAAAGACCACTGGGATCACTTTTACAGTAGATCCAAAGATGATTAGAGCTGATCTTTAAAATCACTGATGTTCCACCGATGAGCATTTCATTAGATCGTTGATCCTTTTCTTTTTATTTGGCATAAAGGAAAATATCTAGAAATAATTTTCATTTCTCTGAAATCTCCTCAGAAGCTCTGTCTTCTCTGCAACTCTGCTGGAGCTGTGGGATTTTAGATGATAGGGCAGGGATGGGCAACTCCAGGCCTCGAGGGCCGCAGTGTGTGCAGGATTTCCAGATATCCAAGCCCTACTCATGACTGATTACCTGCTTGAGGTGTGTCCAGCCAATTAGAACATGCCAGATCATGGTGTGTTGGAAAACATGCAGGAATGCGGCCCTCGAGGCCTGGAGTTGCCCATCCCTGTGATAGGGGGTGCTTGCTCTGTATTTAGTTACTCACTTTGTTTGTTTCCGTGCAGGTGACTCTTCCAATCCCCCAGGTAAGAGCCCCTCATAACTTTTTGTGTGATGGATTTGCTCTGCTTCTGTTCACACGTGTTCTTCTGGGTCACCAGGATATAACTTGTTCAATGTTTCTGTGCTCTGGAGGACAGACAAAAGTGACGGACTCAAACAGGTGAGCTGGAGACCAACGCAAGATCGTTGACCCAAACTTGTAATAGTTTATTGTAATCTTTGTTTCTTCTTTAGCTGGATGAGATTCTGAAAACAGGCTTCACCAACAAGTTCTACAACATCAGTAGGAGAAATGGACAAACGCTGACCCAAACCGGCGAGGAGGAGTTTTGGGTCGCGGTGTCCAGTGATACCCCCCACTGGTACATCAGAGACTATCTGTCTCGAGTCAGCAACTATTGTGACATCAAGGCAGTGGAAGTTGATGGTAAACATTGTTTTGATTCAGTTTTCTGATTTTGATTAAGCAAATTAGTGAAACTGGAAACATCTGATGGGCAATCAAAGTGTCAAGAACTTTAAATGATTGTTAAGTGGTTGTTGAAGTGTGATCCAGTTCGTCTCTGACAGATTTGGATGAGTGCAAGGCCCGGAAGGTGGTGTGTGTCTATCCTGCACTGTGTTCCAACACCTACGGGAGCTACAGGTGTGTTTGCAACGGCAGCACTGATGTGGAAGAAAGCCAGTCCTGTGTGATCGGTGAGCTGACTTTACATCTAGGAAGAACATTTACACAGTTTTCTACAGCGTCTTCGGTCATGTGCTCTGTTTGAAATGATACAGATGGAAACCCTCCTTAAAAAACTTTCCATTAGAGTGGAATAAACTGTGCAGTTGGTTTATCGCCTAAAAAAATTAGCAAGTGTCAAAGAGTGTCTGCTTTTGGCCATAATGAAGTCTTCATAATAATAAACAATTTAAAATTGAGGAATGATTCAAAACTGTTTCATTAAAAACACTTATGATTGATATTGGGCGCTACAGCAGGAAAACATACTATCAATCTTTCTAATTATCATTCAGTGAAAAGTTAGGCATCTTTAAGTTCCTTTTTATCACAAATCTAGTTCCCTTAAATGTCTTCAATTTAAACTCCACTTCTGCTGCTATGCTGAAGACACCCAACTCTTCACTCCCCCCTCTCCCAGATCAGTTGTCTCTCTGAAGTTAGATCCTGGTTTTCATTCAGCTTCCATCAGCTCAACAGTGACAAAACAGAACTTCTTTTCAGTGGTCCCACATTCACCCCCTCCAAAGTAAACAACATTTCTCTCTCTATTAACAACTCCATAGTTACCCACCACCCTCCATGTAAATAGTGTTCGGGTGGCTTTTTGGACAAAACTCAAACAGTGATCACATCAACACCACCCAGTCTGCATATTTCCATTTGCGTAATATTAATCGACTCCACCCCTCCTTCACCCCCTTCCATACTGGCTCTATTCTGGTTCATAGTCTCGTCACCATCGACTACAGCAATTCTTCTGCCTTCCTCACTAATCCCTCTACATGTATTAACTGGTCCAGAACTCAACTGCTTATATAATCCCCCCCCCCATTTCACCACTTCACCTGATCTCCAGCAGCTCCACCGACTCCGTGTCAAATTCACAACTGTCTACAAACGTCTGCAGTTCATCTTTAAGTCCATCCAGAACCTCTTTCTCTCTGCCTTACCTGTCCAGTCTCCTCCACATTGTTGTCCCCTCACACTCACTCAGATCCTCATCCTTCCTTCATCTCGCTGTTCCTTTAACCGCCTCAGCACCATGGGAGGTAGAACCTTTAGCTGCTCCGCTCCCAAACTAAGAAATTCTCTCCCCGCTGATATCAGGATCATTGGCTCTCCATGTGCTGAATCTAACACTGACTTCCTCACTGTAAATGTTTTTCACTGTAGCTGTTTCACCATCATTTTAACATCCTTCATCCTTTGTGTACACTGCCTCCTTCTATTTAGTCCTGTTTTCATTTATACAGTGGCCTTGCTCAATTAAAAGACCCTTCAAGTTAATTTTATTACTATTTGTTATTGATAAAAATAGCACTCAGGCATAAACTACTACTTCAACTACTTTGCAGTACGTTTATCACTTTTGACTGTTCTGCTTCTGCAAATGTTTTAAAAAAGCAACATGAAAATAATACAGGAGTCATGCAACTCATTATAATTCTGAGACTGTAATGTTGTAATGTAAGGGATTACTTTAAGATAACAACCTGTACTGTGTGAATGTAATGCACAACTCTGCATATAAGAACGTTTGAGAATCCTCAATGAAAACAGTTTGGTTTCTGTGCAATATAAAATATTCTTCAGTACTTGTGCAGTAATGTAAATTACTAAGTAACCGGGTTGTTTTGTGGCTTTCTGGCCACCTGCAGACACGGGGAAGGTCATCCAAACGAACGTGGACTTCATTTTGGCTCTGGTTCTGGGCATCGGCATCCCTCTGCTTCTGCTGCTGCTTCTTGCAGTTTTGGCCTGTTTTTGCTGCCGCAAGAAAACTGTGACTGGAGAGTGAGTGACACCAACACAAAACACACACCGGTTCAGGTACTCAAAGTCGGATGCAGTTAGACTCTGCAGAAAGCCTGAACTCCGGATGTGAAGACTAATTTTCAGTGAAATTTGAAGGGAGATTATCAGAATTTGACATGCTTGTGGCTCCAGCTCGTTCAGTCATCTGCTGCTGCAGAAGACTGTAAATCCTGTCCACTGTTCTGCTGCAGCAGCAGCAACGTCTTCAGTGAATCTCACTCAGTTGGGCCACAGCCTGCCCACACTCCTACTACATAAAACAAAACACTTCCCTCTAATAGCTTGGGTGTAAATGAAACTACCACGTGTAACCCTGAGGATTACTTGCAGAAGCTTTTAGTACAGCTGACGCTAATGAGGATGAGAGTCAAACATTTCCACACGCAGTCTTCAAAACATCAGTTTTCACACACTTCAAGAACTTTAAAAGAATTTTGCTTTCAGAGGGTAAGGACGCAGTCTGTCCGTGACTCGGCGGAGCTCCAGCATATGCAAGTGCAGATGCATAACATCTGGACCAGGTGTTAGTGGGCCTTAGAGACCCTAATCCCCTTGATGGCAGACCTGCTTTCTCTGCAGCAGACCCTACTGAGGCAGGGGGGAGGGGGGTGTACCAACACTAGGATTATGTCATTTATTTAAAAGGAAAAGCCTAATGCAGGAACAGGTTTATAATGTTTTATTTAAAAATGATGAAGGTTTAATTACTTTCAGTGCTTACTGTAAATTACATCAAACTCACTGGCTTATAAAATGTGGATTATGCAATAATTTAAATTTAAAGTATTTGACTGCAAAAATAAAAAGCAAAACAAGGTTTTTGTGTAAAAACTGTGGCTAAAGGCCACCAAACACTTTGTACGGAACCACGCTGGAGCGTGCTTGTCTGCTTGGGCCAACACCTCCATGGCCTAAGCATGAACTCCACAGCATTAGCACACTTACTTTTGATGTGTTTTCTTTCAATGTGTTTATTTTGTGTTCGGTTATTTACAGATTTCATGCAGCAGGTGGTTGGAAACTTGCTGCCCCCTTTTTTTTACTTTAAAACTGTGCATTTTGTTCTCATTTTAGTGGCACAAATATTCCTTCATAAATGAGCAGCTGTAAGGATGTTTAGCCTGAAGCTTCTGAGCTGCTGATCAAACAACAGCAAGGAGCAACAGCATATGTATGGCGGTCTGGAGCAAGATTCGCCTGATTTGCACCGCTTTGACGTTTTATACCAAGCCCCTACCAACTGCAGGTGGTGGACATGCGCTAGTCCTAGTATACAGTAGAAAATGCAGCATAAGAAGCAGCCCCTCCCTGCTTGCACAGTGTGAAACCATGAGCTTTACTCGGGTTTAAGAACCAGCATTAAAGGGGTTCTTGAAGGCGTGTCATATGCTTGGTGTGTCGGTAGCTTCAGACCCAGATTTCAGCCTCTTTCAGCTCTGCAGTCTCCTGCTTCCCCAATGAATGATGCAAGTTTTTCGCAACACATTGCCCTGTTAATTCTTTACTGTCCACATATATGAAAACATTGAGGAGCCAGAAAAGGCCCGATGTGCACGGAAAGTTTGCAGCGTGCATTGACAAGAACTCAAATATTTGGAACTGTTCCATGATTAGGCATTGGCTCTTGCTTTACGATTGTTTTCTTTTTTCTTCCAGCCTTCCCAACTCCTTCCCGGACTACATGCAAAACCCTCCACCTTTTAATTTCTTTGACCCCTCGTTGCAGTACATGACCCACAGCAGCCCTCGCATTATAGACAACGTCACACCCAAGCAGCGTCTCAGATAACCCACAGTGCAGGCCAGCGTGGAGCAACCGACTTTTATTTATACTTCAACAATAATTAAACCTAAGAGCCTTTTAAGGTCACTTCTACTGATGCACAAAGTGGTGCCAAGTTGGATAGAATAGTTTACAGTTTGCAGTCAGAGTCTGACCAAGCAGAACTCTACAAGCTCTTGGCAGCAAACGCAGAGGAAAGCTAAACCACTGCAGTGCTTCTCATCCTCCACACTTCAACGTTTGCATTTTCCAGAGGATGTGAAGTTCAGGCTTATTGTCATTCACAGCATCGCTCCCAACTTCTTCTGCTGGATCAAATCCTGCAAACACCTTGGCTCTAACATGTGAGGTGTTGCTGTTCTCCAAAGGGATTCATCAACCTGTCTTGGTTCACTCTTCACGGGAGAATTTATGCTTCACTTAGTAGACAGTTCTAGTTGGAATCTAGTCTTCAACTGCAAGTAGAAACCATTTGTAAATATCATGTAAATTACAAATACGGCATGCGGATTAAGATGCTTGTTGATGTGTTTTTCATGAGATAAAAAAATAAAACTTTGTGTGAATAAAAATAGCAAACAGGTCTCAGCTCTTTTCGTGCATTCATTTATATTATTTCCAAAAGCACGCCTCTATTACCTTCTTTATTACAGAAGGCCTACAAATGTGACACGGAGGCTTTTTCGCTTGTTTTTCTGCATCGATTAGCCTCCTTGCATGGACTTCTGATGCATTAATGAAGCTGTTCTTCAGATGCGAAGTGAAAGCCGTCCCTGCAGTTTCTCCTCCGGTCACCAGGTGTCACAGCTGAGGCTCCTGACGGGAAGATCAATCAGATTTGTTTATGGGATTTAGGAAGAAACTCAGCACTCTGAGCCGCATACACACAAATGCAAAAGACACCTGCTCTGCAGCTTTCATCTGAGGCGGCAGCAGCATGCGGTGGAGCCTCTGCAGGATGAGATCATCTGAGAGGGCCACAGAGCGAGGCGGTCCTGCAGGTGCAGAGACAGGCGGCCCCACGGCTCCAAGAGGAGTAAAAGTTGCTGAAACATCTTTCACTTCCTGAGTGTGGTGTCTCACAGATGACCTCTCTGCTGCTGGAGTTTCACTCTGAGCTCACGGATCAGTATGACCACAGAGTAAAAGAAGATTCATTTGAATTCAGGTTTTTTTGTCTGGAGACAACAAATCCAACACGAGTAGGTGTCCTTCAAGAGTGCAGAGTGAAAACAAAGTCACCTTGGCTAGGCTTGGTGGTGTCACTTTTCTGGAAGGCTCCACATTGCCCTGTTGCACGTGCTGCAGCATCTGAACTCCAGCTTCACTCACTGCAGCAGACAGACTGGATGCAAGCCAGGCAGGGAGAAGAGATGCTGTGACAGAGGGAGCAGAGACAGCAGAGGAATGAAAGATGGGAAAAAGAAGAAAATCACCAGAAGCTGGAATTGTCCCTCAAACAAAACAGCAGGCCCATGTAAATTCAGAAGAAAACACACTTAAAACTATCCATTTCATCACTACATTATTGAAATAAGCAGGGAGATATTCCTGGATTCTCTTCTATGATTTTTAAGCCAGGAGTCCTTTTTGCCTCAATTTTAGAAGTCGTTTTTTTTCTGCCATGGGTTAGGTTTTAGTGATGGACTTTGTGCTGCTAATTTTCTTAGCGCAGGGTTGCAGAAGCTTCCTTTCTCTGACTGGCTGAGGGTGGTATCTTCACCCCAAAGCACTTTACTTTCGACTGAGCATAAAGTTTAGCTCCAGAAGACATCTCCCCTAATCTTGAATTCTTCTCACTTTTGTGCTGCATCAATGCGTGTTGACAGGTAATCTCACATGATGATCAAACACTGGCTTGGACAGGACAGGACAATGCAGAGGTCTTTTCACTTGGAACTTCTGTGGTGCACGAGCAAGCACGATTGTCTCCCGTGAAAAGCGATCGGCTCACCTGGCACAGAACCAGCAGGTGCATTGCAAATCCTCATTCATTAATAAAGCCGTCCCCATCTTTCAGTTACACAGGTAAACATCTCATATTAGTTGCTGGGATTTATTACCTCATAGTCCCCATCTGCCACTTCCACACACAAATGAGCTTTTTGTCTTTATTTTTTCTTGAAAGCTGATTAATTGTGCAACAAGGAAACAAACTGGACTTGCCAGCAGCCTTTGACCTCTGCAGTAAGAATGAGAGCTGACAAAAGCAGTCTGGGTGGGGAAGTTACATATTCACCGTGCTGATAATGGGAAGGAACGTAATAGTGCACAGCTTTAGCAATGTTTCATCTGCAGAAAACAAGCTGACAACACATGCTGCTATAAGCTAGATCTGAATCAGGTCTTACACAAGGAAGATTAGTTTCAAGTTTTATAAACTATTAAATACCATTTTTTGGAGTGTGTGTTTATTGTACAGCAACCTTCACCTTTCCTTGGATCTCAGCTTCATGCAAATGTTTGAAATTTTTAAATCTTCAACAAATCGGTGAACCTGATCCCAAAGCGTTCACAAACAGAAGTACATTGATTAAAGCAAATCCTATTATTTTTATTTTCCACACTTGCAGCCAAAAAAGGTAAAAGGTGACTGCTTGCAGTCGTTTGCACATGCTGCAGCTTATCTGGTTCTTGTGACAGATTTAGGTCTTTGTGCAGTCACCTCCAGCATTACCTAATCTGCACAGTGACAAAATCCACTCAGAAGAAAACAGATTGAAATGAAAGAATCCAGTGTGCTCCAGATTAGTTAGGATAGGGAAACGCGTTCCACATCCTGAGATTGCTCAGATCACACGGTGCTGGCAGCATCACCTGCGCTTATAGTGCAGATGGAAGAGGGGAACCACTGAGTCGTCATTTTGCACATCAAAGTGGGAGATGCTCATAGTAATCTTACTGTGGTGCAAATCTGCTCGTACAGTCTACAGAGTACAGATGAGGTGGTTTCAGGACATCAATGAGAGGTTCCTGCACCTCCAGCTCAGCGTCTACCATGGCGTCAGCACAGATTACAGGTGGTCACTGGGAAGCAGGTGAGCAGTCAAGCGTAAGAAGTCAGGATATCAGATACCAGCATCACAATTAGACCCACAATCATCTGACAGCAAGAACTTACAATATTTGCACATGGATGGTTTATCGAGTATGTTAAAACATTTTCACATGTCTTTAATTGAACCGAAGTGATAAAACTTTGAGGTATTATTTAAAAAAACATATTGTCCTAACATGACAATTAGTGCAGTCATAATATAATATCAAGGTAAGGTAAATAAAGTGAGAAAAAGTGGGTCTTCAAGTCACCATCTTAAGTAAACTCTCCTGACAGGCATCCCTAAAGGTGATGCCCACATGTATACACCATTCAACAGTCTGCTCCGCCTGTGGCGTTGACTGGGATGTCTATGGACAGCATGCAGCGGCAGAGCAGACCCTGGGAGTGACGCATTGCAGGTACAAACGCACCAATCAGAGAACGCCATTTCTTTCGACTACGTTTCTGTCCCCATCACCGCGTGGCAGAAATTATCCATACGCAGCCATATAGAGCGGAAGAAATACCCTGTATGCTATGTCAACTTTATGCATACTAAAACAGCACTGATAAAATTAGGTTGATGTATTCTATTTATATTTTTTGCACCAATAAAGCTACATCTAAACGGTTCTATTAGTTTATTTGGTATCGGAAGGGAAGGGAAGTTGGCGGACGGATACAGGAAAGGGGAGGGGTTTCGTGTAGCCGTTAAAGGCGAGTCCAGTCGTCTCCTCTCTGTGTTCATAAAGATTTCCAGTCTTAGAAGCGGCAGTCTGTCTTGGTTATTAAACGGATTTTTTGCGCCCAACAGCGTTTGAATAAACACCGAAATGGTAAGAAAATATTGTATCCTTACGTTTGCATATATTTTATAAAAGTTTGGTTCAAAATGATGTGCAGGGACACGTTACGTCAAAGGAAAATCTTTTTTTAATCGTTCTCATTCGCTCTGCTTGTGCATTTAGTGAGTAATTGATCGTTACGTGGGACTACGCGTTTGTAAGTTAGGGTTAGCCTTCTGTGTGTAGTGATATGAGACCATGATTTAACTATATTGGCGCTGTTCAGCCGGATACATGGGCGTTGCGTGCCGTTTTATGATGCGCGTCTAAAAGCTTAAACGCATCTTATCTATAGCTCAATTTTGCGCCAGAATTTGACAAATGTGACGTTTAAACTACACACAAACAACCCCAATATAGAATAAATGACTGTTTGGTTAGTCTAGCTTCCGCAGAGTTCGCGGCTGAGGCGGCTCAGAATGGGGGTTAGCCATCTGTAGCTAATCATAGCTAACGCTTACCGCCAAATTTTGAGCCGTCTTTTGTCGACGGGAAAGCGGCTTTGCAGAGCCTGCAGACTCGCGGTGCGCCAGAGTGAAACGGACGCTAACCGGGTCCGGGTTGCCTCTGTCCCGTGTGGTTGGGGTGGGATAGCCGCGGACCTCATCGCTGTCTTCATATATGATGGGATTGCTAAATGGTACAAAATTAGCGACACCGTTTGGTGAAAATTCCACTTTTTTCTCCTACTCATGGCTTCATCTATTCTGTTTTCAGGCTGATCAACTCACAGAGGAGCAGATTGCTGGTAAGACACCGCAGCTTTGGTCCCAGCTTCCCCTCAATCCCTGTACTGACCCGAGTCCGTCTGGATCTTTCCCACCCATGCAGTGGATTTACACTTCTGCCTTTTAAGGCGTTCTCCAGGGCAGCCTACTCAGTCATAAAACAGAATGAAAGAAACCGCTGATGCTGGGGCGCAGATGGACTCCTTCAGTGAAAGCTTGGCATTTCCACGGTTGCTATGTAATAAATGATGTAATCTGGAGGGGCAGTGAGTTTTCTGAGCTGCTGGCGGTCACCCTTTGCCCTAGGTGTGTTCATAGAGCAAGAACGACAGTAGCTGCTTGGATTCGTATGTGAGGTTCAAAGATGACTGAGCTTTCTGTAAATTACAACTTTTTGCCCCATCTGGTAAAGTTGATTTGGTCATAGCACTTTTCTTTAAATTTCAAAAGGCAATTGTAAAGTTTTGCTATACTCTGAAAAGATTGGTCTGGTTTTGTTTGAACCTTTTTATATAGTTGTTTTTCTAACAATGGTCTTTAAACGCAGGTGTTGGTCTGTTTGACTCTGAGAAGTTCAGGTTAGTTGTATGACATGGATTCGCTGCTTCTTGGCGCTGCTTTCCTCCAGTTGGGCTCATCAGACTTGAAAAATGTGTTTATTGTTGTCCCTCATGGCTGTTCCAAACCATGAAGGTCCCTGTTTGTAGCTGATGCAGCCTCATTCTGCTCTTATTTGATCTCGTGGTTGCCGTCATTGTTTGCCCTGAAACAACAGTAGTTGGAACCTAAAACAGCGTTGCGTCAAACTGTATTTTCGTTTTTGTTTGTCCCACCTAATGCTAGTTCTATAGCTGTCTGAAGTTTCTTAAAGACTTGAATCTGCATCTGTTTTGTGGCGTACAGAGTTCAAGGAGGCCTTCTCGCTCTTTGATAAGGATGGAGATGGTACCATCACCACCAAAGAGCTGGGTACAGTCATGCGGTCTCTGGGCCAGAACCCCACAGAGGCAGAGCTGCAGGACATGATCAATGAGGTGGATGCTGACGGTGAGATGTCTGTGCAGCAGAAGTCCTTAGGTTTCTCTGTTGTGATGGTTAACGGGACTTTCTCGTTGGCTTTTGTCTACAGGAAATGGAACGATAGACTTCCCAGAGTTCCTAACCATGATGGCCCGGAAGATGAAGGACACAGACAGCGAAGAGGAGATCAGGGAAGCATTCCGTGTCTTTGACAAGGTAAAGGTCCTTGTTGTTGTTCAGCACATGTGGGCTGGTTTTCTGGACACCTTCATGACTTACTGACTTTATAGGATGGCAACGGCTACATTAGTGCTGCTGAGCTGCGTCATGTGATGACAAACCTAGGAGAGAAGCTGACAGACGAGGAAGTAGACGAGATGATCAGAGAAGCAGACATTGATGGAGATGGACAGGTCAACTACGAAGGTAAGGGTTTTGGTTAATGCTTTTTTGATTTTAAGTTGCAGTTTTTTTATTTTACTTTTTTCCCCCCTTCTGCAGAGTTCGTACAAATGATGACGGCAAAGTGAAGGCCTTGTACAGATTTCGTATATAAATTTGCCTTTTTCTTTGTGTAATTTATCTGTAAAATCTTAATAGCCCCCCCACTTGTTCCTGCCCCACTCTGCTGTCCAAAGGAACTGCATGTAAACTGCATAGGCTCTTGTCCCCATGTCCCTTTCTTTTGCTGTCATGGTGTTTTGGAGTGACGGAATGGTCATATAACCAGAAGCCTGTGGAGACCCCTGGGAGCCAGAGAACTTGTGCTTTGTGCTCGGGGCCCCTCCACACCTGGCAACATTGGAAACCTGTCAGCAAGTTGTCAACTTGGCAGCAATGCTGGCATGGGAGCAATGTAGAGGTATTGACTCTGCATGGACTATGGACAAAGTATATATGGAAATCTCAGCATTGCACTACTGCAAAAAAATGACACGGGTGTATCTCCTTGGTACTCGTACAAACTCTTTTGTATCTGCTGTTCTGTATACCAGAAATGACTAATCTTACCATGCTTTTTAATGTTTTACTCACTACTTTTTTTTTTAAATGACTTCAGGTCATGCTTCAAATAAATCCATTCCAAGTTGTATATTTGTTTTCCAATAAAATTTACAATCTACCCAGATTGAAAATGGTCTTTTCTCAATTTTTGTTTTAATGGATAATTCAGTTTGTATAAATATTTTTCTTTTACCTCCCAACTTCCCCCATCATAAATTCATCATTGAAGAGCATCAGCCAATGCCTCTTAATGTTCTGAGCTCGGAGCACGTTTGTATTGTCATTGTAAGGCATTCAGGGGATCAAAGGCTCCCGTCCTGAAGTGGACGCCGCAGCGCTCCACGTCAGGCTGGCCTGGTGGTGTCCTGCTCCTCGGAGCTGCATGTGTTTGGGCACAGCACCATGCAGAAGCTGACTGCTTCATGTCTTAATTGGCTCCTGCCACAATCAGGCTTGATCAGACTGTACATCAGAAACTGGTGTAAATAAAGGTGTACTTTTTTGAGTTTGTTACAGTAGCTTGCAGAGATACTGAGTTTGTTATTTTGATGAGTGACAAAATAAAGCTCCATTGTGGACAATTTATGCCTGTGGGTTTGTTTTCCAGGCCACATCCAGCTGAAGTTGGCTCTTTTTTATGCCAGTTTTAGTTTCCAGGATGCTTGATTGTCCATGCATGCTGCCACAAACACTCCCTGTAGACACGCGTTTAAAATATTTAGAGCACTGAAAGTCGCGCCAAAGTCACTTGTAAGCCAAAAATATAAGTGGTTGGTTTGGTGTAAAAAAAAAAGTAATGTCATTAGGTTTAGGTAGAAACTTTAGACAAAGTCACGTGAAACTTTTCTTCAGGTCACGTGATGCTTTCCTGGCATATGGCAGATTCTTTATTCAAACTCCACTTAACAAGCAGCAGTCCGGAAGTTTTACAAATACAAGTTTTACGGTGCTGCTTTTCTGTTCAAAATAAAGACCATGTTGCTCTGGAAGAACTCCTCAGGTAAATTTCATGCTCCCCTGGTGGCAGTGCATGTCATTGAGGACTAAACCACCAGTAGGGTGAACGCTGGTCTTACTCTCAGTCGTTCTGGTCTAAATTTAGCTCTGCGCTTGGCCAGCGTGCTGAAAAATTCATCAATAGTGGAGCCGCTGCTATAGAAACAGTCTTATTGGTGATCAGGTGTCACTGGAGTCCTTGTTGAACAGGGAGTGAATATCAGCGAGTGCAAAGCAGGAAGTTGGAGACATGCTCAGTTAAAAGGAACCAATAAAGCTGCGTCAAATACTTTCAGCTACAAACTAGAAAGTATTGTTTGGTACATTATAGTTGTGGAAATTAGATTTGAGCTGCTGTCACTGATGGCATTTGAGAACATGCTGGAAACAGAACCACAATGCTGTAGCCAAAACAAAGACGCAAGCAGGAAACTCACGCTGATGCTGTCATGGAGGGTTTAACACCTCGAACAGTGAAACCAGTGTGAAGGAGTCTTCAAGCAAACCTGCCTCACACAACTCTGCCTATCAGAATGGCGCCCAGCAGACACATTTTTGATCACTGGATCCTTCCTTTTCATCTCCTCACAGATGGGGCTGACACCTGCTTTGTTTCCCGTCTGTCCTGCGTCTTTGCTTTTCAGCTGCCCCTTCTGGTGTCTCCTCTCCTCTCCATCCTCCTTATTCACACCAACCACCCTCATGTCCTCCTTCCATACACACATTAACCTCCTCTTTAGCTCAACATCCTTTGACCAACGTAATCACTCATCGTGTCCAAACCATCTTCCCTGCACGTATCTCCAAAACCTTTACCATAATCTGTTCCTCTGATAGAGTCATTCCTGATCCTATCCATTCGAGAAGCTCCACTACTCCAGATCTGCCTCCTCTCAACATCATGGCTGTTCTCACCACAGTCTCCTGCATACTCCTTTTTACCTGCTTTCTGAACACCCAGTGAGCTCCATCTCTGAACAGGTTTTAGTTGACCTTATGCGGATCTGCGGGTTATGACGAACTCAAGAGTGCAAGAAACCTGATCCTACAGGCTGTCTGATTGTATCATTTGTCCCATTTAAGAGCCGGTTAAGGCACTGCTCCAGCTGACCAGTCAGCTTTGGTTCAAGTTGCAATATGGCGCAGCCTTTGCGGTGAGCGCATGCTGGTCGCTGATGGATATCTGAGATGTGGCAGCAGCTGCTGAGTTTTGACAGAGCTGGAAGAGCACTAAGACAGCCCCCAGGGTGCTATTACTGCACTTTTCTGCTGTTAGTGGTGTCACTGCGCCTTACAGACAGTTTTTGTTGTCAAAGGTTAAGCCTCCACACAAATCCCTCAGCGCAGATCATCTAAGAAGCTGCCTTCAAAGGTAGCACAGGAGATGGTTTCATTTGTTATGCAACATCTTAGGATAACAGGTTTTCTGAGGCATCATTGTTAGCCTTCATGACAGTAAAGCATATTCCTCATTTTCCTTGCAATGACTTGTCTTCTTCATCCTGGGGCGACATTCTGACCTCGATTTTCATGTTGTAATTTTCATGCGGCGCTGAGGAAACATCCTCCAACTGCAGAGTTGTCTCAGGCTGGCTCCCTGCATCCCAGAACTGACGATTTTTCTTCACAAAGGCTGAATGAAAACTCGCAGAGTTCCTAATTAGATGACACAATTAAGATTGAATTTTGAATTTTGTAAACATCCAAAGGGACATTGGTATCTTCAGTGATCTCTGACATAACAATATGGTTGATTATTGGATTTTTAGTAAAGAGATTGCTGTGAAATTTAATTCAGATTTTCACTGTGACCTCAGGATGAACTGATAATCCCTGTTTAATTTTCATCTGGTGAACACAGCCATTGGTCTAGTCCTGCCAAGAAGCATTTTTGTTTCTACAGGAGACAAAATCTCCTTCAGAAGGATAAACATACACGATCACTGGCAGGTTAGGGGAATAGCGTGGAGCACTATGTGTAAGACATATTTTAGACAAATTGTACCTTAAGTTTCTGTTGGAGGTAGGACAACCTGAGCAAATTTAAACATTTAAGTGAGTTCAAGAAGAACCAAACTTTGATGTCTGGATGTTGGCCTCGAGCATCCAAAACTGCAGCTGCAGTGAGATGTTCCAGATCCACAGTGAACAGTCTTGATGCACGTGCTAACGAAGACTGGTCCAAGCAAACACATGAACTGCAGTAGCTTGGAGTCCCACTCTGATCAGTTTTTGATCTATTGTAAAAGTGTTTAAAACTAAAATGAAGAAACCTGTGTCATTTTTAGGTCATAGTTTCTGCAGAGCGGCAGGAGTTCATTAAAAAAAATCACCTCTGATTTGTGGGCGGGACTGTTGGCACGGAGCAACCCCGCCCCTTCTCCCACTCCCCTAAGTCCTTCCGTAGATGGATCTATTTGTCTTCAGGTGGATGCATGAGCATGCAGATGAGGACGGAGCTTGTGGCCCTCACAGCGTGTTTTCTAAGTCACAAATAAGCTTTTATTCAAACTGCATTATATTTATCTGCTCCTGATCCACAACCTTTACAACAATACTCAGAAATGCAATTTTAATAAATGTCATCCATCAAGACCAAGAACATCCTAAGAACACCAAAAACACGTTTTTATAGAGTGGGTCTTAAAATCAATGAAGAAGCCTAAGCAGTTTCTGATTAAAATGTGTCAGAAACATGGAGAAATGTTATTATTTCAGTTTGAGGCTAGCTGGAAAGCTTATTATAACATCTCAGTTCTATTCACGTTACTGGAAAACATCGTTTAGTCATGGAATATTGTTAATGTATTGTTTAAAAAGTACTAGGAATACATTCTTCTAAAATTAATTTGAGTTTTGAGATCTAAACTGCACTCAAACCTTTAGCTCTGCATTTGACTTGACTTGAGAGTGGATATGTTCCAACATCTCTCAGGGGTTTTCTGTTCTGCATATTTGTCCAATTCCAAAAGATGGGAGCTGTGTGAGCCCATGTCTGGCCAGGAGGACGACACCCACAGAGCTGAAACTGTTCTCAGTCCGGTGTCCACCAGCCTCTGATGACAAAGCACAATGCAAGGCTGTTTGCACACAAGGCTGGAAAGTGCAAAGCAGTCCTGGTTCTCATGCTGATTCATGCCCACTGCCTAAAGCAGCAACCATGAACATGTGAGCATCTGAGATGTACCACAGATCAACAGAGGAAGGTAGCATGCTCTGATGACACGTCTGCTTCACCCATCCAAGTTAGATGGGCGAAGATTATGCTTCCTGAGGTAAACTAAAAATGGTTTCAACAATGATTTAAAACAAGTTTGGAAAGTTCACATCCAAATACCATATTCATGGAATGTGCTGAGCATGGAGGTTACCCCTCCCAAACTACAAAACTTGAAGCAGGATTGTTGGGGGGTCATTTTCCAGTTTCTTTCCCAGCATTCTCAGCTTCTTAGTGG
>BSAI01000096.1:21050968-21071500 GCA_036245035.1 Adrianichthys oophorus
CCCCAAAGTTCTGAAGGAAAACATCCCTAACTGAAAAGATCTGCTGCTAGCATTCACTTCACCTTCAGGGCCATGGCTGAATCACATTGATGGCTCAGGGATGGTTTGGTGGCAGAACTGGGACCTGTCCATTATCACGGAGGAGTTCATAATGTTCTGCCCAGTTGGAGTTTCTCCTTTAAAGCCTTGCATGGTGCCTTAAGGATTTACTCAGGGGAAAACTGCACGAGTGAACACAGAGAGAGGTCCATTTTTGCAACATACCACATTTTCCGGTAATGCATTTGTGGTTGCCTTTCGTGGAAGTCCACAGTAGTGAGGATGTTGCTTAGTCATTGCGTCAACTCATGCATGAAGTAACATGCTAGAAAATATCTTGAAATCCTTCAGAGGCTTCAGAGAGCAGCTTATCGAGGAACCATGGTTTGATAACTACAGGCAGAAGAGAAAAAATGGAACGGAAAATAAAAGCCATGAATCCATGTCTGCTTAGTCTTCTTTACATTGTAAAATACATTGAACAAAGTTGATGCATTTTCAATGACTTGAAAAGTGACAAATCCCATATTTTACAGCCTCTTTGTCAATGAATGTTTATTAACCAACATTTTCCAAAATGTAAAACCTTTTCTCTGGGTCTTTCAAGAAAATAAAGTTATTTTAAAGTAGAAAGCAGAGTTACTGTAGGATTTGAGGGTCTTCCCACAGCCACAGTTAAATGACAATCTCATGGCACAAGACACAAACTCTATTCCACTGGATGCAACTTCAGTCATGAAAAGTATTCAGGAGTTTTAAAAGTACAACGTTAGTTTCAATACTACAGTTTTCTTACTCCCCTTTAATTTACAAAACTCTACCAGTAAATAAGACCCATACAATGATTTCTCCCCCACCAAACTTGAAGTCAATGTCTGATAGAAAAAGACAGATCACCTTTGTGACATAGATACAGGTCAGAATTTCCAACATTCAGAGCGTGTGCCAGTTACCCACGCCACCCAGGAGAACATTGCTGCATGCTCTACCTTAGTAGGAAAGTAGGGCAGGTGCTTTGGCTCAGAACACTGAGCCTCGCAAGTTTTACCGCTTCTCCCAAGTCCCTTGAAATATACCTGCATTAGCACCTCTGGGAGTTTTAGACCGGCAGGAGGGTTCTGGCCGACCGCTCGATTAAGCGAAGATGGTTAAAAAGGCTCACGAGGTTTTTGGTGGCACGAGCCACACCTGCAGGGAGGACAGAGAGAATCACCACCCTGTCTTCCTTTATTTAGAACGAGAGCGCGAGTGAAAATGAAAGGCTGGCTTCGTGTTCAGGGACAGGGTGATAGTTTTATGTCTGAGGATGGAGGTTGAGGAGGGGCGTTGCTATTTCTGCATGGCAAAATGACCAGTATGTGTGTTAGTGGGTAAGAGGAAAGGAGAATTGAAAGGCAAAGACAGGAACAGGCAGAGTAACCCTGAACTGCATCCACATTTACTTTGTTTGATTTTACTGACCACGTTTACCACCTCGGTCATGGTTTCTCCTTAACTCTTTCATTCTTTGACCTCTTGAGTGGATGAATACATGGAAGGCAACGTGGGGTGAAATCGGATCCCCTGTGGACTGTGATTGATTGACATTTTCTCTCCAACGATGAATAGTTCATGATACACTTACCACCTGCACATCATCGGCACATTCCAATTTCATGAATCACTTGAGGTGACCATATGAACCTCAAGGGAACTGCAAGACACCCTCCCGCTCCACCTAAGATGCGGCCGCTTCTCTCTACGGCCCAAACAACCCAAAAACCTGCAGCACCAGTACAGGACAACCTTTCGAATGGGTGGGTATGACTAAAGCCTTAGTTTGTCATTTCTCAGCCACTGAGCCATGAATCATGTTGTACGTTGTTCTACACAATGAAATCCTGCAGAGATGCAGAACGACTCACAACACTAAGAAATCCTTTCAAGTGAATGGACATCGGTGCAGTTTGCTTTGGAATAAGACAAGAGACATTGGAGGTCAAACCAAATTCACAAATGGTCTGTGAGGAGTCAAAAGGATTTTCTGCTGCTTCCTCTCTGAAGTTTTACCCAGAGTGGTCTTCTTTACACAGTTGGAGTCAAGAGCATGTCAGCTCTCACTTCTCATTTTGTCCAAAGATATTTCCACGATATACATGTTCTGAGTTGAGTTTGTTACTGTGGCAGAGCCAACCTTTTTATGGACTAAATGATAACGTAATGGACACCTACCCTTGATGGACTGACGACTCAGGGAGCTTCAACAAGAACATGTCTGAAAGAAAATACATTTCTGTTCCTCACCCAGGTGACTACACAGGTTCTACACACTACCACACTACCAGTTTGTTGTAGTTTTAGTCCATGTTCCAGATCTGTTGTGAGGAAAACTCAACGTTTGTGCCCCAAACCCCAACTCAAGCATATATGCGTTAGTTACTCTGCAAACAAATGTTGTATTTGAGAATATCAAAATAAATACAAACATGTTAGAATAATGCACAAAAATTACATTAAAGTTGCATTTGCCATAATTTTAATTTCTTTTCACAGTGCAAACAATGAACAGAGGAAAAAGTAGCATTATCTTATGTTTGATCCTTACTTCTGGGTTTAAGGTTAGGATCTTTACTATAGCTAGTTGCAAGAAAAACAAAGAACTTTATTTTATCAAATTGTAAGTAATAAAAATTACTTCTGAAGCAGCCAAATGTTTTACTAATTTTAAGAAGAATTTGATCTTCTTTGCAGCCTGAGTTGTTGATTAATGGAGAAGTCTGAGGCTAAAGATGCTACTCTTGATGACACACATGGACAGGGGGTGCCCCCGACAAAGAAAAAAATGAAGTTCGATTCAATTCGATTTTATTTATATAGCCCAATATTACAACACAGTTGTCTCAATGGGCTTCACACCAGTTGGAGATTGTTCTTTTGTGTGTGCGCTTTTTCAAATGAATGTTAAAAATGTGGTAACTCTGTTTATTAAATCCCATTTGGGGTCACCTTGGGGATAACACATGACTGGTAAAGTTATCCTTTTAGTTTTTGGTACATTTTCTTCACAAGACCCGAGCTTTTCAACGTTTAAATTAGAGTTTAAATATGTTTTTGTAAAAAAAAGGATTTCAATTACTATTTCAATTGCAAAAAAAAAACCCCAAAAAACAATAATAATAATTGTGCATTTACTAAAATCTAGCAAATGGACAAGAGATAATCTGTACAATTATTTAAATCCTCAAATATAATGTCTGGTAAAAACACAAACTGTTTTCTGTTACATAAAGATTGCCAAAGTAATAACAATAATAATTAAAAAAAAACTCATTCTAAATTCAATTTCTACTGTGTTTCAGAAATGTTTTAGAAATTTTCCTTAAAAACCTTTTAAAAATATTGTTTAAAAACCTGTTTTATGTGATTGTAGAATTATTGCTGAGTAATGAAAAGAGTTTCATGCTATTTTTTTTCCAGTCTACTCCAACTCTGATATAAATCTATATATTAAGATTTCAGCTAAGATGTGAGTGAATGCAGTGTGTTTGCAGATGATGGTCCCTGCATTCCTGATTCCCATTTTTCTGTGAGTTTTCCATATCAGTTTCATCCTGATCCGAGTCACTGGAGCCGGACTGAGCTGACATCAGGAGAGAGGCAGAAGACATCCAATGTAGATCACTGAAAAACTAATCAATAATCTAATCAATAAACTAATCAATATCTGATAAAATCTGGATAAAAATGCCCTGGTTGAGTTTAAACCCGAAACTATTTCAAAGCAATCTTTTTAGTGAATACAAAGATATTTGTGGATCCTGAAGATCAGACCCCTTCTGAACATGAAGGGGATTGTTTCATTCGTTTCCTCAGCTGCATACAGACCTTTCCAACACAAGCCTGACTACTTTTGAAAACAGAATGAGATTATGAAAGCATGAGGAAGGAAACAGGAAACATTATTTTGCTTGGATCAACGTTTTCAATCTGTTTTCAAGGTTTGTCAGCTCCTTCCTGAGAGTTTTCTGCCTCCGACGTGATCAGCTGAATTCACTGTGCTCAAATTGCTTTAGTGATGCCGGCCAGGGGAGCAGAATGATCTTATCCGCAACAAAGGGTACTTCATTCCACTTAACTACATGTTCCTGGTAATGCTCCCTCCCTTGGTCTCTCCTCTCTCCTTCCCTCAGCCTTCTCTCCCTCTTTGTTGGCAGTCAGGCTGCTCTGCCTTGCTACTATCTCTGCCCTGCAATGAACTCAGGAGGAGGAATGCTGCTCAGCCATGCGTCACATGCACATAGCTTAGTGTGGCATGCTGCACCCTCAGATAACACGTTCAGTGTAAAGGGCCAAGGCAGTGGCACACAATAAAACAGCTATTCTTATCACTACCTACTTCTCTTGCTCTGTCAACGAAACAAACAAGCACAGACAATAATGTTGCGATGCAGAAAGCAGCTCAGATAGCCATCACCTCTGCGCAGAGGACAATGCAGCAACAAAACCAAAGGATCTCTTCATATTTGTGCTCATGTTTTTGCAGCCGGGCATGTATTCAAACTGCAGGAGCTGCAAAGCTCAACGCCGACAGAAATGGTTGAGTCTTTCATCGTTTCAGAGATGAACTGACTAAAGAAAAATAATCCAACATTGACTTTGTGTAATGATATTCAGAAACAATAGCAAACAGCTGCCTTAGTGATAGAAAATCAATTGCTTGAGGAAACTGTTGAGATGTAAGCGGGTTAATGGCTCCTCTCAGCTTTTTGTGCTGCTTTTATGGTGCTTTGGCTAAAAAAGCTCTTCATGAAAATAAAAAAACAAACAGTACTGCATTGCAATGAAACAGTCAGAAATTGAATACTGACACCAAAACTGAAATCTTCCAGTGGCCCCCATTTTGACTTATTATTATTTTGGTTGCACCGTTAAAAAACTTAATTGATTTCCTGTTGCTGAAATTGCTTTAGAAACACTTCAGAGTACAGGAATGTTTGTGGTTTTAACAGTTTCAATTAATTTAGAAATGAATGAATGAATGAATTTAGTTCGATCAACACGTGTTAGTCAGCAGCCCTTGATGAGCACATGTTTAGGTTTGCAGGTCTTTTTGAAAGTTTGATTTGAGTGTGTTTGCTGGAAGTGAAGAGATGAGCAGTGATTCAACAGGAAACAAGGGTTAATGTTCATCGCTATACAAGCACATGTGAATCTTGATCTAAAGATTTGAGGTTCAACTAGCTGCAACTAAATCAACCTTAAGATTAAAAAAATACTGCAGACAGATAAGAAAAAAGGGGAATTGTTGAGACGTAGTGCTCAGCATCATAAAACACCAAAAATCAAGCATGGTGGTGTAGAAGTCATGATCTAGGCTTGTCTTTTAGTCCCTGTTCTATCTGGTAATCAGGGAAATACCAGTACACTCAATATTGCTAATTGATCTTTCATTTTCTTTTTGACTTTTTTTTTGGTTAATTGAAATTGCATACATTTAGCTTGCATTTGATTGAGTCTATTGTGCATTGTGCCATAGCTTTAGGAAGTTTCCATCGTGGTTTTCCTTGATTAAATCAATGGTGTCAAACAACCTGTTAGGTAAAAGAGAACAATTCTTCTTTTGTCTCTGCATCTCATAACACAGTCCTTGTATTGCGAATATGTCTCAGATCCCCAAAGTGTGTTGGCTTAGACAGTTTATGAGCACCGACTCCCAGAGCAGCACCCATGGCTCTGTCCCTGGGATGACAGGCCTTCTAAGAGTATGGATGCAGACATACGTTGAGTCAAAGAGGGAACTGGTGCAAGCAGCCCCCAAACGCTGAAACTCAAGGACCTGAAGAGGTTGAGGGGTTGGTCTCCTCTCGCTCCTTTCGTTATTCTGAAGGAGTGGAGGGCGATCTTATTAACGCTGAGCTTTGAACACAACCTCTGGGGAGATGGACCACTCCGTCTGTGGCTGGTGAGGAGGAATCTGAGCGTGCATCCACTCCGCCTGTGGTCCCTCTGATCCTGTGCTGCCCTTTCTCCTGTTGCATCTCTGTCATCTCTGCAGCACAGCGCTGATCTCTGACATGCGCCTCATACTGACGACTTAACACTCCTCATCCCTTACAGCCTGCCTGGACCGCCGGCTCGGGTTGGCGCCCAGCTGTCAATCAAGCACCACCTGGTAGACACACATTTCTTCACAAGATCTGGCCATGCAATGCAGTGAATACACATGCACGCACGCATTTGTGATCCTTTGCTTCTCCGAGGTTAATTTGCAAATAGAAGTGCAAATCTGTAAACATGTGTGAACTTTCATGTCAGTTCCAGGAATCAGGCCTTTTCTTTCAAGGACACAGCGTTTCTTTAAAGAAACAAAATGACATTGACTCAGATCTGACAGAATCCCCAAAAGATGTTTTTTTGCTGGACGGAAGTGAGAAAACCAAGCACATATGCACCCAACCCTGTTACCATAACCTTTGCTTTTAGCAACACATTGATCGTGTAATTGATGAATATGTAGAAGAAAATCAGAGAAGTGAAGGTTTACTTTTCATGAATTTTGAAGCCCAAAAACGCACACCAAGGTGAATGCTACACACTATAACAGACACTGCCTTGGAGGATGCTCTCTCACTCACACGCACTAACACAAACGCACGCGCGCGCTGGTCAAAAACACACGCTAGTCAAACCTTTACCTGTAGGCTAAATAAAGTCCATCATTCGTCTCTTCTTCTGGACAAAAATCTCCTTAACTTTAGAGTAAAAGACTCCTTATCTTCTTCTAGTTATAGAAGTCTCAACATCAACCATCCATTCATTATTGCTTCATGTTTTGAACAAAAGTCCAACTTTGAATCAGTTTTAAACGAGATTGCATCCACCATTGCTCCAGCCAAACATAAACACGGGCTCTTATTGAAGAAACTTTATTAGTAACAATGGAGAACAGACACAAACTTATGAGCGCCCTCTCTGTTGAGACAGTGCTACTGCGTGCCTCACCTGCTGTTTTTTCAGTGCAGTTTTTTTTTTGTCAAGTTTTAACACAAAATAAACGATAGACAGACATGAAAAACATTAAATGGAAAGTGGTGACATGCAATAAAATAGTTCACACTGAACAATTTTTCAAAAAAGTATCAGATTTAGGTCTTGATTTATTTGGGGTTGCCTAGGGGTTGCTTTAGCAACTCTAGCTACCCCCTAGCGCCATCCCTGATTGATGTTCCAATTTAGTCTAAAGAAGTAGGTTTACTTCCTACACTAAATGTTCATGGTCAATAGTATATTGTACTTGCTAAGTACACTTAATATAACAAACTTCAAGTGCAATACTTTTTGCTGAGGGTCAAAATGAGTTGATGACTTCTGATTCAGTTTAGTTAACTCTTATCAAGGGAGCAATTTTCTTTGTGAATATCACACTTTTGGGATTTCAAATTACCCTTTTCTTCTTTCCTTATTCTTACTTTTAACTTGTTTTAGATGTTTTTCGACACAAAGCACTTTGTGATCCTTTCTGGTATATAAATAAACTTTACTTACAGATTATTTGAAACATCCATCCATCTTCAGAACTCGCCAAATCCCTTTTGGGGTCACAGGGTTGCTGGAGCCTATACCCGCAACTGAAAACCAAAACACACTGAACAGGGCGCCAGTCTGTTGCAGAGGTGCACACTCACACACATGCACACCCAGTGGCAATTAGAGACATCAATCAACCCATGTAGCATGCTTTCGGACTGTGGGACGAAAATGGAGTGCTTGGAGAAAACTCACGCATGTATGAGGATGAGGAGAACAGCTAGGATTGGGACCAGGCCTATTTGAGGCATACCGGTATCTTAGATTTTTTGGGTGAGACGTACCTGCTGTATTTTAGCCAGATCTGTAAAAATACTTCGAATGTGAGTTAATCCTGAAAAAAATGTTCTTCTCTGCAGTTTGCTGGAATGCAGTCAGTGCAGGCTCCTCTTTCAGACATAGACCTGTCACTAGTTATTCAATAAGCTGGCTGCTGACTGCAAAGCAACAATGGAACTACGACATGCCACTGAAGGACACTCAGCTTTATTTTTTTTTCAACTCAACTTTGTGGTCTGAAAGGATTTCCCTGAGAATTCAGGCTGTGTGTCCTGTGAGAGACAAACACTGTCAGTTTCAGAAACACAGCAGCTATTGTTCATTCACCGACGGTCCTGCAGCTGCTGAAAAACAAGCAGAATTTATCTACATTTTGTCTCAACTTTGAGGCCAAAAAGATGTGTGTGTTTGGGGGGGTCACATACAGAGGTGATGAGACGTTTAGCTGCAGTGCGACGCGACACTCTAGAAGGGGAAAAGGACCCCCTCCACACCCCCCATTAGGCTGCTGAAAGACACCCTGGATCAACATTCCTCTAATAAATGGCATTTAAAAGTTTAATCAGCCGTCAAAGTGACTGCAAGTCAGTGGTGGGAGGGGTCATTGTTGAGGTTGGTGATGGCGCTGGCACGATGCAGCGTGTGGCAGTGGACCAACAGAGGCCGGGGAGCTATCAGGTGAGCCGAGTGTGACAGATGGGGGACAGTCGCGGCCAAGCTGTTGTTTGCTGGAGTCTCATTAGCCTCAAGTGTTGGACTCATGCACTTTTGTATCTTTTCTTTCACGCCGCTTAGTCTGGATTTAAAAGCAACACTTTCTAAGTTTGTTTTACTGTTATTTGCATTATAACTACTACAAGTTGAAGAGTTTATGCTTGGAATGAACGGCTCCAACTTGCACCTGCCTTTGCTCCGAAGACCCTGTGACCCCAATTAGAAAGAAAGGGAAACTGCATACATACATTTATCTTTTCTTATTTTAGCTTAAGGCTTTGCTTTGCACTTAGGCCCTTTTTGTCCCCCTTTCAGACACCATTTGGACCGAGTGAGTGTGACACCCATAAAAAATGGCTTCCAACAAAATTAAGTCAATTCAATCGTCATTTTTCAGTGATTCAAACGCCACCCTGTTGGAGCCAGACGATGTCAGTAAACAGTGATTGGTCCGAGCTGGTCTTAGTCATCATTTCTATGGCAACCACTCTCACCAACCAGGTGTGAGCTTGTTAGAAGTCCACACCCCTTTGACTTTATAGTGGGCTCGGGAGAATCTGTCAATCAAATTTTCAAACATTCATGTGAGACCACATACTTTATTGAGGCATCTGATTGGTCAGTTTATAACCTGAATAACTTGCACTACAGAAAAAATATCATGAAGAAAATGAGGGTTACCAAGACATGTTAAACACAGTTAGCAGAGGTGTTTATTTCTCTGTAAGGATTCTCTATGGGATTTTGGTTTTTTGAGCCAGTGGGTACTTCCTGTTTGGAACACCAGTCAATGGGTCTCACATGCTGTGACTTTTCATTCAACACATCTACCAAACTGCATTTGACTCTACAGTTTTAAGTTATTACACATCACTCTTTATTTGTCCTCCCAATGATGTTTTTTACTTTTGCCAAGTTTTTGATTTGTCACATTTGTCATAAGTTTTTTCATCTGAATTGAAGCAATCCTGGAAGAACCAACTTCTCTTTCTGCATCGACTGCAATGATAAAAAGTTCTGACCATAAAAATAGTGTATTTGCAGCCAGAAGTCTGTGATTTATTCCTGTTTTTTGCTTTTTTTTCTACACAACAGTAGGAGGAGGGAGTTTTGCTTAAAATCAACTATTTTGATTTAGATTGTGAGGTGGGTTGGCCCATGGATGGACTCCACAGAACTCTCACTTTACATTGTCCCTCCCAAAAACCATTGGTGAGTTTGGCAAAGCTCATTCCAGTCAATATGCCTCCAATAGACAATATGAATTTAATATGGTTAATTTTTCCATTCTGAATTCTATAGGTGATGTCAGAGAGTGTGTAGAAGGATTTTTTTATTTCACTAAGTAATTTTGTTTATTAAAGTCCTGCGGTGTCTGTCTGTCATCGAGGCTCTAATTCTGATGCTCCTTTCAAAAACTCAGATCATAACAATCCAGCAGCATCTTCATGAATTAGAGAATATCTGCAGAAATTCAAAACTTTTTGAAATTAATTTTAAAGCTCAGACTTGAATGCTCCTCCTGCAGACAAACCTTACATAGATTAGAGTTGATGCTGGATATTTTAGCCTATGTTGTGTTTTATCTCTCCTTATTGGGTCATTTATCAAAATAAAACTTTTAAACTTTCAGAACATGGTTTTAAAAATGACCAAAATCGAACATTAATAACGTCTACAATTAATAAAAAATGTTTTAGATGGCAGAATCTTTGCTTTATATTTAGAGTTGCTTGTCCTTAAAACATGGCTGGAGAATTTCACCCTTTAAGCTAAGTTCAATCAATTGATTTCCCCCAAAACGCCCAAACACTCCCAAAACGCTTGGTTCAAACTACTTTGAAGTCCTTTCTGTTCAGTTCATTTACTAATTAAACTTTGGAGCCACACTTGATCTTCCTCACCTCTGTCTCACCCCTAACCCATGTACGACTCCACAGCTCCGTTAGGACATCACAAAGATGGTTTAGAGTTTCTTTCTGGGGCAGCTCCATCATCTCCTCCCAGCTCTGCCCTCCATGCCACCCCCACACTGTCACTGCCAAGGTGCTCACAGCCTCTTATCCATGATCCACCTGTTGCACCTTTCATGGTGCCGTCCTTCCATGTTTGTAGTTTCTCAGGGTCTTTGTGAGCCTGTATGAACGGAGCATCATCTGATTATTTTTATGCTGAAAAGCAGCACACCACTTTGGCTTTTGACAAAGTCCACCAAGGCAATGGCGCCTGCACATCAACACGCACTTTCTCCACTGCCACCCAGTGCATCCACGCGTCCCTCATTCTGCACACTTGTGTGAAAGCGCTGTTACTTCTCCCTCCTTCCCCCCGGGATTGAACCATTCCTTTTCCCGAAGCCCCCGTGTAGGTGTCTCACATGTTGCTAATGAGGAGAGGCTGGAACAAGGGGGAGTTGGGGAGAAAGTAAAAATAGATTTTAAGATGACAGTGATCGATCATTTCTGCGCCAGAAGTCAAAGTATTGATGAATGAAGGCTTTTTGCTCCTGGAGTGACGGCTCCATGGGTGACTGTGGAGCTTTAAAGAGGAGAGTGGGTGGGTTTGGATGCACAACAGTTCAGAAAGGATTCTGCTGGGAGCGAAGGCAGGGGCTCTTCCCATAACCACAAATCAATCTGCAGCAGCTCGAGACATTGATTACAGCCGGCTCATACCTCACATGGCAACAGCAGACATCAAACAGACACTGTCAAGTCTGCAAAGCTCCACAGCAGGGGAATTATCTTCCTGCGCTGTGCTGTGTGTGAACTGCGCCTGTGTTCAGCAGACCACATATCTCTCTGCATCCCCGGTTACTTAAACAAGGGGCTGGCTGCTAGGCAACCGAGCCACATCACATCGCATCAAAAGAGCTGGGAGAGGAAGAAGAGGAGGAGGAGGGAGTTTGGAGGCAGAAAACAGTGCTGGCAGCATTACATAAGCCAGCAGGCCAGTCCCACCACTCACACTGATGCGGCGAGGCACTCGTAAGTGACGTCCATTAGTCACAAGCAGCAGGGCAGGTGAAGACGCGGCATGTGGCAGTGATTTCTGAAGACTGTTGTTGGTTTAAGCAGAGAACTTAATGAACAGATGAGTCAAAACTGTGCTGAGAGGACAAAGGAAAGGTAGAGAAGCCCAGAAGGGTTATTTAAAACTAAACACGGATGCTTGAGGTGTCGGGCTTTACCGTCACACCTGTGTTTGAACACGCCCACAACAATGCTGCACGAAACAGGAAGTGGACTCCATTTACCATGATGCATGCTTCAGAGTTTTCTGAAAAAAATCTTTCCAAAACTGACAAACAAAGATCCATAAAACAGCTGATTCAACATGGAGGAGGTAGCATGAGAAACATCAAAGACCTTTCATCCTTCATCACATGACACACATTCAAGCCAGAGTTTGGTGTTTCCTCCCACAGCAAGCCATGTTCCTGTGACAGCTCCCATTAGCCTGACGAGTGCGGCGTGTTATGCGCCGTGGAGGGGAGCAATGATCAACCGCTTAGCATTATTAAAAACACTAACAACAAGAAAACAATCAAGTAGAGAAATCCTGACAGCTGAGTCATTCTTTTATGAAACTCAGGAGAAAAATTAAAGCAAAACTGTATGAAAGCTGATTTTTTTTTACTGCTGTCACTGGAATTGTGCATGCTACTGAATGAGCAGAAATATATGTTTAGAGATGACTTTTATAAAACAAATAAATCGTTTTTGAACAGATGTTCTTTCTTCTCAACGACAGACGGTAAGGATGAAAGACCGGCGTGCTGACAACCAAATCCCCTCTCAACGTCTCCCACACTCATATATAACCATGAAAAACATGTTTCCCTGCAGGTATGAAGTTCTACAAATTACGCTGAGAGTGAGGTAAATTGAATGTCACATGATAAATTCACTGAGAAAGCAAAACCAACCACTTCCATGTGATGGACCACACACAAATAAATGCTGGCTGCTCAAACTGAAGCGGAGTGACACGAGATTCTTCTGATTCTTTAAAAAAAGCAGTTTCTTCTGAATTTGATCTATATGAGAACTGGACTGTGTGACTCCTCCTCCCTGATGTGTCAAACAGGAAGTACTCACCGGCTCCACAATAGGCAAAATCCCATAGACTTCAACAGAGCAATAAACAGCTATTACTCAGTTGTTCTATTTGTCTGATAACCATTCTTACTCTGAAACATTTTTTACATGTTCTTGAACATTCTATTTCTTTCATGATATTATTTTTGTAGTTCAAGGTATTCAAGTTATAAACTGATTGATCAGATGCCTCAATAAAAGTATATGGTCTTAAGTCCAACATTTGAAATGTTTGATTGACAAATTTCAAGGGGAGTGGATTTCCAACAGGCTCACTCCCGATTGACGAGAGTGGTTGCCATAGAAACAATGGTTCAGACTTGGGCCAATGACTGTTTGCTGATGACATCTGGCTCCAGTGTGGCGACGTTTGTATCACCAAAAAAAAAAATACGGTGACTGAATTGACTTTTATTTCTTTAGAACCAGAAGTAAGTCATTTTCTATGGGTGACATCACACTCACTCAGTCCAGTTCTCATGTACAGTCAACGATTTGGTCATGGTTCAGAGAACTGTTCGTCCAAAGGAAAACATTATCCATTCAGAGCTTGGGAATTTCTTTTAATATTTAGATCATAAAGTGTAGAAACTAAAAAGTAAAATCCAACAATATTTTACTAATCTTGTTTTCATAGATTAGTCCTTAAAGACAAAGTTGTGTGCAAATGTACAGTTTGTACATCCGTAAAGTTTGTTTCCACTTTTAAGCTTCTTCTCTTTGAATTTGACTAAAATTAACGAGACTCTATATCGCTAAAAAAGACAGAGTCAGAAGTGTGTCATCATGAACCACAGGGTGGACATCTCATCTTCAGATCACTCTGTTTATAATCGTTTTTAAAGCGATTTGTCAATTTAACTCTCTACAGTTAGTATTTTTTGTTCTAAATCTGCAACTGATCATTGTCAAATTTCATTTTTTTGTTTCTTTTTAGTTGAAAAGTCAACTTTAATCTCAATTTGTTGCTTTTACTTTTTGGAAGAAAATCTACTTTGCTTTCATAATTTTCACTTTGTTTAGTTTTCATCATTATTGTTAATTCAATTTAAAATCTATGAAAGTTCTTAAGTCATAAATTCATAGTTCTAACATTTTGTGCCTTTAATTTTCATTAATTTAATGAGCTCACTCAAACTGCCCTCTGCTCCACCTGCATTCATAGTGAACGGGCCCCTAAAACTAAAGTGTTCGTCATTGTTTTTAAATATGTCATGAGGCATAAACATTATCAAACCAAGAGGGTTCCTGTTCTGTTTTACATCTTTGAATCCAACCCAAAGATCACACTGAGAAAACATGGTGGTTTTTAAAGATAAGCATGTGTTTTAACGGCATGCCCATCTTAGCTGGTTTTCACTGTTTAATGATAATAATACTTTGCAAAAACAAAGAAACCTATTCCAAAACATTATTATAAGTATGTGAGAAATCCTGAAAACACAATCCCTGTCTGGATTTAGAGAAGTGTCAAACCAAAAGGCTTTTCTCAGCCAAAAGTCAGAGTCTCATCTAGGCTTTTCCCAGCCTCCTCAGAGCTCTCTGGGGATGATGGTGAAGGGCCGGATGGGGCAGGAGGCCTCCAGCTCCAGGGCTGTCAGGAAGCAGTCTGGGGCCTGGCTGGAGCCAAGAGCCTGCAGAGCCTCGCCCAGGCCGCTCCATGCCTTGTGGGACGTGCTGTGGAACTGAACCGCTTCCCGCAGCAGCTTCTCAGCCAGGTGGGCGCGCCCCGTTTTCACCAGCAGACGACCCTGAGGGCACAGCGATGGAAGAGTGAAGCAAATTCTTCAAGTTATTCAAGTGTTGTCAATAAAATTTACAGAGTAAAACAGAAAAAGAAAAGCTACCTGAAGACTTTACAAACTCCCTGCTCCATCAGAAACTGAAGCTGCTGTCTTTGTTGCAGGCTGTCAGAGAGAGCGTTCCCGCTCACGTCTCAGGGGATCTACTCACTTTGGAACCAAGATATTCCCTTTCTACCATTACCCGTCATCCTAGCTTTTAAAGAAGCCTTCAGAAAAGTGAAAAATCCTTGAAAGCCATGTGAAATTTTTGTGATTCAAAGAAATGTATGACAAAAAGAAACCAAAAGGCAGTTTTAAATAATAAGTCATAATAACTCAAGTAGCTGCTACAACAGGGCTGCATTCATTTTTATGTTCACACAGCTGATACAAGTTCTCCTAAACCAGTAGACCACTGCAAACTGAATCTACAGAATGTAAAAAGACCCTTTTTGGTTTCTGTCTTGCAAAAAACCCTAATCTCATCAGAAAAGTTTGTCAATAGAAATATAATCTTAGTTCAAGAAAACACATCTCAGTGACGAGAATTCATTTTCTTTGAATTCCTATTCAAAGAAAATAAAGTATTTTTCTTACCCATTGGCAATTTCCTTTATTTTGTTAGTTTAAGAAAAAAAATGTACAAATTATAGGCCTGTTTTTGCAGAGTGGCTTTGAGTATTTCTGAAGCGTCTGAACAGATTTCACCTGCAGTTGCTTCTCAGTGCTAGTGCCATCTATGTTTGCTAGTTCTCTTGGTGGGAATACCTTCATGACCCCAGGGGTAGGAGGAGAGAAAAAAACAGACTGACTCTACGTGACTAAAAAGGAAAAGTCCAAACCGATACCGACTTGTTGGATCTTGTTGGATTATGTCAACTCTTGGTTCCCACGTCTTAGTGACTTCTCAGCGTTTACTTGAGATGTGAGACCTGTTGATGTTTAAATCAACAGGCTTTTCAGTGGCTGGTGTTAGAAACGTGGACGCTGTTCTACCTTTTTGAAATAAAAAGATCTTTTTTCCTGTTTTTGATTCTTTTGCGTGTCTCATTTCATATCAAGAAACAAGAAAACAAAACACAGTAATGCAAAACATGAAGTTATCCAGTCGTACGGTTTCTATCCAGATGTCAACAAATACATACAGTGCATTTGAAGAAGTGAGGCGCTGTGAATACTTTCGGGATGCACTGTACATACTATTTGTCTGCAAGTGGATGCATCAGAATGGAGTGGAGCAGGGAGCTTGTAGCCCGCCCAGTGTATTTTTATGTAAAAAATATGCTCTTTTTTCAATGGCATCTTTGCTCCTGATTCACAACAATTTGAATAAAGAAATACTCAAAAATGCTATTTTAAGCCTAATTTTTTTCAACTGTTCTCCATCACTAGAAAAATGCCACTAGAACATAGTAAAAACACCAAGAACACGATCCAAAAAGGGGCAAATCCTTTTTTCAGTGGGCTGCATCATGACGTGAAAACTCTGGAGCGTTCTGGAGTCCTGCCTCCATCTGATCAGAGACTGAAAACACGCAAATGACCAACAGAATAGAGTCAGATGTGCAGCTGCACACAAACTGCAGAGTCACACGCATGCTGAAGATGACAGCAGGCATGCGCTCTTTTCGGAAATCATGTCCTCCCTTACACACACGCTAAGCTGGCCTGAGGTCAGACAGGCAAGCCTTGTTATACGGTCTCTGCTCACAAGTTCCACATTAATTGGGCTGGAAAGGACATATAGCTGTCTAGGGGCTCTGGTCCTACTTTTATTCAGAACACACACATATGCGTGCAAACAGCCGTTCATTTTTAACTAAATTGTTGCAACAGAAACAGAAAGCACAAGAACAAAAGTTGGTGGAAGGATGAAAAATCCCGTAAGAGGAAAACCTCCAGGTGTAGTTTTATGGTTATGTTTGAGTAAACAGACGCTTGTGAGTGGATGCAGTTACGTTTTGACTCTGGTTTGATCGCATTCTTTATATATTACTCTCTATACTTTCATGCATTGTTCCTACAAGTAAGTCGTGTTCAACCATATTGTGTTTCTCCGCCCACACCAGGAAAATACAGTCAATGGATTACAATTTATGAGTCTCACAGGAAACAAAAAGGACTGAACACAGGGACAAATTAATGAGCGTGTTCCTACACAAAGATGATTAGACAACAAGTGAAATGCTAGAAGGTAAAATATACAGGTCAACACATGCTAGTAACAGCTGTTTCTCTAAAACGGGAGAGAAAAGAGAGAATCTGTTGTTAAGTAAATGTATTTTCCATTGAAATGATGTAGTTCTAACAGCTAATGTCGGGTTGATTTGCTCACGGATGTGGAGCTGAACTGACAGCAAACACAGCTCTTGTGATGAGACTCAGTCATCCTTTCCCAAAAGCCATTAATCCCTTGAAGCCAAACCTGAGGGAGTTTCAAGGCAGGCCTGTTTGTCCGGAGAAGACTTGGAGTGTATTAAAGGTGCTATTTAAACAAACCTGCTTTGGATTAATTGGCCAGTTTGCTTCATATGGGCAGATGGTTGATTACTGTGTGAACACAGACGCACCATCCAGTGAACTAAAGAGTGGAAGTGGACTAAAGAGAGGGATATTTTGAATATAAACAACACAAATTTGGAGAAGTGCAAGCCAAGATAATGCTGGGAAATAAGTTGTGAGAACACTTGGAACAGCGAGGAGGCGAAGACGCTATGTGATATGAACAGTCAAATGACCCAATGATTGTCACACACCTGCGTGTGTGAAATCTCCTCTCTGGATTTTACCCATCTCCTTGGAAAGCAGTGAGCTGCGATCACTGATCAGAACCATTTAACACTGTCGTCTGTGACGCCTAAATAACACGCACTCTTTGACATAGCGTAACTCTTTACAAAGTCAACATGAATCACGGTTGTGAGGCAGAGAAAAGTGGATTTTCATGTTGGTGTAGGAATCAGCTGATTGATGTAGATCTGAGCACTTCACTGCTATAAAATGTAGCATATCAGCGCAGGGCCACTTCAGAATCCATTGTAATTAGGAGCTAAAGCTCCAGTGTAAAAAAGTCCAGCCAATTAGAAAATGCCAGAGCATGGTATGTTGGAAAACATGCAGGACCGCGGCCCTCGAGGCCTGGAGTTGCCTATGCATGGTCTACAGTCTTGTCTGCAACTGAACAGGCAACCTAGAAGAGCTAAACACTCAGGAGCGGCTGCCACAAAGCTCCTTTGGTTAGGAGGCAAGGGACTGAGTGAAGTATGACCCCATCGAGACAGAACATCCCCAAAACATCTGCCCCCCAAAAACGTGCCAGTCACCACCACAGAACCCGGGAAGCTCTTCCCCACTGCTCCCAGACGACAGAGAAGCCTGACAAGAAGCAATCCAAGCAATTCAATATTGCAGCCAATGGGGAGGCAGAGGTCCAGTCTCTATTGCATAATTATCTTTGCCACCTGTCTCTCCTTTTACCGTCATGCATCCTTCTTGGCTTTGCAGCACAGGTTTGTCTCTAGTTGTGCCATTTGAGCAAAGCCAAGCTGAGCGAGTGAGTCAGGGTTATTTCCTGCCAAATACAAGGACGAGGAAAACTCATCTTCACTACTGTCAACCGATTTGATTACCAGCGGCATATTTCATTTGTTTGGCTTTATCTTATATTATTCATATTTTCACCAAAAAAAAAAAAACATACGACTTTAATAGATGCAAAAAGCCATCAAAGAGATCAGGAAATCACAGCTTATTTAATGGAACAAAAACTTCTCATTATGAAGTAGTTTGCATATCAATGATGAAGTGCTGTTCAGCTCATGCATGTGCTTAATGCACGAGTAGTGAGTGAGTTTAATGACTGAGGCTCCGTTTGAGCCAAAATGATCGAATCATTTCTCTGCAAAAATGGCACATAAAGTCTTTGAGACAGTAGAGAGAGACAGCTGAAGACTAAATTTAGACCGGACATGTCAGCTCTGCTGCCTGTTGAGCCGAGAAGCTGCCACTGTTAGAGCAAATACTTATAAAGTCGTTCATTTGGCTTAGGCACAAGGTAGAAAACGAAATGGAAAAGGACGTGGTGGAGTATGACATGGTCCACATCCACGAGCTTTACAGTTATGCACTTTAACAGCATAAGCATAAGGTTTGTAAGGTTACCAATCTGCTGAGCCCCTGCAGAGAACAGCCCTGACATGTGTAACCCAGTAGCCTGACGCCCTGCCGCTGAACCACCTGAACTTTTGAGCCCATGAGCTGTTCAACCAAAGTGAGCTGAGCAAAGGCTGAGTTTCCTTTTGTCATGCTCGCTTCCTTATTGCCCCTTTTTGTGCTGTTCCAGCTTTTACCAACCTGTATTACAGGTCTTCAGGATGTTTAATAGCTGCGTGAAGACGAGACAGTCAACTCACCATAGAACAGGCCACATTTTGGAAGTTTGGTTGTGCATGAAAACCCTAATAAAAAATGCATCTTAAATAATGTCTCTTCTGTGCTTTGTTTGATTCTTGTTGATGTTTTTAATAGTCTGCATGACAATTCTGTCCTCCAGGTCAATGTGTGTGCTACAAAAACTCAATCTAAAGAAAGTATTAAGTCCCTTGTTTCAAGAAAAAATGTCTTGTTTTCTGTATTGCGAGAAAAAGATCTTATCGAAAAGTTTTTGCACAGCAGCATATCTTAGTTAGAGAAAACATGTCTTAGAATCTTTTTCTTAAAATAAGAATACTTGGTAAGATCATTTTTCTTACCCCATAGGTAGTTTTTTTTTCTTATTTAAAAACAATGATGCCAAGGGGCCTGTTTTTGCAGTGTGGCCTCATGTGACAACTTCATCTCGCCAGTGGCATCATTGAAAAAGGAATTTTCCACTGTAAAAACACAATACTTTGTGTTGAACACCAAGAAACACAAAAATAGAGTTTAATTTTAACATGTGAGACATGCCATGTCCATCCATGCTGCAAGTCAACAAGGCTGTTCTTGTCTGTGCCACCTCACATGCAGCCTTTTGCTTTTGCAGCTCCATTCTAATGCTTTCACAAACTCCCCAAGGTTTTTATCTCATCACAACTATTGCTGGCTTTTCTTCAAACTGACAATTTTCTGCTCATTATGCTTTTGAGCTGAGCACATTTGTGCCTAAAAGAGCATTTGATATGAAGAGCCGTGCCTGCATCACTACAACAAGCTGCAGCTTCAGGTATTTCCTCATCTTTCAACAGATTACATCACTCCAGCAAATGCACAACAGAACAGAGGAGAATGAGGCGTGCACACGCAGAGTCCCATGGAGAGAAGAAAAAAAGGCTGATATCTGAAGGAAGGAAGGAAGGAAGGAAAGGTAGTGAGTGAGAAAGAGCTAAACTGGGAACAATGTCTAAAAACAGGGAGATGGAGAAAGGAACAAGACAGAGGAGTCAAAGAAAAAGGAAAAAAAATAAATGAGTTCAGCTGAGCCATACATAGCAAGAGAGGCACCAGCCAACTCCCAACTGTCTCCCTGTTTCACCCCCCCTTTAATTTTTCTCTTACACAGCCTTCTTCTGTCTCTCTATTCATGGTTATCAGAGGTCTTGCTCAATAGAATATATTTCCCTGGTTGCTAGGCAATTCCATAAAGCAGGGAGAACGACCAAAGTGTTACAAATAATGTATTTGCATTATCTAATCAGCTGACAACCATCCCCACCCACAGAGAGAGAACGCCACAGAGAGAAAGGAAGGCATTTCATAATTGTAATGCGATTAATTCAACGAGCACAAGTGCTCGACCTGAGAGTGAGACTGGAAGAAGAGGAGTAAAAGTAAAGTGTTTGACTGACTCAGAGGAGGCTCCGCTCCAGAGCAGGAGACGAGGTGGATGTTGGGAGTGGGTCGGATTCATTCCATTCCCCTGTTGGAAGCAAGGTTGGGCCGTGTGTGAGGATCAGAACACACACACACACACACCCACACACACCCACACACACACACACACACACACACACACACCCACACACACACACACACACACACACACACACACACACACACACACACACACACAC
>BSAI01000096.1:21071510-21099385 GCA_036245035.1 Adrianichthys oophorus
CACACACACACACACACACACACACACACACACACACACACACACACCCACACACACACACACACACACACACACACACACACCCACACACACACACACAGACTGCGTGCCGCGCATACGCACGTGTCAACCCAACGCTTACTGTGATGAAGCAAGCAGCTCAGACAGGCAAATGTGTGACAGCTGACACTGCCTTCATCCAGCGGATCCTGACAGAAAATACATAACTGCCCAACCATGATGGTGTAGTTCTGCTCTACCACACCCTCATCCAACCAAAAATACTCTGAAAGCGGCTGATCAGAGCTGTGAGTCACTGTCTGATGACTGCACCTCTGTCTCCATCTATCACAAGTTCACCTTAAAAGCTAAGAAGATGCATCAAAGGGTTACACTCTGGCCTGTGAAGGGACACTCCTGTGAGTGAATATTACCAACCAGTTGTTTGCCTTTGGATTCCACATGAGGGTCTGACCTCCCCTTACTTCCCTTTGGCTGCAGGGAAAAGTCTGTGGCTTCCACACTGGATTATCCTGCTTCCATAAGATTAAACAGAACTGCAGGTTTTGGTCTAACAGTTTGGACACCTTTGTGAGTTGATTGCATAATACTGTATGCAACCACCTCTTCATCGTATCTTACCACATTGCAACTGCAGGACGCCTCTTGCCTGGAGAAAAACTTCACAAAATAAAACTCATAACTCCGCCCAAAAAGGGGAGACGTCAGAATTCAAAATCTGCATACAATCCTGCAGTTTTTTTTCACACATTTTTTTCAGATGAATACATCAGAAGAAGTTCTTTTTGAAACTGGATTACAACGACAAACACACGAGAGACCAGAGTGTGACACAGCCAGAGAACACTTGAAGAATTTCTTTTACTGATGTTGCTTTTGTTTCACTTCTTCCTTTCAGAGACTCTCAGCATCTTCAAAAAACTTGCAAAGCCAGATTTTAGTGCCAAAAGAACAGAAAAAAAGTCGGCTTCACGTTTGTACAAACGCTCAAATCCACGACCAGGAGAACAGGAATAGCTTTTGCAGAAGGAGAGGAATAAAAGACTTCCCACAAACACCTAATGAGTGAGAGGAACCACTCTATGCTAAAATGCTTTCAGGTTTTGCAGCCAAAGAAATGAAAAGATTAAAAAAAAAATTGACTTTTTATAACTTATCTTGTGTGCAAAAGTCTACGTAATTCATAGACTTCAGATGAAAATGTTTTCTTGTTGTTTTGGGTTAGTATGTTGCACATGAACAAAAATCAAAACAAAATAAAAAAGGAAATGTTTTAGAAAACAAAAGGAATTTCTAGAAACCAAAAGTAAATGTTGAAAAATTAAGCAAAATAAGAAACCATAAAAGGCAGGTATTATGGGACATCATAGGTTGGAAAGCGACATTTGTTCACCTTTTAAACAGGATGTTATTCGGCATGACAGTAAGACAATATCTTCTAACAGAAGACAGTTCTAACAGTCCCACTCTAACTCTATTTCTTTCTATTTTACAATCATCTTTGGTGTTTTAACTGTTTATGAAGTTTTCAGCAAAAATCAAAAGCCTATGTTGTTTTTTTCAGGCATATTTTCTGGTCTGCAGCAGCAGTTCATTATAGTAAATTTCTAAAGAATTTCACCTTGGAGTGGTGGACTGTTGGCACAAAAGTTTGCCTCGGCTAATTTCCTATGAACCCTTTATTTACACTCTCTCCTGCTGGCACCTCGCAAACTCACGCCGACATTGGAGCAGCAAAAAAAAATGCAAAGCAGATTCCAGCTCAGACAAGGAAAACAAAAATGGATGCATCAGAATCGAAGCGGAGAAAGGAGACTTAGGCCCGCCCATGGCAATAGCTGTTTCACAAACCTGATCAAACATGCATGGAATAAAGAAATACTCAGAAACACAGAAACAAATGACTTTTTTTTACATATGTATCAGGGATTGCTGAATCAACTCTTCACCACAGTTCAGGAAAAACATCCTTTTGTTTTATTTCCGCTTCTTCAAAACTCAAATGTCATCATTCAATCAGTGACGTCCCCTGATGTACACTTTTTCTGGCTCCTTCTATTGCTTCATTTTTTAACATTTCATCTTGATTTCAGAAATTACTCCAAAGTGGATTTTTTTGCTTTACATTTTGGTTTTGCGGGATTTTGCTTTTCTAAAATATTATTATATTTTTTTATTATTTGTTAAACTTTCTTAGGTGTCGTGGTAATTTTTTTGTATGTTTTTGTGTTGAGTGACTTGTTGATGTGATTTGCACTTCAGGGCCACTGTACAGCAGTACATGTACTATCAGTACATTAATTCACTTTGACGTGAAATATATATATATATATATATATATGACTATTGCTCTTGTTTTTGTGAATTTTTAGAAAAAAAAGTAAATCACTAAAGTCAGCCAATTTGTTTCAGAGATATTAAAGTGTGTGAATATTTTGCATCACTTTTGCAATGTAAGTTATCATGCACAGGAGTTTTGCAAGGGACCTGAGATAGAGTAAATAAAAGGAATTCTAGTAAATATATAATCTTAGAAAAATAAAAATAAATCATTATATAAATTATCTGATTTTTTTAAATCCAGGTTTTCCACAAAATGTCTTAACAGTTAACCACACACCTTCAATTATTCATGTTTGCTCCATTGTACTTTTGAATGTCCACAAAAGGAATGAAAGAAAGTGTGCCGGAAAGTAAGAGGAGATTCAAAGCCATAACACAGGAGAAGTGCATCCTCTTTAATATGTAGCCAAGTCATTAAACAGCTGCCAGCATCTAAAGAACCATCAAGGAAAGTACAGTATGTACTTTTGCAGAATAATAGCTCAGGTTTAAAAATATCAACCAAGAATATCACCAGAATTCCCTTTAAGGCAGAGCAGAGTAAATGGGCCACTGGCATACAAAGCGTCCACAGCAGATACAGTACAAAAATAAATGCACCGAGCTCAGAGTAGCAGCAACTGTAGGCTGAAATCTGGCAGCCTGATGCAAGATACAATATAGACAGAGCTTCAAATCAAAAGGTCCCACGCACTGTCCCACTCGCTCTGTCACAGTGGAAGAATACAGTTATTTACCACAATGCTCCTTCAGCATGTCTTATGAAGCACTGTCCCACTGCTTATCTCCTTCCCTGAATGCAGAGGTTTTGTATTTGGGTCAATTACTTGCCTGGAAAAAAAAGGGACTCTAATGCATTCATATAGTTTACTCAAAAAAAGCACAAATAGTCCACATGTGGGCCAAATCCATAGAGGAAAGCTGGCATACACAAACACAGTCATGCCGAAACACATGTGCAGTCACCCACACATGCAAACTCAGACTGAGACACATCTGTCCTGTAAGAAACCCAGAGTAGGTTGCTGCCAGCTGGCTTTGTTTCAGCCTTTCACCCCCTGGGATTGGTTCTCCCACAGGCCAAATATGGAAGAGATGCGTACCTCTGTGAGCCCCTGGGACTGGGCTACTGCACTCGAATTCATCTAAAAGTGAGCAGCCGGAGCTAAACGCTTGCCTTATGTGGTCACAGTATGGCTAATGCTTAAACCATATCAAGCCGCACATCGATAAGATACCAGAGATAAATGTGCTGCGGTGTGCGGGAGCCACAGGACGCCAGCACAAGATTTGATCAAGATCCCTCTGTGCTTCATTCAAAACAACTACTGAGAAAGTTGGGAGGTCAGAGTCGTGGTGGGTAATCCAGCGGATCATCTGAAGGACAGACGGGCAGGAAAAGTGCGAGTGGGAGTGAGCTCCAGAAAGATCCCACAGAGGTGGATCCTGCTGGAATGAACAGGAGTGGGGGAGTGACAGGTCCCCGAGTACTGTTCCTTATTGGTTGGTTTAGGATCAAAACTGATTTATTTCTTGGAATTTGTTGCAGAAAAAGAACATCTGATAGAATGACAGAGCAGCAACGAGATGATCAAAGCGAGAAGGATCACAGCCATGATGCTGACGCATAAATGACTGCGCAGCTGACAAGCAGCCTTCCTGGATCACAGCTTCACTGTTTTCCCCCCAAAAAACACTAATCTTTCATCTGTGAAACTATCAGTGACAAAATCTGAAACACATCAATTAAAGTTTGAAAGTTTATTTAGGATAAAAACAAACCCTGAATGAAAATGTCAAAGGGTTCCTTCTATAAATCTTGGAAATTTCAATAAGTCGTATGTACTTAAGGAAAGCCGAGAAGAAACTTCAATGTAACTATTAAGTCTTCTTGTCTTTATATGTCCTAAAAAAATTGAATTATACACACATGTACATAAATAAACATTTCAGCTTCAAACAAAAGAAGAAAAGCAAAGCAGAACAAACACAAGTCTTTCTATGACTGAACTTTTCAGTCACTACACTCACTCTATCTTCTACTTAACCCAGACGCAGCTTCCAGTCATCTGATCTACAGTATTGTCAGAGCGTTCACAGTGGTCTTTTAATTATAATTATGCCATTTTTAGACAAAATAAAATAAGCTGTCATTTTCTAGGGCATGGTTTCTGCAGAGCAGCAGGAATTTATTAGAAATTCACCTCTGAGTTGTGAGTAGGACTGTGTGCGCTGAGAAAGCCCAGCCCCACTTCCCATCACGTCTCTGTTTACGGACTCTCCAGCTCGCTTACAGCCCCTCACTTCCCCAATCTGGTGTAACAAAAATGGCGAGCAATTTTGGAGCGATCCAGGTGTAGAGTTTTGAGATAGATGCCAGTTTAGATGAGGAAAACAAAGACGTGCACAACTTGTCTGCAAGGATCATCATCAGAATGGAGCGGAGCAGGGAGCTTGTGGCCCGCCCAGTCTATTTTCAAAATCACAAATAAGCTCCTTTTCAAAATGCATTTTTGTCTGCTCCTGATTCACAACGATTGGAATAAAGAAATACTCAGAAAGGCAATTTTAAGCTTAATTTTCTTTATATATGTCCTTCTTCATCATCAGAAAAATTCCACAAGAACATGTTAAAAACTCCAAAAACAATTTCTTTAGAGTGGGGCTTCAATAAATGCCCCCCCCCCAAGTAGTGGCCTGATTGTGTTTTAAAAATAAACAACTAAAAAAAAAAAAGGCGTAGTAAACAAAGTAACATAAAATAGCTCATCAAAAATGAACAAAGCAAATATGAACATTTAGAATTTAGAGTTTTTTTTAATGGAGCGAGATTTGGTGAGCTTAAAAAATGGTAGAAAATTGTAACCTTTGGATTAAAAATCTTTAAAGGAATTGAATTAGGAATGTTTGAGCAGAAAATAAAAAAAGAGATTTGTGCTTCCCATTAAGAGGTAAATTGAACCTAAATAAAGCTGCCGTTTGTATTGGTCTGTGATAACTACTTTTAGATTTAGCCAAAGGACTGCTTTGTTTTTAATGAAGTAAAAGTTTTTGTCATGAGTATTAAAAGAAAAGAGACAAACAATTCAGACAAACTCATAAAAGGTATCTTTAAAAAGAGAATATCTGCCAAGCGTTATGAGACACAAACAGACAGGTGTATTTAGGAAAGATAAATGACATCAAAAATAAATGAAAAACGACAGCGATTTCAGTCATGTTTCTACCATAAGTTAGGATAAACACCCCATTGACTGAGGGAATGTGTGTGCTTTTGTTTGTGCTGTGTGACTGAAATAAATGGACTGAATTGAATTTCATTGTAATCTAATTTGCTGAATTTATGAAATTTTGTGAACCTTCCTGAAGCACGTGCGTACATGACTGAGCAAGTCTGACTTAATTCTGCGATTCTTGCGTAACAAACAATTTGTAGTAATTCTTGAAGTCAAGTAAAGCATTACAAATGTGTGCGAGTGTGTTTGCAGCAGTGCGAGTGTATGCATTTGCTCCGCCTGTGTAATTACGTCAGTTCTAATTTAATAGAGTCAAATAAAGCACTTAATGTATCAGTGCATCCAAGCATGTTGTGTGTGCGTTTGTGTGTGCACGCCTCCCGCTGTGTTTGCATGCACAACACTGAACACAGCAGCGTTATATAAGTCTTAATTCAATTTTGCAGCCGCTGCAGCTTTCCCCGTCGCTCACCATGTGCACCAGTATGCGCTCCCCCGTCGGATGGATGGCCAGGGCCTCGTCATAGAGACCTTTGGCTTCGTCCGGTTGCCCTCGGAGCTCGGCCAGGTGACCTCGCTGCAGCAGCACGGAGTGAGAGTTGGGGAAAAGGGATGCTGCTTCGGCTATGCAGTACTGGGCCTCCTTGAGTCGACAATCGGCCATGAACAGCTCACCTGCAGGACGGGGGGAAGACAGGTCAGAGAGATGGAGGGAGGCGGGATACGCAAAACCTTTTAAAATCGATTTAGATGGTCTGATAAAATGCAGCTTGGGCTGCTCACAAGAGCTTGGACGCATTTCCACACAGGGAAAGAGAGCGGGAAGTCTAGAAACTTTTGCCTAAATAAGGCCATCAAAGCTGCCTGGCCCCCTTCCTTCACTCCTGGGAAGATGAGGACAAATCCCAGGCAAAAACCCAAAAGATCACGCCCACAAGCATTCAGCAAATAAGACTTCAAGCATCTGAGTGGCCAGAGAAGCTGCCCCTGGGACTGGAAGAAGGGGGGCGTGTCCGCACAGGAAGGGCGAGCTGTCAGTCATTTGATAACCACAGGGGAAGAGATCTGCTTCATTGTGATGTAAAAACTCAACAGAGAGATGCTCCTGAGTGGAAGGGACCCATGTGTTTGCTGGGTGGGGAGGGCTTTGTTTGTTTACCTGAGTCTCATGGATGCACAGATGGGAAACTGCGGAGTAAAGCAAAAAGTGGGCTGTTTCCCAGCCTTGGGGTTCCTCTTCATAGCTCCATTTCAGGGAGCAGGCTTATGTAACGTGTTTTCCTGCTCTCACCTGAGATCTCAGCGAAAAGAAACGCGTAATAATCACGTTATATTTGTGCCGACTGTTCGGAAATAATGAGTCTGCATTTGTTTTTTTGTTCTTAGCAGATGATGAGGACGTGAAATAGGGACAGGAAGCGACCTAAACGAACAGGAATGCTGGGAAGAAACACAGACAGCTTGACAAACCTGTGCCTGTTTTCAGCTGGGGCTAAAGGTTAGAAAAGATTGTGCACATAACGCTCATTCACAGGGCCTTTCTCCATAAATCCATCCCCTTGTCCCCCTTTAGTTTTGCACTGAGGCTCTGGTTAACTGGGTGCCACACTGCCTTTTCTGCATGGATTCCCACTGTGGTTCTCACGCTTCACCCACTCCAGCTGAGTGGATGAATGGAGCATTGTTGCATCCATCAGTGTGAGCTGCTGTGAGCATCCACAGGCAGACTGATGGCTGAGGAGATGAAGATAACAGCTGCTTGTATTTTTGCCAAACTGTCCTTAACACACATACGGGAATTTACACTTTCAGACAAAACAGAGTTATGTTAACCTGAAACACCAATAAAAAAAGAAATACTCTGTCTCTGGAGTTCATATTCTGTTGAAAATAGCTGAAGTGATTCATAGTTACTGCATCCTGACACCAAAAATGGTTGGTTTCATTCATTCATTTTCCAATCCCCTTTATCCCTTTCGGGGTCACCGGAGCCTAACCCGGCTACTCATGGGCGAAGGCAGGTTACACCCCTGGACTGGTCGCCAGTCTGTCGCAGGGGCCACAATCACACACCCATGCACACTCACATTCACACCTACGTACAATTTAGAGTAACCAGTTAACCTATGAAGCATGTTTTTGGATGGTGGGAGGAAGCCGGAGTCCCCGGAGAAAACCCACGCATGCACGGGGAGAACATGCAAACTCCACACAGAAAGGTCCCCCAGCCAGGACTTGAACCGGGAACCTTCTTGCTGTGAGGCAGGAGCGCTAAGCACTACGCCACCGTGCAGCCCTTGGTTTCATTCATAATCTAAAAAAAAACAAAAAACACCAAGGACCAACATCTCTTGTTCACACCACTGTATGAACTCCCCTGAACAAAGTAAAGTCAAATCCAAAAGCAATTTTTAAAAAAGCTATGTGAAAAATTGATAAAGATTTTATAATTTTCATGAGAGCTGTCAAAAAAAATTCTCACTCCAGCTAAAGTACAATGTTTTTTTCTTGTTTTGCTATATAAGTAATCTTTATCATTTTCAGGAATCCTTTTTAGGAATTTATTTACAGTACAATTTGTTTTACATAACTTCTGTTTGGGCTAAAATATCACAATTTAGATGAATAAGCTACCCAGCCTTTAATAATGTTTCCACAGACTAAGGTCACTAAAGTAAGTCTGGATGTTTTATCAAACATCAATATTAACCTAATATTTATCATATTTCCTTCCACAGCTTTGTTCAAAACCTGCTTGAAGCACGGATGTGTGCGTAATGGGAAGATGCAGCGGATCAAAACTGTACAGCTGAATAGCTCCCATACTGTTTGCCATTTTTTTGCAACAGCAATGCTGGCTTGGAGTTGTGAGGGGCTGTAAGCTAGTGGGCGAGCACATCAGAACTCTCAGCCTTTGCCGGGGTTTCTGCCTTTCCAACAGTCCCGGCAGTTCTAATGAACTATTCTGCTCTGCAGAAATGATGTCCTGGAAAACAACACAAGGTTATTTGGTTTTGGTTAAAAATGACATAATCATAATTAAAAGACCACTGGGAACACTGACAAAAAAAAAATCAAAAGATGATTGGATTGGGACTTTAAGGTGGAAGACATAGAAGGCCATGGGCACCTCTAGGTTCTGTCGGGTGGAGGAAGACATCTGCAACTGCCGTTTTTCCTACACATTTATAATGTCAGCTTTTTGGCCAACCATTGGGCTAAAGTCTGGTAATGAGGCTTTGCACTGTAGAAACCACAGCCTCCAGCGTTTGAATTAGTACAGATCACTACAAAGTATGAATCTGCATAAAGCAAGAGCGTGCAGAACTAAGTTGGATTTGTGAGATTGCAGCTTTCACACAAATTTCATCCCAGCTAAGGAAACTCAAAAAGTTGACAGAAACTTTAACAGTGGTTAAGAGAAGTTTCGTTTTTCTGGGTTTGATCGCTAAAGATCAAGCCAGTATAGTAATCCATTCACAAAAAAGGGAAAAAATGAGATCATTTATAGCATTTTTTTGGTTAAAAATCAAAGTTTGCAGCCAAAAAAACCCAATTCTTGGCTTAAAATGTTTTGATTTTCATGTTTTTTCCATCAGCTGAAAGGGTTAAATACTTGAAATCCTTTGTTGCAAACTGTTTTGGGATCACTCCAAAGGACAGTTTAGGCCGCAGCCTTTGACCTCTAAGTTCTGTGATGCTTATAAACATGGTGTACCCGTTTTTACATTAACGTATGAACATTACAGCTATTTTAATAGAAAAATTTGCATCTAATTTGTAGAAATTAATAAAAATAAATCTAGTAGAAATAAATCTTATGTCGTTAAGGCTTAACACTATTGTTGAGGTAAACTAGGTCCGATTGAAATGAATTTATGGCTAAAGCTTTCATCAGTGTCATCGTATTTTTGAAGTGGATTCAAACAGATCTATTTCTGTGCTCCACTAACAGAACTCACATGGATCACGTTATGGTAAATGGTTAATCCCGGAGTAAAAGGTTCTTTGTGGAACGTCTGAAATCTAATTTTCCTGGAGATTCCAGGGCTTTTAAAACAACGTTAAAAGTCATGTGTCGTACCGGCCTGCAGCCAGACGCGCTCCAGGGTGATCCAGATGTGGGGAGGTCCATGGCGGCGGGTGGAGCTCATGTCGGACACCTCAGACAGCGCCGCTTCCAGACGAGACACCGCGACTGACGGAGAGCTGTGGGAACCTAAAATACAACAGAACACATGGGAACAATATTTAGCTATAATCTCTCCTTAAACTGTTACACAACTAGCAGTTTAGCCATTTTACAGACAGAATGAGCAAACCCTGACACATGCAAACCACCACAAGCTGTAATCCTTATTCAAGCCTCAGAACATTGTGAAATTTCCTGTGTCTGAACAGCGTGATCCTGGGAGAAGCACAGGTGAAGATATGAGTCACATAATTCATATTGAAGCAGCGCATCTGCTCCCCAGAACAGAGGCGCAGATGGGCAAACAAGGTTCTAATCCAGAATAGGTCAAACGCTAAGGAAGCTGAGCTGAGCTGCAAATGAGCCTTTTCCACTGCTAAAGGGTAAGCGTATGTATTAAACTTAAAATTATCAATATTTGCAGCAGTTCAAATGTGCAGGCAGGCACAGGCGGAGCAAACACACCCGTGGATCCGTCGTGGAAGTCTGGCAGGTTGAGATGGATGGAGAGCTTCCGGCCTCCGGAAATGATCTCCGTCCTGTCAGCCATGGGGAGACTGCTGCTGTCATCCGTCTCGCTGCCACGCACGCACGCCAGCACAAACATATGCAAACACAGAAGAGTCATGGATGTCTCAAAGAGAGCATCTTAGTTTGGTAAATCGGAGGTCAACGTTGTCAGCTCTGTTGTCTCATTCAAATGTCATCATGCATCTGTTGTTTTTATTAAGAGAAAGCCTAAATGAAAATAAAAAACAAAATTAAATGATAGCTCAAATTACTTTGAAGTTATCCAAAGCAGCTAAATCACTTATCAACTGGTGTGACCCACGTGTCCATTTCTCCTCCCACACCCAGAGTCAGGTCAGTTGCAGCCCTGTAGAATCCAGAAGTATTTTTGACAGACTCTTCCTGACCAAGTGAAGTCAGCCAAAAGACCTCTAAACTAGTGCTGTCAGCCCATCATGTTTGTGTGCAATTAATTTATTAGGACCTGTAACTAATTGATTGAATTATCTAACCTAATAGAGGAAGAACGGTAAAAGTGAGGTCGGTGCAGACTCTGTAGCCGTTACCATGACAACCCATCGCACTTGGGTTTTAAATAGTCTGCTTTTTGTGAAAAACTATTGAAAAATATAAATAATAATGCTGTAAATTTTCTGTAATAAATTAATCAGAGTTATTGTGATAATTGACACTTCTGCTGGAAACACATCATTTTGTGCTGTCATCTAAGGAAATCCAAGAACAGATGGGAAACAATGTCTCTAAAATGTAAACTGAGAAGATTTCCACAACTAGAGAACCTCAGAACACAAACAGTGATTTGCAGACCCTAATGACTCCAAGAATACAATCAGGACCTGTCCAGGAGGTCACAATGCAAGCAACTGACATGAAAAGAAGTGTGGTCAAACTCAATTAGAAAACACAAAGAATCCCCTCAACCCTCCAGAGCCCCTGCACCCAACAAACTGAAATATAAAGTGACACACGAATAAAACTCAAAATAGAAATAAGGAATAAAAAAACCATAGTGGAAACCTGGCTTCATGCTCACATTTCATCACATCTCACATTTGAAACAAATAGCTTATAAGAAGCCCATCATTGCAACAGTCAAACACGGTGGTGGTGGTGGTATGATGGTGCTTTGCTGCTTGTAAATTTGTAATTGGGGAAATCATAAATTAATTTATCTGCCAGAAAAAGAGAATGTCTTTTGAGCATCAAGAGCCCTGGAGTTCTGCAGCAGAACAATGGTGCAAGCATCCTGAAGCTCCTGTGAATGGCGACTTAAAACCTTTATGCTTCTTAAACTGGAAGACTTTTAAAGACAACATTTTGACAACAGAGGAAGCCATAAAGGTTTTCACAACTATTCATGAAGTTTAGGGGCAGTTACTTTTTCCAATATGACCAGGCATCTTGACAAAAGTTGCAGTGTGTCACATGTACTACTTATTATACCTCAAGATATTAATGTTATTATTTCAACCCTGACCAGTCCTGTTTACCAGAGAATTGTTCTGCTTTTCATGTATTTAAAAACATTCTTTCATACTAAATGATTTTATTTTCTCTTTAAAGCTACACTTACTTTCATGAAATTGAGATGTAAAAGTCAGTACTAACATATAAGGCCATGCAGGCTGTTACATATGTTAATAGTTTGTAGTTTGAGTAATGTTTGTCAGATTTTTCTAAGTTTTTTCTTAGGAAAAGTGCATATTTTCCATGTTATATGGTTTTAAGACCTAAAATATTTAAAGACAAACAAAAATGAGTGTTTCATATTCTCTATCACTTTCAATATGGTTTGTATTTATCTATTGGTGTCATCCAAGCACAGTATGTGCATTTGTCCCACATGGTGTCAGTTATGCTATTATTCTATACTCCAAATACATGTTTCAAGTACTGCAACCCAGTGAAATTTTCTTTGAGTCTTTGTGCGTGAGCAGCGCTGTATTTGAAACCCACTCATTACATTTTCCCAAACAAGAGGCAAAAAGATTGCAGTGCTGCTGCGATTCAGATTTATCCTGATGCTGGCAGAGATGAAGGGTACTCATGCAGCAATGTAGTTGGAGGAACGTGTTAGACAGATATATAAATAGATGTATAGATAAATATATAGATAGGTAGTGTGTTCGAGCGCTGAGGCAGAGGAAAGGATGAATCACGTGGTTTTTCTGCTCCACTCTGAGCTAAAGCTGAAAATACATTTCTTCACAGGCTTGTGTTTCAGCTGCAGTTCATGAATAAATGTACCTTCATCTCAGCAGCAGATGTGTGAGAGTAATTAAAGGAAGTCGAATGAAGTCAAACTTTATTTGTCCAGGATTTTTACAGAGATTCTCTGCAACACAAAGTGCTTCCAAGATGAAAAAAGAGCAGAAGAAACGCATAAAGTGGACAATGTGGAACAAACGGACACGAATAACTGTTAGTAGAACAAACTAAATAAATCATTACTAGATATTAAAAATAAAAGAGGCAGTAAAGACTAGAGGTAAGCCTGGAACAAAATAAACCTCTATATTTATATATGGATCTAAAATATCTATATTTATTGCTATTGCTATTATTCCATGCTATTATTTTAGAAATAGACACACTCACTGGTCATTTCATTAGAGACAACCGTCGAACTGCTTGTTGGTAAATCAATCCAATCAGCCAATGGCAGCAACTCTGTGCATGTAGGCACATAGACATGGTCAAGACGACCTGCTGCAGTTCAAAGTGAGCATCAGAATGTGGAAGAACGATGATTGAAGAGTGACTTTGAACGTAGCGTGGTTGTTGGTGCCAGTAGATCAGCAGTTTCTGATCTATTTCTGGGATTTTTACCCATAACCATCTCTGGGGTTACAAAGAATGGTCAGAATAAGAGAAAATCTCCAGTGAGCGGCAGTTCTGTGGGCGGGGCTTCCTTGTTGATACCAGAGGTCAGAGGAGAATGACCAGACTGGTTCCTGGTACTTTTCGAAATGACAAAGACTCACAACTTCAACACACTGATCTGTAAAAACACACACACAGTAAGGCAAAATGTTGTACGTTTTTCAATATAAGTATGTTTTTCTATGCATGACATGTTTGACCAAAAAAACAAACTTCAAAGTAGTCTAATTATTTTATAGTTTATCACTAGTTTTAATCTTTATGGAAGCGTAGCTAAAAAAGGGTGGCTTATTGAATACAATAAGCTTCCATAAAAAATAAAATAAAAAATAATTTTTAAAAATCTTTTAACAAAACAGACTGTAAGCGACAAAGTTGACCACACCCACAACCTGAGCGCCCAGCCGGTCACCCACGGACTTTACTGCTTTGTTCCCAATATTGTGGTGGGGATTGACTCACAAAAAAACAAACAGTTCATATTGGTCAATATTTAATATTTCCCTAACATTTTGCTGTGTAATGTTTGTAGATCAAGCCGATGCTTTTAAAATATATGTATTCATAAAAAAGTTTAGAGATCAGAAGTGTATTTTGTTAAAATAAAACTACATTTCTTTAATGTCATAAAACCTGACATAAGACTACACTTTCAATTATTATTATTGCTTTATTTTTGTGAGAGAATAAATATTGACTGAATTTTTCTAAATAAAGGAAATAACTGCTTTACTTTGAAATAAACTAATTACTTTTTCTAAGAAATATTTGGCCAGTAGAGTCCTGATTTGGCTGGTAGACTTTGGAAGTTACTGGCTACCCCGGCTAGTAACTAAAAAAAGGGAATATAGAGCCCCGGCTGTATGTAACATTAGTGGTAACCTTTAGCACATGTCATAACACTAAAGTTTCATTGAATAATTAGTTCAGAAATGTTGGATGAGCTGTGGTGGTTATGCAGCATGCCGCACCTTTAAGATACTAATGGAACACATAATTTCTGATTAGTCATTACTTTATTAATCATTTGTGGCAGCCTTAACTTTTTCAAATGTTTCTTTGACCAGTTAACTGGGAATTTTAACTGTTAAAGTTGGTCAGTTGTGAGCCTGCATGTATGAAGTTTATATTTTTATTTATTTCTATCATGCTGGATTCTATAATTAGACATTAACATTTTTCTAACTCTGCAGATTTGTGTTAAATGTCTTTTGTAATTGTAATTGCAATTAAAATTGTCTGTTGACATGAACAAACAATTCAGTTTTGACTCTATGGGTCACCTGGTGAGGGTCTCGCCTGGGGAGTAATTCAGTGTCAAACCGCCACTGGTTCAGGCTGGTGGTGTTGGTTTCATGATGTGGGGGATATTTTCTTGGCATGGTTGAGCATGGTTACAATGCAACAGCCTACCTGAGTATTGTATTGAAGCATCCATACTTATACTGAAGTATCCATCTTCTGATGGATAAGGCTCCATGTCATAAAGCTAGAATCACCTGAGTTGTCAAATGGCCTCCACAGTCACCAGATATCAACCAAATTGATCACCTTTGGGATGTGGTAGAACGGGAGATTGGCATCATGGATCTGCAGCCGACAAATCTGCAGCAAATGAGTTATGCTCTCATGTCAATATGGACCAAACTCTCAGAGGAATGTTTCCAGTACCTTACTGTGCATTGCACTGTACTCTTCTTTGTCCCCATAGTGTCCCACTTCTTCTTAGCTAGCTTCTTACACTGTTTTCACTCCTGCACCCTCTCTTTCCACCACCAAATCTCCTTATCAACTTTCTTTCCTGATGACACACCAAGTACACTGGCTCCCAGATCTCATTAGCTGTAGTTATTCCATCATCTGGGCGTACCTCCTGACCACCTAGAGCCTGTTTCAACTGTTTCTTAGTCATCCAACATTTTTCCTTTTTCAGCTTCCATCAGTTTGTCCTCTTCTCTGCCTTTGCCCTTTCTTTCTTCATCTTCTTCATCATCAGAATCATCCTACACACCACCATCCTTTGCTGTCTGGAAACACTCACCAACCACTACTTTGCAGTCACTGATCTTCTTTTGATTACACCGTCTGCACGAGATGTAGTCTATTTGTGTGTCTCTACCTCCACTCTTATAGGTCCTTCTATGTCCCTGCCTCTTCTCAAAGAACGTATTCACTATAGCCATTTCCATCTTTTTTTGCAAAATCATTCACAATCAGTCCTTCTACGCTCTTCTCCTGGATACCAAACCAGCCCATCACCTCCTCATCCCCTCTGTTTCCTGCACCAACATGTCCATTGAAATCTGCACTAATGACAACTCTCTTCCTCTAGAGATGCTCATCATCACTTCATTAAGGTCCAATCAGAATTTCTCCTTCTCCAGTTCACATCCTCCCTGTAGGGAATACCCAAAAACAACATTAAACATCACACCTTCCATTTCTACCTTCATTCTCATCACTCTATCTGACACTCTTTTTACCTCCACAACACAACCTAACAAGCTCCTCCTTTAAGAGAACTCCTACTCCATTTCTCTTCCCATCTCCACTATGACAGAACAACTTGAACCCTTCTCTGGAGCTTCTAGCCTTACTACCTTTCCACCTGGACACACAGTATGTACCTTTCTCCTCTGCATTATGTCAACTAACTCTCTACCTTTTTCATTGTAGTTCCAACATTCAAAGTCCCTTCTCTCAGTCCAACACACATGGATTTCCTCTTCTCTCTCTTCCTACGAACATGCTTTCCTCCTCTCCTTCCTCGACCAACATTAGTCCAGTTTCCACCGTCGCCCTGTTGGTGAACAGCACCAACAGACGGTGGTTGTTGTTAACCCGCGCCTCGAACAATCCGGTATGTCCATCATAGGTCTGATTTGCATATTTGGCTTGGCAAAGATTTTACGCCTAACACAACCTTCTGTATTTATCCAGGTTTGGGACCGGCACAATGAGATACTGGCTTGGGCTCCCTCATGGCAACATTATACCTTCCCATCAGTGTTAAATAAAAAGTCAGATTTAACACCAAAAGCAAACTTCTTTGCAATTTGGTTATAAAATCTGATTAACTTCTGCAAGTTGTTGAGGTGGGCGGAGCAAACTTTTTCAAATGTCCTCGTCTTACTAAGAGACGAGGATCAGGGAAAAAAATGCTGTCTTTTGTCCTGCTCTCTCATCAGCAGTTTGCTTAATATTTAAAATGAGCATTTGACTGGAACACTGTGAACTTGTGAGAGTCTGAGTAATAAAAACAAAGTGGAGAAATCATGTTGGTGTGCCTGACAAAATCTTTGGCATTGCTGCTCACTTTATGGTTTGTGTGCTTGAATACAATTTTATTATTATCCAGATTTTTACACAGAGTTGTCAAAATTAGCACAGAGTTTTAAGACCTCTAATATTTTAACTTTTTAAATCTTGTTCCTCCGTCAATTTCTAGTCTAAAAGTTTCATGATTTAAATCCACAAATCCAGAATAATGCAATTTCAGTCAGTCGATATTTAACAGAAGACAATAAAATACAAAGCTAGGGAGAAAAAACTGTCTCTAAAAAATGATTTAAGTAGTTAATATGGTCCTGCAAATGCATTCAAACACAGTCTTATGCCTGAGTCACAACTGCGGATACTGGCTGTCTGTAAAAGAACTAAATCTGCATGGGGGACGAACGTGGTCTGAAGGAAATTTGAAGATCATAGACCTCTCAGGGAACCCGTAAAGCGAAAATATTCATGAACATTTTTTCATAGTGAACTCAATGAACAAGGGTAAAGTCAAGGTGAAGTAGGAGAGACTTTGGCACATTGTACCGATTTTTCATCTTTTCAACACCCTTGAAACCCGTCTCTGTTGTTCAACTGATAAGTACGTTCTCCTTGCTTCCAGCCTGACCGTTAGAAACGAGGAAATTAGACAGAGTGTTTGTTTGACAACATCAACTGGTTGTCATAAGTGCGTTACATAGATTATCCTTACAAATACTTCATGAAACACTTACTACATGCCCAACAATGGCACAATCCATTTTTATTTTATCAATTTCTTCGTGCGTTTACATAGATATATCAATGGAAGTAGTCGCTTGAACGTTGCTTTGCTGAGGGCGATGTGAACGTAGCTTTATGCTGGAAATAAAACAATAACTAGTAGAGGGTGGTACTTTTTAGATTCTGTTTGATAATGCAGGAATACAAACACACAAGTGTCGTGTGCATGCTCACCTGGAGCGGCTGACATCCTGATGGCTCAGCCAGCACTGCAGCATCTCCTCACAGGTCTGCAGCGCCGCAGCGGGGCCAAACATGGCTTCCTCCAGCTTCACCTTCGTCAAGAGCAAACTGGAGAGAGAAACACGTCACTCGTTTCCTCATAAATTCCCTCTGCCCTTTGACACATCAGCTCCATGTGAAGGTGTGAAGCACCCTTATCACGTAGTGAATTAGTACAAACAGTGTTCTGTTGGGAAATAAAACTGTAAACAGCTAAATTGGCCCGAGGCTATGTTCAGTCAAAACTGCTTTTATATTGTCACCGATAACAGTAGCTGTCATCATAAAACACAATACATCACAACAAGTGGATGTGTCAGAAAACAACTGGAATTAGTTAGTAGATAAGAAGACAAAGTATTATTTTCACTTGAACAGAAAACAAAGAAACACTTAAATATTTATGTACCTTTGTACATAGTAATGCTCTAAAGAGTGCATTTGGATCTATGCAGCCACGGGCTAAAGTGCTCGGGCCACATTAGCAGCTCACAGTACACAGATGGATTGATGGAAACAGACTCACAGTGAAGATATTCATCAACAGGGAGCTGCACAAGTGTGTGAGATGTGTGCCTGAGCTGAGATGCTGATGAGTAGAGTGTTTCCGCCTGGCCTTTTTAGCTGAAGACAACTGGTAAAGTGATGTGGGAGCCTCTGATTAGAACATGTTGGTGTGCATGTGCATGTGCGTGTGTGTGTGTGTGTTAATTGCCAGAAGGGGCTCTCAGAGGATGCACAGCCTGTCATGGACATCACTCATCTAAGAGAGTGAAGGGAGGATAGAGAAAGAGACATGGTGTTCGCTGCATCTGATGGCTGCCCCGCCGTGGAAGGCTGCTCCAGTTATTCTGCACTCTGCTGTCGTAGGGTGGGGGCGGGGGAACCAAGGGAGGGAGAAAACCAGGAACGGATAGTTGGATGAAGTGATGGAGAAGGGTTAGGATCAGCGGCAAAGAGAGACAAGCTGTCGTCAGGGGAGAAACGGGCCTCGTTACCAACTGAAGGGTCGGTGGAGGGCTGGGGGATGGGTGCAGGAGTGTGTGGATAGTGGGAAGAGAAGATAGTGGGGTATTTTTTTAGAGAAAATATTGAAAGTGTGTCTGCGTGGGAGGAAGGAAGCTGGATTTACTGACATGTAGATGACAAGTGCTGCTGAGGGACGCTGTTTTAAGGATATGCCTGCCAGTAGGAGTCCACCAGAGAGTATGTCTCTGGGCCTCCCATTATCAGGGTGACAAAGCATTTAGAAGGATAGTGATGGTGTAACCCAGCTGTGGGTTGAAAAGTGACAGCATCTGAGTGTGGGTGTTTGCCATACATATGAAAAACTAAGTGTGTTATCTTGATGTGCAACCTACAGAACCATATCAAGGCAGATTGTTATCTTCAAGAAAGTATGGACTCTCGTGGGTTTAACAGAGGTCTTCCTGATACCCAGATTTGTTTCAAATATTCATGAGGAATTTGTTCCCTCTTGGGTTGTTGGTTCTGTATATTTCCTGTTGAAGTCTTTGCAGTACGTTTCAAATTGGCATTAAAGCATAGCCGAGCCAGCTTTCTGAAATCCTCCTAAACACCGTCTTAGATAATGAATTGAATCTATTCCTGCTGAATGTAACTGCTGCATTTTACTCAGAATAAGACTGTATATTAGTATCTCAGCTGCAACACCTAGTGGGCATGTGTGGTAGTGTTCCTGAATGTTGAGGGTCAAGCAAATAGATCAGATAGTTAAGCTAGCTGGTTCCAAGCACCCATCTACTTCTTTGTAAATTGGGGTTCCACAGGGCTCAGTTAAAGAGTCTCTGCTTTTTTCCCTCAACACTTTATCTCTGAGCTTCATTGCTTGTTTCTGTTCATTGTGTGCTGATGATGGTCATGTGTGTTTCTGCCTAAACTCCACTTCCCTAGAAGTTAAGTGTTGAATTATCTGTACTTAAGTCATACGAGAGCTCTAAAAGAAACCTGGCACCTCCAGCCTTGGCCCCTGAGTGGTCTGAATTAGCTAACAGCCCTCTTGTGAGATGAGTAAATGTAGAGACATTTTGCACACTCAGCAGTGTGACAGCTGTAATACTTAACTTGATACATTGCCAATATGTTGAAGGATTGAATGATCATCTTGGTGCCTGTGATAATGTTTTTCATGTAGAAGTCTGTGGTAGTGAAGAGAGTTGACCCGAATTACACATTTTTTTAATTTCCGAGTGTGTGTTCTATCCTCCTTCCATTATAAAAAGGCTGTGAGCTTTGATTGCCTGAAATAAATCATTTCCAAATCCAACTATGAATGTGATCTTTTTTGAACAAGAACTAAAGAGAAAGATCAAATTCCTTGAGAAGTTAAAGATAGTCACACAGTAGATGTATGTATGTTCTCTATTATAAGAAAAAAAAACACAAGACCATGTTAAAAGCACTGTTTTCATAGCATTGGGCCTTCAATGTTTAATATTCCTAATGCGTCTCACTTGAAAAATTAGATTTTTTTTGCAAAGGCAACATTAAAACTTTCTGTTTTACCTTTATGACAATTTCAGAAGCTACCCATGTACTGCACTTACACAAATAAGCTTGCATCCACTGATAAATAGCTTATACAAAAGGATTTTTGTGCAGCCTTTGGAAACTACCAGACCCTTTCTAACAAAGCGCAGAGAATGGACCCGCATTTTCCAAAGGGATAAAGTGGGATCTTTGGTTTGTGTATAACCCCGTGCCTGGTGGCTTTGTTTGCTGAGTCTGTGCTCTACACCTGGGCCAGCTCTACACATGACTCACAACCACACAGCACCTAACAGAGGGATCAGAACCAACTGTCAGGCAAGGGAAGCGTAAATATCTCTCAATGATATTCATTCATTCATTCATCCTCTATACCGTTTTGTCCCTTTCAGGGTCACAGGGCTGCCGGAGCCTATCCCAGCCACTCATGGGCAAAGGCAGGAGACACCCCTGGACCTGTCGCCAGTCTGTTGCAGGGGCTCAATGATATTGACAGATGAATATCTTAAGAACTGAATTAAGAACTGAATTTTACAGTTTTATAGCTTTCTGTAGACGATCATGTGCATAATAACCCCAAAAGGAGAGATTACTTCATTTTAGGCGTACCCTCTCAGAGGGAGGGGTTTATTAAGCTGCTTGACTTTCTTCTATTTGATTCCAAAAGTGGAATTTTGTGGTAAACAATATAATTGTCATTTGGACCATGACTTGTCACAAGTATGCCATGAAAACCTCAGGATATGCATCAGGGTGAATAAAAGCGTAACATGTCTCCCTTGATGTAAAACAATAATGTTGGATGTATTGAGTTGAACTGTGATGCCTTAGGGAAACATTCAGATGAGTCAGTGTTATGAGCTTCTAAAATTATTGTGGTGGTGGGTGGTATTTCTCAGCTGTAGGGGGAACAGTAGGTGAGTCAGTTCAGTTCGGCTGTGATTCATCAGTTTATGTCTTTATCTGAGGTAGTGTGCTGATGCCCCACACCCTAATGAGCAACTCGCAACGAGCGGAAATACCATCAGTAAAATGTTTTTTTCTGAAAATAGAAATGCAACTCTTTTCTTAGGTAAATATATTTGTGGTATAAGCTGTTAATGAGGTAAATTTTTAGTAGCCGGATGCTTCTGTCTTTCTCGTCATTCACTGTGACTCAATTTCTGATTGTACTTGCAGCTGCACAGAGACAAGACTCAAAGCAAAAAGCTAAATGGTAAAAGACGAGTCACTGCTATGATCAGACGTATTACATGGAACTTGATCCAAAAAGGCACAAAATCATGTTTTTATAGTGAGGCAACAGGACATAAATGATTGAGACGAGATCAGGAATAATGACATTTCATGGAAGGCCCCTCTGAGGAGAAGCTGGGTGTTGTCCACACATGAAACTGCACACGGGAACACAGTGACACCCCAACTTTTAACAGAACAATGGAAACCCTAGGACTCTGAAGGATGTAGAAAGGAAGAACACATATTTGTTCTTTTGTTTTGTGTTCTTGGTTCTTGTTCTGTTTCAAGTCTTTAATAATTCACATCTGTTTGGATTTGAGTTATGGATCCTCAGTCTATTTAAGTGTTTTAAGCTTCTCTCTGTTGTCAACCATCAATTTCTCTCTCGGTTTCCTGGTTTTGTCACACGATGAGTTTGTCTATTAAAGTCCGAGTCATACTCTAATCATTTTTTGATCTATTGTGTAAGCCTTCCCAGTGGTCTTTTGATTTTGATTATGACATTTTTAGACAAATAAAAAACCTACGTTTCCTAGGATGTAGTTTCTGCAGAGTGTCAAGAGTTCATTCACGCCTGTGTTGTGGCCTGTCCAGTGTATTTCCTACATCACAAATTCACTCTTTTTCATTTGCTCCTGATTCACAACACTTTGAATAAATAAATACTCAAAAATGTCATTTTAAGCCGAGTTTTTATATGTTCTCCATCATCCAAAAACTGATTCCTGCTTGTCGGCTCCTTCATTACCATGTCCTGAAATTACTTTTCTCCAAAGATAATGCAGAATATATCAATAAAATGTCAACTGTCTAATAAAAAAAAAGGAAAGGAACTCTAATGTCTAAAGCACACCTTGTGGTCAGACTGTTTAATTAGCTTTCCTATCACTCCATTTTTTGAGGTAATGTGCCTGACTCAGCTGCTAAGACTCCAAACTGATGATTCTTCAGGATCTTATTCACATTGATCACTTATTCCTCAGAATGAGGCAGACACTGAGCTCAGGATGTAATGAAAAAACACCAGGATACTTTGCTTTCCCAAAACACACACTGCAAACTACTACTTGATACCTGCAAAGATTTAAAACTTTGTTTTTAGACACTGAAGATATCTTAGGTTGTTTTAGCTTCGTTTTGCTCCACACCTTTTCAAGCTTTTCTCAAGAGCAGCACGGTTGACAATGTTTTGTCTCAGAAAGCTATGATCTAGAAATAAAGACATTATTATTGAAATTAAAGTCAGATTGCTCCATACTCTTGACAATAGAAAAAAAATGGATTTAAGACTCAAAAAACTTCATATAGCTTGAGTTAGGAAATGTTTATAGAACACAAGATATTATTTTGGAAACAAAAATTATTAGATTTATCTTCTAAAAATAAAGACTAGTTTATTTATTTATTAAGATGGGTCAACCTATACTAAGACTGTATTCTTCTTTTGTTCAGATTTTGTTCTAAAATGATCTATTTCGATGTACTACACTGTTTTTTGTCACTTCAATCAAAATGAACTACATTGGATAAAAACTCAAAAAATACACACCATTTACTTAGAACGAACAAAAAACTATATATTATTGCACTGCATAATATTTAGTTTAAAGTAATTCTATTAAACAGTTAGCTTTTTTGTCTCATTTTATCCTTTTTTAAATGCTTGTCTGGAACTTCTTTCTAGATTTTGACATCTTATGATAAGATTTCTTGATACATACAATTTTAGCTACTTTACTTTACTTTAGTTATTTTACTACTTTCTAGAGGGTTTCCTCTTAAGATGAGTGTTCTTTTACTATTTTTAGAATACCTCTTTTTGCAGTGTACCCACTCTCTCATCTAAAAAGTGAGGAAACCCTTCTCTGTAAACCCTCTAATCAGGAACATAAATCTTTAAACCTTGCATTAACAATTCAACCCTCTTGAAAGTTACAATGGCCTTTCTGCTTATTTGGTGCTTTGAACTGACCAAATGAGGGTGGAAGACAGACGGGAGTCCTTCATTCAGGAAAGAAGTGGAAATCAACCCCACAGATACCTGAAGTAGGGAATTTCTCACTCAGACCGGTAGTGTGCTGCCAACTTAAACCCTTATTTTAACATTCCACGTTTGAGAAGTAGTTTTCCAATACAATACATGAAGTTATTTTGCACAAATAACCTCACCCATCTCGTCATTCAGCCCTTTGACACAATCTGCATAATGCCGGCTGAGTTTGCATCAAGATTACAGCACTCAAAGCTGCACAGCAGATTACAAAGGCTGTCATTTTCAGCCTCCCGGGATGAGCTTGTTGTGTGTAGAGTGTCGTTTTTGACTGAGCAGTAAAAAAGCTCAGTGGTGGTCGGATAAGAGCGCTGCGTGCCAGCGTAAACTCCACATAAAAATAGCTAATAATGTTCCCCTGAAAAAGTGGTTCATACTCAGTATTACTCATTCTGCACTCCCACAGATTAGAGTGAGAATTGTTCACGCACATGTAACACAAACACACACGCAAGTTCATAGTGTGTAGATCTGAACATGTGCATGCCCGTGCAGACAAACTTAGTGAATCTAGACATGCAGAAAGAGTGGCATGCAATGCAGGCTGGAGCCGTCCCATTTGTTCAGATGCTCGCACAACATGCTGCTGATGCTGCAGCCTCCCATCAGATGAATGCTGAATCAAAGGCTGGGATTAATCATTCTCTTTAGTACAAATTGCAAGACCATAATCACTGTCAACCCCCCCCCGCAACACAAACAAACGCACACACACACACACAAGCCCTCCCCTTCTGTTGCTACAGTTCTCTCTCAATCTGTAGCAGAATCCCATTTCACATGCAGATACTGGGCTGTTTACTCTGCAATAAAAATTTCAAAGCAAAGAAAGAAATGGAGACACAGCCCAAAAAACTAAAAGTGGAAGAAAAAAAAAGAGGGCGGGAAATAAAGGAGGATGGCAAGTGTTGGAAAGAGAAACGGGCTGGCAGGGAGTGATGTGGGAGAAAAGGAGGAGGGAGAAATTCTGTATGCTACAGCGAACAGTTTGCTGTGCTGTAGAGAGCCACGGGCTACCAACATTCCCACACGTGCATGTACATGCTCCATAGCATGCAGCAAGCTCGTGCAAGACCGTGTACTAATGTTCACGTTCTCTCAGGATCACAACTGGGACAGCAAGTGATTGCTCAGCTCTGTGTCCCAGCTTGTCACACCGGTTTTGATCTATTTGGAGCTTTAAGGGGCCTATGTCATGCAAAATCAACTTTTTTGAGCTTCTAAGTGTTTTATAACGTTAATTCCTCATGAAAAACAACCCCAAAGCGGTATTCTGATCAATTCACGCATCTCTGAGCTTTCCTTTTAAACCCTGCTCTAGGAGCACCAGCTCCTCCCAATCCTTGAAAACAAGAGGATCATCACATTGTGACATCACAAAGTGGAGACCAGCCCCTTCCAGGAAGAGTCTGCACTGCCCCCCAGGCTAACACACACACACACACTTTCTCCATGGAGCTAGCAGTGATCAGCAAAACGCTTTCATTTTATGTGTGCAATTAGCACATCCATCTTTGCAAAAGCTTGAATGTTAACTGTTTTTGTGGGCGAAACGCAGACACACTGCCGAGGAGTGCACGATAGTGCCCTTAGAGATTGAGGTGTCTTTCTTCTTTCAATAAAATAAATACGAGTTGAAATTCGAGTTTAAAAAATAACTTGTGTTTCATAAAAATGTGTTCTTTAGTGTGACAAAGGTAATATATTATCATAAAGCGTAAGAATAGTATGACACAGGGCCTTGAAGCTTCACAGCAAGGCCTCATACTGCATTTTTCTCCAGAACACAAACTCCAAAGGTTTGGCGAGAGTTTCTGCTCTGCTGTGAAATAGTTTTAAGTACAGTGCATGTAATATACAACATGACAAGCTGTTAGGAATTCAACTGCAAAAGCAAAACTAAACTCATTAACTGGAGAGGTTAGGGGTGTGGCCACACAACCTGCCTGTTTTCATGTGCCCAATGCAAAGCGTTTATTTTAAAATCTCTTTTAAACTTTTACTTTTACTATGTGACTATTTGCTGTCATTGATGATCAAACTTTTTTTTTCTAAAGCAAAGAGGAAAAGAAAATTCCCAAATGTTGGAATACACTCACGTGCACAGTATGGCTGTTCTTAGGCTGAAGTGCCAACCGTCAATCAAAATGTCACACACCTATTTGGACAATTTCAAGAGCAAAAAATGAAAAAAATAAAGTAAAATAAAAGGATGAAGTTCATTAAAAGTTACCTCCTGATGAGGATCAGTTATTATGGTAAAATTTTGTGTTAACCTTTCTGTTCTTGTCAATCAAAAGGTGTGTTTTCCGTTATCTAATCACCCCTCAGAGTTTTAGGTGACTTGATTTACTTTAATTTAATTTCTTCAGTGTGTTTTTTTTTCAGTTCAAATTTGACATCTGTCATGTTTTAGTTTTTTGATAAAACTAGACTCCTGACACAGATCTTACATTCTGCATTTGGGTCCTCAAACTACCATCACTGAACCCCAGTACAATATTGGAAGAAAACGTATCTAGATCACGCACAATCTGAAGCCGGGGTGCTGAAAAGGGGGAGTCAAGGTGGCTGATTCTAGGGACCCAAACTGAGGGGTGCCCACAGAGGCCCCTAACCATAATGAAATACCCATACTGTACATGTTATGTCATTTTGTCGAGGACTTTCTATATTCTCCAGATACCATCTGGATGATCCAGCAGAGGATTGGGAGACCATGTGGTCAGATGAGACCAAAACGGATGCTGGAAGAATGATGGATACATCCCAAGAACACTATCCACTGTGAAGCATGGGGGTGGAAGCAACATGCACTGGGGCTGCGTTTTCTGATCCGTAGTAAGAAAAGGATAAATGGATCCATATATGGAGGAATTTTAGACAAAAAGTTTTTTCCATCTGTGAGAGCATTGAGGATGAGGTGTCTGGATCTTCCAGTGTGATAAAGATCTTAAATACATCACCCGTGAAACAAAGGAGCAGCTATATTAAAAGCATTTCAAGGCTCTGAAGTGTTCTAGGCAGTTCATTGACCTCTATTCATTAGAGAAACTCTGGATGGAACATTCTTGTTTGCCCAGCAAAACCTCAAAACATCTCAGCTCTTGAGAAGATCTGTGTGGAGCAATGGACCAAAATAGCAGCTACAATGTGTGAAAACCTGCTGAAGACCTACAGGAAACCTTTGACCTCTGTCATTGACAACCAAGGTTACATAACAAAGTGCTGAGGTGGACTGTTCTTTAGTCACTCCAGGAACCAAAATCATCTGAAGTAACAACAATTTTCCCATAAAGAACGGTTCCTTTTTTTCTTTGCTTTTTGAACTGCAATATTATGTGACCACACAGGAAATGAACAGCGTTTATGAACTTCCTTAAATAACTGTCCATTTTAAAATATAGAAAACTTTTCTTATTTTTATGCAAAGGCAATTGTTAATCTTAAATAATTATACAATAGTGACATTCTTTGTTCATTTTGCACAAAAATGACCAACAGGCTATTCGTGTTGAAAAGTTACATTTTAGAGAATTCAAAGTTGGATTCCTCAAAATTTTTCATGTGTTTCCATTTAAAAACTTTTTTTTTCACTTTTTTGGAACAACTTTTTTTTTTTTTCAATTTAGTTTAGCAATTAGTTAAGTGACTTTTGGTCACTCAGCCTTCATTTTGTTTCTTTTATATGTTAGTACTATTTTTCAATCTTAACTTCAATTTTTCTCTAAAGTTTTAAAACTCTAAAATTAAATCATTTAACACAGACATTATTTGAAAAAATAATAATGTCTGTTTCAGATCTCTTATTCTAAACACTTGTATCTCTGTCTGTTCATAAAATCACTTTATTTCATTATAATTGCATAAACTATACATTTATCAACAGATCTTTAGGTCCTCTGTCAAGTTGACTCGATGTGGCTTTAAATAAAACGTATCCTTTAAATCTGATCGCATTAAATAAGCTCCTATTTATCTTTTAAAAGGGGACAACTTGCAAAATTGGTGACTGTCAAATATGTTTTTGTAACATTTGGAAAGGATACCATTAAAAAGCCTAATTTCTCAGGTAAAACAATCAATAAAAACACAAATATCAGCACAGCTTTTGCTGGGGGCCGAAAAAAGGAAAGTCTATCTGGTTACTAACACAAGACTTTCACTTTTTATCGGAAGAAAAGTGCAGAAAGACAATATATGCAATCATGTGGAGAAAGGTATACTAAAATGTAAAAACATAGAAATTACTTTAATTTAGCTTGCACAGAAGGGTTGGTCTGGGTTGAGGGTTAAATATCATTAACTTCACAAAAACATTCAACAATAGAGTAGTCACAGTGTAAAGCACAGTACTGTGTTTTAAGTTAGAGTTGTAATTGGATCAAATTGTGTTCATGTTGGGATTTGAGCCCACAGGAAGGAGATCCGGTTCTCCAGATCAGCTCAGTAACTGCAAAACCACGTTTCCAGGAATCTGCAGGAACATACGACATGCCTCTTCTTTCCTGCGACAAATGTTTCAGTTGACCAACAGGTCACAGCTTGCTGTTTCATAAAAGCGAATGGTGTCATGTAAACACTCCATACACAC
>BSAI01000096.1:21099395-21137221 GCA_036245035.1 Adrianichthys oophorus
AAGCGAATGGTGTCATGTAAACACTCCATACACACACCACAAACTGTCAAAAACTTATGAAACATCGCTTGAATGATTTATTTGCATCTTAGTCCCTTATCCCTAACAACCGTTTTAAAACAACACCCATATGCGCCTGTTCTGCTTGTGTGACCTCACGGTTACCGGGGAGTTTGGGATTTCTGGTGCAGAGAGTGGGGGGAATTGGCTGAGCCCAGAAAATAGCTCTTAAATGGGTCAAAGCAGTCAAGTGTCTCTATGGAGGAGGTGTGTGTGTGTCTGTAAGTGTTCGATTGTGCATGTAGACATAAAACATCTAATCTTCAGAGTGTATACACACACACACACAGCAGCCATCAGTGAGGCTTTTGTAATTATAAAAGCATCCACCCACTCCATCTCCGTGTTTTCTTCTCCCAGTCGGGCTGTAATGTCCTTCGTTATTTAATCAGGTTTTTTTGTGTGTGCATGTGTTTCCTCTCCCTCCTGATGTATGAGTGCACCCCATCTGTCTGCTGGGACGGTGGAGGCCAACACTGACCCCAGCTGGTTGCATTATGAAATGAATTACGGAGCTCTGAAGCAGACAGAGACCACATCAGAGACGTGATGCAACACCCTTCCATGTTAATGCCGGTGTGAAGGAAATAATCAGATTCTTGATGCTGTCGTTGCCTGACACACAGACCATCAGCTCAAGCAAATGAGGGAGGAGGAACCTGCATGAAAGTCTGTGACGCAATGCTATGAGTTTTCCTTTTCACTTCATACTTTAACTAATACATAAATATTTAAGAGGAATAAAAGATTTTGTCAGAAATAATCAAAGTGATGAAGGGTTAATCCTGTCAAGTGTTCCTATTTCTGTCCCGAACTCTAAAAATTTTAACCTTTAGGTTGGTTTAAGCTCCTCTTCAAAAGAGGAGAGAGGAGTTTTCCTTTAGGAAGTGATTGTCATGTCATAAAAACCTCACTTGGCCCGGGGTCGCAGCTGCAGCATGCAAAGGGTAAGAGTGTATGAGGAGGAATCGGTACCGCAATGCAGCCCTCCATTCAGGAACATCTAAATAAGGCGTCGAGCGTGTCTGTGCGATCGGCCTCCAACATAGCTGAGACGAGACACCCAATCCCCACGGAGAGAGGGCTGATGTAATGACGGGTCCTCCCTGCACCACCTACTGCAGCTCCTCTTCCTACCAAGCACTCCCAAAAAAAAATCACGCAAAGTTCCAGAAGTGTATCGATTTGAAATCTCCCCAATCAGCGTGTGGGTGGGATGCGGCTGTGAGTTTTACTTGAGGTTGTTGGGGTGCTGGCCGAGGGCCAGGTTGAGGGTTTCCAGAGCGTGACAGTGATGCTTCTGGGCGCTCAACAGCAGGGTCAACAAATGGAGGGAGTGTAAGTCATCCCCGTGGAGTGATAACGCTGCCTGCAGGGGCTCCATGGCTGCTGAGACCTTCAAAATAAACATTTTCAGAGAAAAGCTGCAACAAACTGACGATCAAAAGTTAAAGCTTTTTAGGGGAAAACACGATGCTGCTTCTTAGTACCTGCCGAACAATAGCCAGCTGCAGAGCAAGATACAAAGAAATCTTCACATCCTGAGGGTCTATTGAATGTGCTCTGCAGAAGAACAGCAGATATGCAAACAGGTCAGAACATCAGAACAAGACATTTTTAACAGACAAAGTGTCATTAAAGTAATGCCCTAGTTACTGTAAGTTACACCTACTTATTTATGACATACAAGTGATGCTGTTGTACAGTGTCCTTTCACCATACTGTAGTTATTAGTAAGGTGTGAGTACTGGCTCCTTAATGACTGCACACAAATGCTGCGCAAAGGCAGGTACGTCACCATGCATGTGATGCTCATAGGATGTCTACACAAGCTGCACTCTGTCTAATTTCCGAATTTCAGTCCGGCAAGGAGCGTGCACGTATCCCATGAACTGCCCTGACGAGCACTTTGTGCAGTGTGAAAGATTTGGAGGGCTTGAAAAAAAGGAAAAGTCCGTAAGACATTTTTGCGCCTCTCATCTACTTCACCCTAACGTGTTGCATAAGTGTTCGCTATGACCAGTCACCTACAACACGCCCGTATAAGAATGTGCATGAACATTTTCTCTCTACGGGTCACCGAGCCGTCCACGCCTTTGATGTTTCCTGTGGGCCACCTGCTTGTCCCAGCCACACGCCCATTTTTCACCCGCAGACAGCCCGTATCCACCCGTAAGGAGGTTATGGCTAAAGGTACAAGCAAGCCTGTTTCTCACTGATGGTAACCTACAATCAAAACTGAAACTGTTGTGACACTCAGTTGGAAAAACCCTTCAACCGATAACTTCCAGTTATTTAGGTTTAAATTGAAGATGTAAGCAAACAAGTCTAGAACTCCCTCCATTTGGCCAGCTCTTCCAGGAGGACACCATGGTGTGTCAGCAGAGATATTAATTCCCATGTCTATCCAGGGTTTGCCACACAGCTTGGATGCCTTCCCGGGAAGGCATTCTAATGGCATTCTTGTCAAATCTCTTTATGAGATTCTTTACGGTGTGAAAAAATTAACTCTAACTGAGATACAACTTTGTTTTTGGAAAACATGTTGTCGCAAGATTTCCACCAGCTGGATGAAATACACTGGGCAGGCCATAAGTTTCATGCTCCACTCCATTCCAATGCATCCACTTGCAGACAAACAGATCCAGAGCCGGAATCTGGATCAAAACTGTGCGGCTGGATAGCTCCAAAATTGCTTGCTGTTTTTGCTGCACTGGTAATGTTAGCTTGGGGGTGTGAGGGGCTGTAAGTAAGCTAAAGAGAACGTAAACAGCTCAGTTATAGGTGACGGACGGGAAGTGGGGGTGGGCTTGCTTTGAGCCAACAGTCCTATCTAAAATTTAGAGGTGAATTTAAAATGAACTCCTGCTGCTCTACAGAAACTATGTCCTAGAAAACAACCTTTTTTCTTAATTTTGGTCAAAAATGACATGATCATAATTAAGAGACCCCTGGGAACATTTTCAAATAGCTTAAAAGATGATCGGAGGGTGACTTCAAGCTTTTGAAACATCAAAATCTTTTCGAGGTTAATCCTGAGTAAATACAAGTTTGATTTGTTTCTCAATCCTGTGTCAGGTCAAACCTTTTTTTTTTTTTAGCAGCAACTGATAGTGTGATGGCTGAGACACCAAAGACCCTTTTCCCCTTATGTGCTAACAAGTACCAAAGTGATGGGTGTGCATGACAAACACAAGGCTGAGAGACACTCCATCTGTGAGAACTTTGAACCATGCTTATGTGAGAAAACGTATATTTAGTAACTGAGAATGCTGTGTGTCAGCGTGAAACATACTTATTTAAAGCTTGCAAGGCCTTTTTGTTGTATTCATTCCTGTCGTCTTTGAGGGAAGCTGTAAAGAGAACGGGTCTGGTTTAGTTATGTCACGGAGCAGACAAGGATTCACACCTCAGCCACTCCAGGGTCTCAAATCACAGAACATACAATGGCTGAAAAGCATTTTTTTGGTCAGCGATTCAGAAAGTTCTGTCACTTAAACGACAAGAGAAGTCTGTTATTTCCATCATAATAACACTTCAACTGTGAGAAAATAAAAAAGAAACTGGGAAACTACATTGTTGGATTTTTAAACAATGCATGTATGTAATGGTGCAGAAAATAAGCATTTAGTCAATCATAAGAGTTTACTTTAATGCTTTGCATGTAACTCTGACTCAGAGGTCAAACGTTTGCTAGAGCTCTTCAGGTTTTCACACTCTGTATCTGCTATTCCGGTCCATTACTCCATGCAGATCTTCTCAAGAGTTGTGATGTTTTGGGGTTGTAGCAGGACAAAGAAAACTTTCAACTCCCTCCACAGATTCTCTCACAGATTGTGATCTACAGACTAACTAAACCCATCTAGAACCTTGAAATCCTTTTGTCTGAAATCTCTCCAATCATCCTTTCTTGATTACAGATCATTTGTTAGAAAAGCAGTCCCAATGCAAGATGTTTCCACCCCCATGCTCCATATGGTGTGGATGTAACTCAACATTCTTGCTTCTCCAAACTCAGCGAGTGGTGTTTATATTAAAGAGTTCGTGACAGCACATCACCTTCTCCCAACCCTCCTCTGGATCATCCAGATGGTTTCTGGTGAACTGGAAATGTTCTGGCTTAAGCAGGGGAGCCTTTGAAGAACTGCTGGATTTGAATCCATGACAACGTCATGTGTTATTAGGGTAAAGTTAGTTACTGTAGTCCCAGCTCTCTTCAGGTCATTAACCAGTTCCCCCTGTGTAGTTCTGGGTATTTCCTCAGTGTTTTCAAGATCACCACTAGGTGAGATCTTGCTTGAAGCTCCAGGTAGAGGGAGACTGTCAGTGGTCTTGTATTTCTTTCATTTTCTAATAACTGTTCCAGCAGTTGATCTTTTCTCATCAAGCTGCTATTTCAGTGTAAACTAGTTAATTCCAGTCTTGTTCAGCTCTGGTGTTCTTTGACAGCTCTTTGGTCGTGGTCACGGTGGAGAGCTTGCTGTCAGACTGTGTAAGGGTGTGGACAGGTGATTTCCTGGATTTGTTTTTGCATTCTGTCTTTCACAGTTGAAGTGTATTTATGATGGACACTAAAAATCAAACTCATCTTTTTAAGTGGGACAACTTGCAGAATTCTGGATCCTGACAATCAAGGAAGAAATGTGTTATCTCTATCTCAGTTGTTTGGCATTATTGGTCAGATGTTTTTTACCCTCAGAGGCCTGAAGGCTGAAGCAAAGTCCAAGGGCTAGGTAAGCTCGGGGCAGAAATTCTCCCGCTTCCTCCCCCATGGACACCGCCCTCTGGGACAGAGTCTCTGCCTCCTTGAACTGAACAATCGGCATAAACACAGTTAGAACCTGGAAAGTTGGGCTTACTTGAAAGCAGAAAAAATTGGATTTTCTTGAAAACCATGACATTGTCTTTTGACAAATATAATTTGGAGACTTTTGTTTTGATTCTACTCAACAATGTATGAGTAATTTGTATTTACTGTATGTATTAGACGTGGTCAGGTGATCCACAGATTTGTCCTGAGCTGATTTGAAATATGAGGTTAGTGAAGGCTGGTATTTAAAGAATACTCATGATGTAAGTAAGACACCAAAGTTGTTGAACCGTTTTTGCATTGAAGTTAAAGGAAACAAGTTATTTGTGTTCTACTCAAACCAATGACTGTTTGCCAAAAAAGTACCAAGGTTTGGAGCCAGAACCAGAATCTCTGTCTTAAAAGAAGTGAGAAAGATGGCATAGAATCAGCTGCCGATCATCATTCAGTTGTAAAAATCTGTGGCCCAAATCGAGGCATTACAAATCATCATTCAACCTCCGCTGTGCGTGACAGTTAGTATGAGGCTTTTCTATTGCTAATGCAGGGAAAAAAAAGGTCTTGAAAGGAAATTGGTCCAGAAGACTTCAGGTCACTGCTAATATTAAATCCTTGTTCTAAGGAATCTCATTGTCTCTCTTTCAAGGACAAAAACTCGTTTCAAGAAAAAGTTTCAACAGCAAAATAATATCATTTTTTTCTTAACGTTTTTCTTAACCCATTGGCAGAGTTTCTCTTTTTTTTCCCAATTTAAAGAAATATTTTCAAATTGTAAGAATCTTTGACCCGTTTCTAAGGCTGTTTCTTCTGTGCTCTTGTTTAGTTTGTGAACCTATGTGGTTCTTCCATGTTTTTTTTAGACAGAAAAAGCAACCATCCCATTAAAATCCTTTATATTACAGTCTGTTTCTTGGATATTTTAGCTTGTGACAGAAGTACTTACTTTAGTCTTTTGTTCGGACTCATTCTTGCTAAATGAATTATCCCTGAGATACAGTTTATTAGTGCGCATATTAGCAGCTTTTTTCGAGTTACTTTGTAATCTTTTCAACAAATGAAAACAGAAAATTGAACAAAGGGGTGCTAACTTTCTCATGTGACAAATATTTGATTCATTTGAACAGATTTTAGAAGCCAAAAGCCCATCAGATAAAGTCTCTCAGTTTCTGTCAAAGCAGGACTTGCATTCTCCTCCGGTGGAAGTGTACAGAAAGCGATGTGGCAGTCATGAACTCCTGATGGCTGAGCCTGGTGTGAGTTAAGTTTGGGAACAGTCCGCATGGATTCAGCTGAAGGACAGCTCGGAGTCCTTCAGCATGCACACATGCTCGCCCACACGCGTAGCATTAGTCTGAGCCGAGCTGCACAGAGTGCAGGAAAAACACTGTCACTCTGAGAGGTAGAGCTGGAGGTGGGTGGGCAGGTGAGCAGATGAGGGCAAAGTAGACCAACTGCTGAGACACCCTCGCCTTAGTCTCCCCCTCTTCCTGCTCTGTTTTCTCCCTCCGTCTGTTTTTCTAAAAGCCAGTCGTCGCTAGTTTCAACAGCCTGTCTTTTAAAGTCACAGCTCATCTGAAGATTGTTGTGAAATACAAACACGTGAGCGTTGTTGAGAGAAAACCTCACATCTGAAGAGCTGCTCTTTCCAAATCTAGCAAAGCTGCTTTCCTGTCACTTCACTAATCATTACAGTTTTGAGAGTTCACCTGGAAATCAGAAATTAGTTGTGGATTTTCATCGGCTCTGTGAGAGGCTGACGTAAAAGGGAAAAATGTCACGGCGCATGGAGAACCGTGGCCCATTTATGTAAAGCCACACTGCACCGTGACCATAGTGTCGCATTGTGATTAAAACTGTAAGCTCCTTAGTGTCTCTGACCTGCCATGATCTCCAGTCACTGACAGATGCGCTGTCTGCATTCACCCGCTGGCTTCTCCTTTCTAATCTGACCCCTTTTCTCTGTCAGCCTCATCCTCTTTTTTTCTCTGCCTCCATACTCAATTCTGCTGTTGTTTTCTCTCTTCTGAGATGCTGCACTCTGGCTTTAAGTGCACAACAGATCCTATCCAATCCACACTGAGACACAGCTGAGGAGGAAGAAGATTTTTTTAAGGAAAAATCTCTGCTTCGTTGAACAATTTAGGAATTCAAATAAGAAGATGAATTTTAGTGTTTCTGAAACAGTGACTTCAGGTCATTGTTTCGCTGCAGTTTAGATGTGAGCAGAACTTTGGATAGTGTCGTTGGACTTTGAGAGATGAGTGACGCGACCAAGGGCTTTAAAAAACTGTCCCAGTGCTTCCCACCTGCAATCTCCCTTTGGAAAAGTCATAAGTAAAGATCAGGAAGAATGAAGTCCAGGTTCAAGTTTTCTGTGCATGCAGGGGAGTGGCAGGACATGGTAACCTGCTGCTGTTTTGACAACAAATCTGGAACTTTTCCACACGCCCTTCTGAAGAGAATTTCACTGAAGATCTGTCCTTAACAGAGAAACACTTTCAGCCGGTTTTCCTCCAAATTCAAGACATTCTAAGAAAAACACCTGAGGAGTTTCAGTATAATGCAGGTCCTAAAAGCCCCGCTACTCAGAAAAACTCCAGTCAACAAAGTGATCTCTTACTTTTACCATGAGGCACTGAAATGTAGCAGACATGCTACATGCGTGTACCAGCTACCGTTTTGGAGTATAAGTCACTTTTTTTTTAAATAGTTTGGCCAGGAGTTCCACTTGTACTCAGGTGCGACACCTGTTTTAGGACAAGCATTGAGCATCGCATTGACACACATAAAAAAAGAGGCAGGGGATGTGAATTTGACTTGTGAATCATGTTTGGTGCGATTGCAGAACTACGCCGGGCTTGGTGGAGTTGTTCAGAAGCTTTGCACCTTTCTCCCAAAAGTGTGACTTATCCTCCAATGTGGCTTTGTATGGTTTTTTTCTTCTTTATTATGCACCTTTTGGCTGGTGCGACTTATACTCCAGAGCCAAAAAATATGGTAATTAAATCTCGAACTGATTTAGCTTTTTTTCTGAAAATACTTTTAAAGAGGTCCAGTAAAGGAGCTTAGACTTAAAGCTAGCAGCCTTTAAAGATCCTCCTCACTCACTAGACTTCTGCTCCCTCAGGCTTCTAAAGAACAAAAGCAGTGGACCCCATGCTGTAGCATCACAGTGAGAAATAGATTCAGTTCAGGCTGATTTGGTAAAGTTCCTTGTATTGGGGTTTAAAGATCCACTCTGATCATCTTTTGATCTATTGTATTGTTTTGTAAGCTCCCTGCACCGCTCCATTAAGCTGAACCCACTTTTTTAGATGACTAGATGTAAGTCTTCATTTTGCCATCTGAGCTGTACGGTTGAATAGCTCCAATATTGCTCATCATTTTTGCTGAACCACTAATGTTAGTTTGGGGGTGTGAGGGACTGTAGGCTAGTGGGAGAGAGTGTAAACAAAAGGATGATGAGAAGCCAAGGCAGGTTTACTCTGCGCCAACAAGTCCCGCCCACCACTCAGAGGTGAATTTCTAATGAACTCCTGCCGCTCTGCAGAAACTACGTTTTAAAAACCAACACAGATTTTTTTCTTATTTTGACTAAAAATGACATAATCATAACTAAAAGACCACTTTTACAATAGGTCAAAATTTTGTTGGAGTGGGACTCTGAGTTTTCTTCTGAAGGTTAAAAATGTAGATAAAAGTACCATGCTTTTATTTTGATATTTTACACATGGAGGCAGATTTTTGTGACCTTAGATATAAATAACATCTTTTTTATTTTAATAGGTGCTTTTCTTTTGAACTTTTCTCAATGCCATCATGACATCATGCAATGGGCCACATTTTTTATTGAACCAAAACTGATGTCTCACCAGAGCCGAGGTGGCAAATTTGTCAAGTTTTGTTCACACTGAGGAGGTGAGATTTAACATCATAGTTGGATGGGGAAAAATGTCTTCTGCAGATCCAAAAAGGCCCTTCACCCTCACCCTTAGGGCTCTTGCCAGAATAATAGATACAACCACTGACAACTTTAGCACATATACAGGGTGATACAGGAATAACAGCTTGAATGACAACAGCCAATTTAAGTGCAGACAACTGGGTTGCGTCATCTGATACAGCACGTCTGCTGCTGGTCAGCTGTGGTGAGTAAGTGCTGACAGTGATCCGTGGAGTAACTATGAACCAGTGACAGATTGTTGGAGAATGTGCTAGAACAAGTCTGATGAGTGGCAGCAGAAACTAGAAACGTCCAGCTCTTAAAGACCCCTTGTTGGGTTTGGGGCTTCGATGGCACATGGAGCAGAAAGTAGTGTACGCTGTGTTCTGGTGTGTAGTTGTGACCAGGAATCCTGTTACTGTATGATAGAACAACTTTTTTGCCACATATTTTTTTGTACTACAAATAGAAGTGATGTCCAAGGTGTTTTAGTGGATTTATTTTGGCAAAAGTCAATGTTAAACAAGACAGCTTAATAAGCATTTGCATTATCTAGTGCCAAAAATAATTACGCTGTGTTTTTTCTGCCATAGTGTTAAGATTCAGTCTCACAAATGGAAGAAATCGGATTTTTCTTTTCACTTAACTCACAAGTTAAAAATAATATTCAGAGGCATTCCTGCTGAAATCCAAACATGGTTGCATGGCAGTGGAGATACCAGACAGATCAGGTAACAGCAGCTGAGATAACCAGAATTTGCCATGCAGTCCAGGACCCTGCAAAATACCAGGAGCCAAGCTTCTTACATACTGGACTTAAAGTCATAACAAGAAGTATTTGTGTGTCCTACACAGTTTTGACACCTTTCTTAAGGGGCCAAATTTAGAAACAAAAAAAACCATTTAAAAACGTTAAACTACTGCATCTTTCTTACTGCAACATCTGTTTGAACCACTGACTATAGATGAGAACTGGACTAAGGTTTCTCCCATGGATAAAAACTTATTTCCGACTCCAACCAATGAAAGTCAACAATTGCCATTTTTTGTGATTCGTAAATCCCCGCGTTGGAACAAGAAATCATCAAAACCAGTGATTGGTCCAAATCAGTCTGACTCGATGTTTTTATGGTGACCACTCTTACCAATCAGGAGCAAGCTTGTTGGAAGTCCACACCCCTACTACTTGAATGCAGGCCACACAAATCTTTCAATCAACCATTTTGAACATTCGTCATGAGACCACATACTTGTATTGAGGCATCTGATTGGTCAGTTTATAACTGGTACAAAAATAAAAAAATAAAAAACAGGATTTTCACGAACATATTAAAAATGCATCGGAGCAAAAATGGTTATTCAGAATGACTGAATAGTTGCTGTTTATTTCTCTATAGAAGTCTATTGGATTTCAGCTTCTTGGAGCCAGGAAACTTCCTGCTTGGAATGCCAGAAAGGAGCGGTCACTCAGTCCAGTTCTCCATATATGTACAGTCAATGGATTGAATGCAAACTGGTGTCAAACTAAAAGCAAAATGTGAGATTAAAACTCAACATTAAGGGTGTATTTTAAGGGTGTATTCAGACTGGAAAAATGATTTGGTCCACATTGAGTCCACTTAATTTGGTCCGGATTGGGTCTTGAACCTTGTGTTTGGTCTGTATTCAGACTGCATACAAGCAGACTTTTTTTTTGTCAAACTAAAGCTTGTAAACAAAACCACGCATCATCACTCATTGGCCAGGAATTACAAGGGCAGAGATAAGCAATTATAGGTGGAAATCATGGAAAGCACAGCGCTTTGCAATCCATATCAGGATTTTTCACTGATTCAAACTTTATATTTCAATGACCAATTCTGAACGTCTGCGTCAACGTGAGGTATAACACTTTTTACTGCTGCTTTTGTATGACAGAGGCAGGCTGCAAGGCGGTTACTGGCAAGACAACGGCTATGAAGGTACGCTGATAAGTGGCATTTACATTGTCTGTGTTTTTCAGAGAATTCTGTTAAAGAACTACAAAGTAGCTTTCAGCGCCGGGTGCATGCCGTGAAATGAGACAGAAAAACATGTAAGAAGCCTTTTCAGCGGGGTAAAGTAAACGTTCTAACAAGTAAACAGTTGTACCATTTTTGTACCATGTGCCATTTAAGAATAAGTCCACACGTTTTAAAGAACAACACGTTTTGTTTTTCTGTTCGCTGGACGAGAGATTTTATAGACACGTTTCAGTTCATTATTTAAAGTTTATAAACTACAGAACTATACTTCCTATTTCATGTATTGGATCATTTTTTATTAGACATTACTTTGTTTGTGTCTCATTTATATTTCCATCATGGTGGACACTGATGTTCCACAAATCGTTAACAAGGAATACATTTAAGGTGTTATAAGAACTAACAAATTTAATTATGAATTATTTAAAAGAAAGAATGTCAGGGCTGCACGGTGGCGTAGTGGTTAGCGCTCCTGCCTCACAGCAAGAAGGTTCCCGGTTCAAGTCCTGGCTGGGGGACCTTTCTGTGTGGAGTTTGCATGTTCTCCCCGTGCATGCGTGGGTTTTCTCCGGGTACTCCGGCTTCCCACCGTCCAAAAACATGCTTCATAGGTTAATTGGTTACTCTAAATTGTCCCTAGGTGTGAGTGTGCATGGGTGTGTGATTGTGGCCCCTGCGACAGACTGGCGACCAGTCCAGGGGTGTACCCTGCCTTCGCCCATGAGTAGCCGGGTTAGGCTCCGGCAACCCCGTGACCCCGAAAGGGATAAAGTGGTTTGGAAAATGAATGACTGAATGAATAAAACATAATACTGTATATATTTTCCAATTGTGGCTGGTCTCTAATAGATGCAGGTCAAAAAAGGTGGGGTCTAAGAGGTGCTCGTTACTTTAGACGCCGGTCTCCAATAGTGGATGGGGTCTTTTAAGATTTTTCAAATCTAAAGTGTTATATGGGCTTTTTTAACTGCTTTCCAGTGTGCTTTCATCTCTACATCCATCCTTGTAATTTGCAGAATTCTGGCTTTGAGATCAACCGTGCTTCTGCCAAATAGCAGTTTATTGCTTGATAGAACCCTGTTTTGATTTTCTCTTTCATAGTTAGAATTGGACATTGTTTTCATTCAGAAGAGTTAAAGAAGTTTGAACTTTTTAGGTTTTTTAAAATATTTTTTAAAAGGTCTAAAATGCAACAGGAAGTTTCTACTGATTCTGTCATCTTTATAGCCTTGACGGATAATTACAAATTTAAATAAACAACAAATTCTTGTTGCTGTTTCTTGAGTAGAAACATTTTTGTTGCTTTCTCCTACAGATAACTAAGACAACATTCCAAAAAAAGAGAATAGCTCCACCTACAGACGTGTGTGTGTCATGAAATGCTGCATGAGTTTATGTTTTATGCAGTGCACGATCTTGCTGTTGTACTTTGTGTATCTGCAAGCAAGTGTGTGCACGCTGCGTGCATAATATGCAGGTGTAAGCTTTCCGTATTCACCCAGTGCAGCTGATTGATGCAGACTTTAGCAGCCAGCAGAGGCAGTGAAGGGTCATCAGGTCTCATCCTGGCACATTCTTTAAACACAGACACAGCACCGACCCACTGAAACGCACACAGACACAAATCATGATTCATCCTGTGACTGCAGCCAATCACTGCAGACAAGTGTTTTAAACGCACTTGCACGGCGCTAATAGACCCATTTAGGCTCACAGTCACTTTATACATGTAGGTCAATCATTATTGGAGCAAGCGCACGAGTCCTAACACTCAGGCACATTCACACCAGAGGGAGTCCTAAATAGAAGCGGATCTGACGACATGTAGGCTGCCCCCCGTCCTTCTAGGGAGCCGACTATTTCTAGAAATCTCCATTGATCTGCAGTATCAGCCCATCCTGTCAGCCAGATCAATGTTCCTGCCACAGAGGTGTGCACACATGCACACTGATGAGCACCAATGAGAGGTTGAGGCGTGGATGATGTGAATTCCCTCCATCACCTCAATCTCTGTTGTTTGCTGCACACGTGGAGGCAGCCGTGTGGGAGGAGCTTGAGGGAGGATGGGTAAGGTTCTCCCACCCAAATATAAGGAGAAATGAGCTCACCTTTCCGGCCGCCATGAGTGACAGGCCCAGCTGGTGCCAGAGGTGAAACTCTGTGAATGAAAATTTCATGGCTCGCTCCAGACACTGGGAGGAGGGAGAACACAGACAGACAGAGGCGTGATTTGTTAGCAAATGCAGCAGGTCAAGGCATCTGCAGCATCTTTGGCTTTTGGGGAGTCATCCAGCTGGTAGATTGTACCTTTGCAGCTTAAATTTGTGCACCCACTCCATGCAGTTTCCACACACAATGCCGTGACAGACATGAGTGGGGTCCGCTCAGCAAGACGCTGTCAGTCATCCAGACGCCGGGCCAAACAGAAGAAAAGCTTTTCTGATTAAATAATGTGCTCTCAGTGGAAAAGCTGCTGACCACGAGACATGCAGACAAAGAGATTATGCTGCTCAAGCCAGAAGCACCAAATCAGCAGCACCCCCCACCCCCCCACCCCCCCATATATGATAACATCACAGCTGGAGAAATCGTTTAAAAAATGAACCAGGGTCTAAATCTCTAATGGGGCTCAAAAAAATGATTTCAAAATTCTTAAACAAAACTAAAATGCGCATGTTGGGGATAACCAAAGGAATTTTTTAAATTATTATGGGATGACCACAGGACCCTAGCCAGTTTGTGGTAAAATGTGAAATGTGGCAATTTGCACCTTTTTCCACATTATAGGAAAGGAAAACTTTAGTTTGAGCAATCCTAACAAAAGTTCTCACACATGCCGCCAGCTTTCATTTAACAACTGCAACTAAAGTTTAATTGACCTTTGAGCTCGAGAAGAGGCAGCCATCTTGAATTTTTCAAATAAAACCACCTTAAAAAGCAGCTCCAATTTTAAACTCCTCCTTGGAATTGTGATCTATCCTCTCTTAACTGCTCAAGGATCATTGGGAAGTTATTTGGGGAAAAAATGTTAGAATTAGAAGTTATCGATTTTGAACTGCATCAGTGTTGCGAACTTGCCAATGAGCTGTTCCTCTATTTCTCAGAAATTTTTTACCATAATGTTCTGAAAATGTCACGCATAAATGATTTGACATAAAATGAACAAAACGATATAACATAAGATACAATCATATTAGAAATGCGAGAGTGGTCAAGAAAAAACCTCTGTTGCTAAGGAAAAGTTTAATTTTGCCAAATCTTCAAATAATAACTTAGACATGTTTGTCACCCCCAGGTGACCATAAAATAAAATGGTTGCTATGGAGCTAAAACCAACAGACGGGACGCCATTTTGAAAAAAGATCTTTCATGAATTTGTCACATGCAGCTGGGGGAGGCAGAAGGGGAGTAAAAAGCCTGAAACAGTCGCTTAACAAGTGAGAGCAGGTAAAAAAGGGGTAATGGGGGCGCTGAGGGCAGGGGTGGGTAGCTTTAATTTTAAATTCTTTTAACAGATATCCTCAAGTTTAAAGAAAGCAGCAACTTCTCTTCCTATATTTCCACTCTAAAATGTTTTCCAACAAATTTAAAGATTTCTTTTTAACAGGAAATTAAAAAAAATATTTTGTGCTTCCACATTTTCCTTTTGAGCAAGTTTTTTGTGAAAAAAAAATATTTTCCTCTAAAACATAGCGACAATAACACACGATGTCTTTGGAATAAATGGGCATTTAGAAATTTGTGTCTTTTTTTTACCAGCTGACCTGATCGTGCAAATGCTTTACAGCTTGGGTGAATAATAACATTCAAGACTCCTGCAAAGCCAGTAGAACAGCCATCAAAACCAGATGACATATTAAGACATCTGCTTAACATAGAACGTGTGCATCATTCATGTTCTGTATAGCCATATACTGGCTTCATCTTAGCACCATGACAACATCGCTGTTTGATACAAGGCTGAATTAGAAATCAGATCCTGTTTACACAGATTTATTAAAGCGACGGTTAGACACAGAGTCTAACTCCTCTCATCAAATATGCACAGCACCGACTGCCTGACATTTCATTCTAAATAAATGCAGCACTCCGGCCTCCTCAGTAAATCAAAGCAGCCGTGTTGATGGAGCCGCCTCAGCGTGCATCCGTGTGTGTTCATAATCAAATGACTGATGCCTTCGGAGAGTCAGTCAGACAGGTGTACAAACCTAATTTGAGACAACCTCTCCAACTTCCCACATCTGGTTAGAGGTCACATTAGGGGAAGTAGCCAAGCTTGAAAAACAAGGATGGGAGAAATGAGGAGGAGAACCGAGCACAGGAAGGAAGGAAAGGAGGAAGGAAGCTGTGGAGAATGAAGAGAGATGAGGAGAGGAAGAATTCCTCCATTTAAAGTGATGAGATCTTTTGTCCAAAAGTCTGGAAAAGTCACTGTTGCTCCCCCCTGCAGACCTCCTTTGTTATGTTGGGCTCAAATCACCTCAGACAGCATGGCGTACTGCCCTCTCCTGGCCATGCTGATGCTGAGCAGGTCATACACAGAGGTGGCATCCTGCAGGCTGGCCTGGCGGGCCTCTGCCTGTTCCGGCAGACGGCTGATCACTCCTTCTCCACTGGTCTGAAAAGACAGAGAAACAGAACATAGAAGAGAAACGATGTTTGGTCTGACTGTCAAAGAAATCACAATCCATTTTGAGCCCGAAACAGAAGGGGGAAGGCGTCTCACCATGGACTCTGTGATGAGCAGCAGCAGCACAGCCTCTTCCACCACGTCCTGTGGACAGAAGCAACTGCCAAGACACAGGAAACAGGAAAAAGAACAAAACAGGAAGTTTAACACTCTGTCAAGCACACACACACAGGTAAACAAGATGGTCCAAAAGTGGACTGCCAGGAGTGTCTGGTTTCTGTTTCACCTGTGGAGCTGTAACACAAGCTTGGATGTATCACTACACAGCACTATCTCCAGTATCACACGCGCTCAGCTTGTGCATGTGTGTGTCTCAGCTGCCTTTTCAAGTCAATTGTTTCCATTTTTCCTCCTGCACAGCTCTGTGTCACATTAAAGGACTCTTCCACCACACACTGTAGAGCCCCAAACAAAAGAAGCAAGTGGTGACAATACAGAGGCAGAGTCCTCCTCAGGGTAAATTCTCCTGTTTCTGCACTTCGTCTAATCTCAGACATGGGTTTAGATCTTCACTTAGGATTGTGTGAGCTGGATTAGTCATGTGGCAGTGACTAATTATGGCTCCCGGGCAGAGCAGCATCCCTGCAAAGACGGAAACCCGAAGTAACAAAACACTGAATCCCATTGTAAAGATCAGAAACCCTGCTTTGCCCCTGCAGGATGTTAAAAAGTGGACCTCAGCATCTTTATGTGTTTCGTGATGGTTTCAGTCTGAACTAACCTCGTAAACAATGGAATGTTACTTATGCAAAAACTATTGATACTGCATCTGACAATGGAAGTAAGGAAGTAAGTTTCCTGCCTGCATTACTAAAATGACCTGATCCAGAGTCTGTACACAGTACGGGATAATATGTTGCTGTGACTGGTTATCCTAATTTTGTCAAACAAAAAATGGGAAAATGTTACTCCAGTTTAATGAAGTGTAGGAAAAATCTCTTAAGATTCAAGCTTATATTTGAACTAACCCTCTACGTAAGTTAGAGGGACAAGTTTCAAGTTAGTCAGTAAGGGTACCAGTTAAGCAGCATTAATTACTGTGGTAAGATAACCAAAAATGTGATGCCCACACATGTGGACGGCAGGTCATGGAGGAAGAGGAAGAAGAGGAGGAAAAGGAAGAAGAAGACGAGAAAGAAGAGGAAGAAGAAGTAGTAGTTCTTTAAAAGACTTTTTTCCTTTTGTCCTTCCTGTAGGTTGATAAAGGGATAAATGGATGCATGAATGAACAAATTGATGGATGGATGGATAGATGGACAAACGGATGGATAAATGAAAATATGTTGTCGGTTCTCAGTGAGTTCTAGTTGGGCGCCACAGATGATAAGAACGCAGGCTGAGGCTGAGGCTGAGGCTGAGGCGCCGCCTTCACCCGTAAAGCTCAGACCAGCCATGTGGTGGAGGATCAGTGAGTCATTTGACCACATGTGTAAAGAGATGCACCTGTTCCGTGCTGTCACATTGTTACTGGGTTACAAAATGAAAGCATGACCTGAAAGACTGAACAGTTGTCTTCATGACCTTTTATGAAGACTGTGTCATTAAGATTAAAATGAAAACATGTGACAGTCTGGTTGGTGTCTGATACAGTGAAGAAACTAAACCTGTTTACATGGCTCCCTCTGCTCTCCAGGAATTAGCTTTGATAAACCAATTCCATTTAGAGCTCTTCAGGCCCAGCAGACCAGACGAGCGTTGTCATCGGATGAAGGCGGGCTGAAACACAAACTGTCTGGGAGCACAAAGATGGTGAAATGCAGATGACACCAACCTGTCGGTGCTGTAACGCTGGGGCGGTTTGATGGTAGGGTACATGGCATCTTTAGACGCAGCAGCACCCTCCCTCTGAAGCCAGACTGGGGGTGGCGGGCCCAGCGGGGGCCAGTAGCTGTCTTCCCCCACAGAGGTCAGCAGCACCTCAGCAAGCTTTCTAGCTGCAGACTGCAATACAGAAAGTTCCTAAATCCATGAATCCTTTTTCCAATACCGGACTTGTGGCACAAATAATTCAGGTATAAAAAGTCTAAAAATAAAGACAGAAACATGATAAGTGGAGTGATCAATTTTTCACATGTACATCACACGAGAACGGGAAAGTGAATGAATTATTAACATACAGTCAGTGTCAAATGAGCGGAGTCTGGCTGGAATTTTCTAAGAGAAGGAAACGTGAGGGCCAGACTCTGCTGTAGGTAATAGCTTTGACAGGTAGATCACCTTCCTGAAGCTCTGGGACCCTCGTGACTCTACCACCCTCAGCACCCTCCGCAGTTGATGGACACCCTGTGCCAGATGACTAAAACACAGTAGGAACTCTGCGTCAAACACATTGTTTGTCAAGGACATCAATGAAAAATACATTAGATTTTATATTCTCTCAAAATATAGAAAGTAGAAAAACATCTACAGGATAAATGCTTATTAGACTGGGTACGTTATTGTGTTAATCACATTGATATTCGTTTCAATGCACTTTTTTGTTTTGTTGTTTCATTCTTTCAATACAAAAAAGTAACAATTTTACACTGCCTCTGAGTTGGACCACCATTGACTATTTATGAGAACTGTGTAAAGTGGTTAACTTCCAGTTCTTACCAAATAAAGTCAATTCAGTCGCCATTTTTCACGATACGGACGCCACCATGTTGGAGCCAGACGTTCAGCTATTGTTTATATTTTGTGACTGATTTTATGTTCTTTTGTATAAATACTGGTATGAAGCCCATTGAGACAACTGTGTTGTTATATTGGGTTATAAAAATAAAATTGAAATTGATTGAATTGTTAGAAAAAGGCATCAGAGCAAGAATGGTTATTCTGACAAGTATGACGACTGGATAATGGATGTTTATTTCTCTATAGAAGTCTATGGGATTTTGGTTTCTTGGAGCCAGTGGATACTTCCTGTTTAGAACGGCAGGGGGAAGGGTCACTCGGTCCAGTTCTGTTATATATACAGGCTTTAAAATTTATGTTTAACAGGGTTGTTTCAAGCTTGTAACAAAATAAAAACTGCAATCACTGCAAGCTTGAAGTTGTAAAAGCAATGTGACATCTTTTGTCTAAAGACTTAGACATTTTTGTAAAATACTAACAGTTTTAGCTTACCAAGAGAATTAAGAAATGACAGAAGTTCATTTTAATGACAAAAATTTGTTATTTTGAGATTTTTAAAATGAGAAAGAAGAGAGTGAAAAAGAAGTAATATTTACCCTAAATTGTACATCAAACCTAAATATAATGCTTTTATTCCATTATCCAACAGTAGAAGGGAACATTTACAAGCCTTGATAAAGTTAAAAGATGAAAATCTGAACATTTTGAACAAGTGCAACACTGGCATCTGCTGGTCAAAATTATAATTGCATCCAAAGTAGATTTAAGGGAGCAGGCAGCAGAAGAACTTAAAGGTACAACACTCAATCAAAAAAAATGTATTTCCATAGAAAGGTGGCCACTCACCCCCTTTGCAGCAGACAAAGATATGCACTCTGTAGAGCCGCCTGCAAGAAGTAGCCAAGGTCAAAGTCAACATGTAAAGGATGCAGACTGCCTTTGATCGTCTTGGTGTGAGGCGTTGTTACTGTCTGGAAGAGCAGCCACAAAGAAATACTTTGAGAAATTTACATTTTGTTTTTTCATTTAATAAATCAGTTAAAAAAAACTAAATTAGGCTGATTTTTTAAAGTAAATTATTGTTGTCCTGGTAGTAAAAAAGGCAACACATTTTTTAAATGTTGATCCAACAGGCTTAATCACTACAGTTCAGGAAAAAAAGAAATACAAATGAACTCATTAAAGCAGGCAACAGACCAGCTAAAAACAACATTTCTCAAATTCCTTGTGTTCCATATCTCCATGTCAAAACAATCATCAAAGCCAGGAAATATGGGAAAGACTAGGCTACTAAAATTAGGGAATTTTGGAGCAAAAGTCAGCATTTGCACAAGATCTTTTAGAGCTTCTCTAAATGCTCAAAAGAGCTTTACCTTTGTGTAGTTCTAAACCTAATTTTGAAAAAAATGTCTCTGAAAGTAGACTCCAACTTATCGCAGATGTTTTTTTTTTCATTTCAAATCGTTCTTGATTCAGAAATGAATCACAGAAGTAGTTAAAAAGATGCTTCTGAAACAGAAATAAGTGAAACACAAGTCTGTGAACCCCAAGCACATTCCAGCACATTGGATCCAAAGTCTGAGCACCAGTACTGTAATAGAAAGTCAGTGTTATTCCAAACTTAAAATTTGAAAACATTTTTGTATTTTTTGGGACGAGCAGAACAGGCATCCAAATACCAAAGTATCTCAACTGTCTCTAGCTGTTTCTAAATGGTTACCAAAGATATCAAAGCTCACTAAAAGTGCAGTAAAAATGTAAAGACCCACTTTGATGAAAACTGTGTTTTGGTGTTTTTAACCTGCTTTTGAGCATTTTTCTCATGAGGGAGGACATTTATAAAGAAAATTCAGGATTAAAATAGACTTACGGAGCATTCCTTTATTTATATTTTTGTGAACCAGCAACAAATGAAAACATTTTTTTTGGAAAAAGATCGTATTTGTGACATAGAAAATACGTTTGGCAGGTCACAAGCTCCTGCTCCGCTCCATGCTAATGCATCCACTTCCAAACAAATAGATCCATGTACGTCTTTGTTTTCCTCGTCTGAGCTGGAATGTGGTTCAGCACAGTGCCGCTGGATAGCTCCAACACTGCTCGTTATTTTCGTTGCATCGAAATGTTCAGTTGGGGTTGTGAGAGGCTGTAAGCTAGTGGGACAGCACTTAAATAAATAGCTCTTAGCTATGGGTGACAGGGAGGCGGGCTGGGTTGCTTCACAACAACAGTCTCACCCACAACTCTGAGGTAAATTTCTATGACCTTAAAAACAATACAGGTTTTTCAAATGTGGGTAAAAATGGCATAATCATAATTAAAAACCACTGGGAACGCTTTTACAATAGATCAAAAGAGATCAGTTTGACTTTAAAGACATCCATTAAAAAAATAAAAAGAACTCAATAATAAACAAAAACACATGAGCAGAATTCTGGTGATGACAACAGTGGAGCTTCACAAACCAGCAGAATGCTTCATGGCTGAAACCCACCTTATCCAGCTCCTGCAGGTAAGACAGAGCTGCATCTCCAGCCCGCAGGAAACAGGACAGACTCTCCTCTTCTCTCTCTGAAAGGCGGACACGAGACACAGAAGACAGCGTCTGATGGTCCAGAGACAGACCTGAAACATCAGCAGAAACACTTCATTCTACTGTAATCCTGCAATCATTCCATCTCAGCAAGAACTTTGGCTTTGCTAAGTGAAATTTTTGCTAAACATGGATTTGTTAGCGAATTAAGAAATGATTTGCACTTGGACTAACAAAGTATAAATACCTCGAATTAGAAGTTATGAACCAGATTGTGATAACTATGTAAAAAAAGTAATATATCAGTAAAGCAAAATTGGAGTGAGATTATAAAAGTTTGCTTCCTCCCACTACTTGTCAAGCAACAAAGTGACAAACTTCACATTTAAGTGAAGTTATGTGTCAATTATTGTGTTTATATGTGCAAATATGTCTATATAGTGTTTTTAAGGATTTCTCCATTTTATTACTACATATAAACACATCTAAACACCAGTCCAGGGTTCCTGCAGCTGGAGGCAGTTTTCTGTTGTTTGTTCTGTTTGACAAAATGAAAAATGAACTCACAAAATGAAAGATTTCATAGAATGTTGTATTTGAATAAATAAGTTAATGATGTCCAACAGGACAAGAATTGTGTTTGTGGAAAACCAGAAGCTCATGACTGAGGATGGACTTTCTGGTTTGAATCATCTGAGAGACGGTGAACTTTCTGAGACAGCCAGAGGCCTGCAGAGGGGAGACGCCTCAGGCTCGACGCCGGGCCAAATCAAATAGACAGCTGTCAATTCTCCAGACGTCATCAAGCAAACATTCACATTTGACTTTATGCCCAAAGCGCAGAAGTCACAGTGAAGGAGGAGACCCCCCGAGTGCCCCTCTCTGCTTCCTGAGAGATTTTCAGTGGGAGAGAATTAAAAACAAACAAAGGAAATCTAAATCTGACGGTTATTGAAAAAAAACGATATCCTGCTGCAGAAGAATGAGGTCATTTCCTATTATCAGGAAGTGGAGAGTTAATGGTGTAATGATGATGAGTGAAACCAGATTATGAGGGGCATTATATTCTGTGAATGACATTTTGGCCTTTAAAAGATTCTTCATTTTTTTAACTGGAATACATTTTGTTTTCATGCTCTGTTTTTTTACATGCAGTCTCTGTTGGATTTTTTTTTTCTTGTAAGTTTAAATCTTCCTGTATTTCACACATAAATCAGAAGAGACGGAGACGCAGAGGAGCCATATTTTCACGTTTCCTCTTTCAGAACCGACATCTAAGTTAATAACTCCAATTACAGCTCGGCGAGGTCACCCAAATGTCTTTCCAATCAGACTGATGTTTTCCAGCTTCGCTCGGTTTGCTTCCACAGACTGGATTCCCCGGCTCATCCCCATACAAGGTCATTCTGATTTCAGTGATCGCTCCCAGCAAAAGGATGAAGAGTTCAGTTTGTTCTGCTGTCTTTGAACAAATCCTCCACTTCACCCCTACCATGGGGTTCTTCTGCTCATGGAAGTTCCGAATATCACAGCTTTAAACAGCTCGAAACAAAGATAATTCATATCTGATTGGTCCATTTAAGTGTAACCAGAAAAGGCTGAAGCTCACAGTCATCTAACAGTTGGCTAACATCTATTAGTCATCTTATGGTCATCTAACAGTACCTCCATGCTTCTAACAGGAGAACAAGTGAAGCCCAGACCATTGTGTATGCATGGACTGTATGAGTGTATGAGTCTGACAGTCAACATGTTCTTTACATCGTTTAATTTTCCACTCAAACTACAGTCCACCTCCTGCTCTGATTGGTCAGATAGAAACAGGGTCCACCACTCTGCAAGTGTTCAAGGGAAGAATTTAGAGCAGGGGCCTCCAAACTTTTTAAAAAGAGGGACAGATTTGGTCAGATGAAAATATGTGAAACCATTTGAACTATTTTAACAACATTAAAAGCAAATGAGCTATTTTTTTTTTTAAATTCTATTGAAATGGGATACTTTTAGCTCCTTCACATAGAACAGAAATACCCCAAAATACATTTTTACTTTAAATACTTTTAATTTTGAATTTAAAGACCAGAAAAAAATGAAGAAAAGGTCAACATCAAATCATGGTTCTCAAATGTCACATATTTCCAGATCTGTACCCTATGCTGATGGAGATAACTAACAGAAAAAGAGTCAAACGTGATGGTGGTTGTGATAAACTGATGTATGACAGAATCATGAGTTGTAAGCTCAACTAAACATTTCCACCGTCCATGAATGGACCTCACGCTCAACAGCACTTAACAAAAATTAAGGTTTTGGGAAAACTCTAAGTCTGATTAGGAATCTGTTTCATGCTCTGAAACATCTGTTCATGCTGGAAAATCTTTGGCATTTAAACCAATTCCTCTAAGGAGAGCGAAACAAAATTCTCAAAAGTGTTTCATGCAAAAAAACTGCTGATCTGCTGCTGCACAAAAGCACAGAGAAGGATTTGCTTTGATTGGAACATTTATGTGAAAACTATCTGATCGGTTTTCCAAGTCCATAAAATGATTTGAGGAAAAGGAAAAGATGTGGCTTCCCCCCGGCTTCTGATCCAAGACCACAAACTTGGGAAGCAAAGTGACTTCTATTCCTAAACTTGTTGCTCGGAATTCTTTCAGACAGAACTTCCTGCTCAGGTGTTAAGCATGCACATAACGGCAGCTTTCAAACTACTCTTCTAGATCAGCTTTTTTCCTCATTTTCAGTGCCATTCATCCTGATGTCTCCGTGAAGTTTGACATCATGTTTTCAATTCATCCTCTGCTTTTTTTAAAGAAGTTTCAAAATTTACAAACAGCAGAAAGGAGACACGTTTTATTATTGATCTTTTCTAATTCCTCTCAATCAAATCCAACTCTCGAGATCTACTGTTGTGCTTGTTTTACAACCACGTCTGCTTTCCCTACCGCCAATCAGGTGATTGCAGGTTCTCTACGACAATACAAAAATACCCCCTAGAATTAAGTCAAAAATTCTTACCCCATTTACAGATTTTCTTTAAATAAAAAAAAAACTGCAGATGGGATAAGAAAAAAATGTCTAACCAAGAATTAATGTTAATTAGTCACTAATTTTGCAGTGTAGGTGTTGAGCAGTGAGAACAGTAGCTGGAGTACGACACTCGGGCATTGAGACAGTGCGTACCTTTGATAACGAACGCCTCGGCCAGTAGGCGGAGGTGGTAGGTGGGCTGATCGTCCTGGGTCAGCTCTTCGAGGCCCACCCGGGCGCACATGCCCTGAGCGTCCCGATAGCGGCCCTGCGCGTAGTGCACTTTAGCCATCAGCAGCAGCGCCTCATTCAAATATCTGGGCTGCAAGGCAACAGCAGAAAAAAAGCAGACAGTTTAGTGAAGCGACATCAAACTGTTGCAGAGTGAAAAACCGGACTGACAGTGAGACGGCCGCGGCTGAGGACGGCGTTGAGGTAGCCTTTCGCTTTGGACAGTCTGGGTTGAGTGTTCTCCATCAAAGGTGTGGACTTTCTTAACAGATCTATGTTTTCCAGCAGGCAGTCCTCCAGCAGGGCTTCAGCCATCAACAGTGTCCCGTAATCATCTAAGGAGACATTTAAAAATGTGAAAGTAAACTAAGCTTCTTGAAGAAGACACAGGTCATCAAGCCTCAGACTTGTCGCAGAGAGCTTTACTGCTTCATCCTGTCCTTCAAACATACATTACATGAAAACATTCATGCAACAGCAGTGCTGTTCTCTCAGGATCTTCACACTGACTCTGCATGAATCCTCCACAGTGCACCCTCCCCATGAAAGCTTCCTGTTTAGCTTTTTTCTTTTTTGTGTGTTCTCCTGCCAACTTTTTGAGCTATGTTTATGCCCAGATGCAGCTTCTCCTTCATTTTATCTGCACGGCCGAGGCTGAACCAATCACAGCAGGGAAGGTCTGGGAGGAAAACAGTTCCTGATCACAGGATCTGTTTGAAGGCCTCTGAGTCCAAACACAGGAAACGCTCGGTGTCACGCATTCAAGGAACTGTGACTTTCTGAGAGATAAAAAAAACATGAGATGTTATTATAAACTGCAGTCATCAGAACACTGCTTCACTGACTTCAGTTAAGTTTTTAAAACTGTTTTGTTCCAGGAGGTCACCTGATATTCCCAGAGCTCTAGTTTATTCATTTTTATATCTTTTTTTTTAAGCAATGCATTATGATGCTTACATTTTGGGAGAACCAGAACTGTGTTATGACCCCAGCCATGTTTGGTTTAGTTTTACTTTGTATTCTGTGTTTTATTTCTGTGTCTGAGTGGAGCCTCTGTGTTTTTGTGGATCTTTGGGTGTTTGTCTCAATTTCTTTCAGGTGTGGTGCTGGGAAGAGTGTGGCCTCCATTAGACCCAAGCTGACCTCCTGCCCGTGAGACGGGAGCCTTGCAGCAACGGTCTCTGCTGCAGCTTGGTGTGCTTCTCCACTTATTACGTAGCTGACACAAGTTAAATAAGAATTTGTGATTTTTAAGTCTGTTTCTCTGTATCTAACTTGACTGTTTTAGAAATTATTTACTCTGAAAGTTTTTTGTTCATTTGTTTCCCATATGTTATTTAAAACTGAAATATTAAAAATGAGCCTAAAATATAAAAGCTAACGTGTGTATATAATATTTCATCACAGTACAGAAAAATGTCTAAACTTGTACAAAAGCAGATGACCCCTTCTCCTTAATGGAGATTTCAGTCCTGGGAATAACTGAAAAAACAGCCCCAAAGGATTCTGGGAGTGTGTCGAAGGGTCCAAGCATTCGAGGAAAGAAAGATGCCATCAAAACCTTAAACTAAAATGACAACCATAAAAGACCTGGGGGACACTGCAGAAATCCACGTTGTGAAGTTTTTTTCTCTTGGTTTTAGCTTAAAGTTGTGGAGCTGTGGTTTGAACAAGCGCCAGTGAGATCTGTGTTCAAGGTTGAAGGTTGAGCTCTTAACCAAAAAACTTTTTTAGGATTTCTGACCTGACTAGGAGAAATCAACACTAAATTGTGGAATTTGATCTTGACTGTCTTCCAGGACTGATGTCTAAAATTAAATTGCTCTGTTTTGGTTTCCTCACTACAGTTCAAAACATTTTGACGCGTTTTGACTCCTGAGGACTGTAACCGACTTCACCCAGAAATATCGTTTTAAAGGGAAAAGGCAGGAACCTAAAACTAAACGTTGCGGCACACCAAATGAAATTAAATTGTCTTTTGAGGAAAGATCATTAATTTTTTGCTATTATTTCGTCAGAAATCACTAAAGTCCGTAAAAAAGTGAGAGTCTACCTAAGGTTGACCCATTGACTGTACATGAGAACTGGACTGATGGACCCCTCCCCCCTCACATAATTGGTGGAAATAATAATGATATAAACAACAATAATATTAATAATGTGGATTTGGTGCATTTCCTTGTCTGCACACATATCACCCATATCTCCACCCGTATCTTTCCGTGCGCGTATAAATTTACGCTGGAACTGAACCGCTCAGCCAAGGTTTATTTTACAGTCCGCTCATGTCATTTGATTTGAAAGCCCTCGCGGATTAGACACAGATCATTTGTGGAGTTGTGGTGCGGTGTGAAAACAATTTATGAGTACCAGAAGTTGAGTGGCGAGCTAGCCTAAAAGTGCTAAGTGGACAAGTTTAGCATTGCATTAGTTGCATTAAGCTTATAATTACATGTAACCTGAAGTCATGAAAACGGGAAAAACCTGTAAAGTAATCACAAGATTGAAGAGGTAGCATAGATTTATAGGCGGTCCGGCAAAGCATAAAATTACTACGTAATTTCAAACTGCGCATGTGCAGTGAGTGTGGGTGAGACATTTTCATGGTTAGGAAGGATTTATAAAACACCGGAAGTAAACCATTTTCTATGGGTGACATCACTCTCACTCGGTCCAGTTCTCATATACAGTCAATGGATTAAGGTTGAGACCCAAACCAAAAACCATTTTAAAGGTTTCTGACCTGATCACAAACATTTACCTCAAGTTGTAGAATTTTTTTTTAACTGTCTAGTTTTAGCTGCAAGATGGATGTCTAAAATGAAATTAGAGTCTAATTTGGTCCTCTCACTCAACAGTTCAATAACATATTGGTGTGGTCTAAGTACTGGGGAGTGTGAATCATCAGGGCAAGAAAGTTTATAGTTTGTTCCTGGATGAATTCACCAAGAAATACTGTCTTAAAGGGGGAAAAGTCAGGAACCTGAAACTAAACCTTGGGGCACACCAAATGAAATTAAATGGACTTTTGAGGAAAGATCTTTTTTTAAAATTCTGTCAGAAATCCCTTAAATCTGTTTTAAAAAATAGTTGAAAAAGGAGTCTACTGTTCACCCAAGATTAAACATTTCAATGACGGAGACAGATGACACAAAAAAAAAGTTGTTAAAATTTTTAAAGGGAGTCTGTGTTTGATTCTTCTTGCTTTGGCAGCACCACATTCTTCTGTCTCTAAATGAACCTGATTTGTGATGCATCACACTCTGATCATGTTGTGCAAAGAAATATCACATCAGTTATTCCACCTGAGCGCATTTGCAAACAAAGAAGCAGCTGCTCCGCAACATCAGCTGTAGCCATCAGCCCCCTTGAACAGGTTGCTGCTTCACACAGGTGTTTGGGGAGGGGAGGGGTGCAGGTGTAATGTCTCAGCTGAGGAATCCTTCATGAGGGTGAGAAGTGTGTCTGTATTCTTGAAAGATCTCAGAAGGACACGTGCTACCTTTGACCTACACACAGACTGCTTATGTTGACTGTAAACCCCCAGGGAGAGGCCTTTTTCAGCGGGGGGGGCTGAGTGGCAGCTCCTCTGAGGCTTCTGGTCTGATCCAGGGGCAGAACGTTCACAGACAGATCTGTTCAGAGGAGTTCTAACCACTGCGTCCTGCTGGGGGTCCAAAGTCCAGCCTGAACGCAGTTTGACCTCAGCTCTGCAGAAGACTTCTAACTTCATTGTGCTTCTCAAACTGGGTTTAAACTAGTTAAACACCGTTTAAAAAGTTCACTTTCGATTATTTGGTTTGATTCAGGTACCTGTCAGCTCATTCCAGACTATTTTATGCGTCAAAATAAAAGTTTCTGCCTGTGGAAACAGCTTCCTGAAACTTCCAGATTATAAAGAAGAAGCTTCCTGGAAAGTTTGCATGCCTCTGGAGTTGTATCTGTGCAGGTCCGACAGTGGGAAACATTTAATAAGTGGACACAGTGGAGGTGTTCTCCACCATCACTCACCGTCCTCGTGGATCCGAGCCGCCTGCATCTGCTCCACCATCGCCAGCAGTTTCCCCCACTGACATTCAGCCCTGTAGCGCTCCAGCTCCGTCTCCAGCCGCACCGGGGTGAAGGAAACCCGGGATGCCATCGCCGCTCGGTCTCGGTGACTGTACTCCCCTGACACGATGGGAGTAACTGCGGACTACCGGGAGAAACGCGCACGGACAGACAGGGGTGGAGATGTGGGTCATCACGGTATGCAGACAAGGAAATGCACCAAATCCACATTATTAATATTATTGTTGTTTATATTATTATTATTGTTATTGTTATTATTATTATTATTATTATTATTATTATTATTATTATTATTATGTAATCTCGTGCGTTTGGTGTTTGGACAGGTTGAAAGCAGGCTGCTCTTTAGGACTCCTGCCCCTAATCTTTTCCCCGTTAACACTTTAACTGGATCAAGTACAGCAAGGCTTAAGAAACAGTGGTGCAGACAAAGCCTGAGCAGCTCAGCTGAAGCAGGTTAGATTTTAGAAAGGACTTGCATGATGCCAGCATGCCTTTGTGTTTTGGGCTTTTTAAATGCACACAATTTTCTAAATTAGTTCACTGGAGGGGTCAAAAACATCTATTTTCTTTCTTTCTTTCTTTCTTTTTTCTTTTTTTTTTTTTTTTTGGAGGGGCGTGATTTGATCTGTAAAACTGACAGGCTGATGCAGGATGGCAAGGATGGCTTGGTTACAGAATAAAACATTTGTTAATCACAGCTCTCTCATGCATACAAAGACAATGCCTGTTGTCTAAGATTGTTCTATTTAAAACGAAAAGCAAGAACTGAATCAAAACGGCAATAAATTACAAGGAAACAGAGAATCTTACTCTAATCCGCAAATATCTGAATGAATATTTGACTTAAATAACTATAAGGGGATAACAACGGGGATACATCTGCTGTTATTCACTACTGAGTCTAAATCTGCTATTCTAAAACACTGAAAGAAACCTCCAGCCTCCTGAAAAGAGATTTGGCGGCATCATTTTCTTTCTGGAAAGTTGACATTAGCTGAACGTGAACATGCGCGCGTCCCTCTTCTCAGTAAACGCTCAGGATTCACCAGCTGAGCAGAGGAGACACGCCCCATGATGACGCAACTACGGCATTCCCTTCAAAAAAATTACCTCTAAACATAAAAATATATGATACAATGACCCTCAATATATATTTTTTAACTTTTAAAAAACCTATGTCGTAAATTACGAGGAGAAACATTATTTTGTTAAAAAAAATCATCCAAAATGACATCAAACTTCCTCAAGAGAAATCCCGACCTCAAAAACATTTTCGGTTGTTATATTAAATATTAAACGGTCTATAAATATAAAGGTAAAATTGTGTTAATATTATATTGTTTTGCTAAAACGTGGACATAAAAATATTGTTTTACTCTTAAAGATAAGTCAAAAAAATGAATGTTGTTTACTCAGCAACGAAACACATTTACCAACAGCGTCACGCAGGCGGGGGGAGTTCTCTTGCACTTGTTTAATCTTGGAACATCTCAACCAATCACAAATGAGCTGTCGTGTCCAAGAGGATCTACGGGAAGCTATTTAGTTCAAAAATATCTCATAACTGCTAACAGCCGTTTACTGAAACAAAAACACGGCGGTTCTCGGAAAAGACATTTAAAAAGTAGGTATTGAGCTTCTGCTTTTAATAAACACGTCACACCAAATTTTAGATTCGTTTGAACATTTGATGTGGCACGTATATGTGGCAATGAAAGTGGCGTTAACATTACCCTTGTTTTTTTTTCAGCTAGCATTTCTTGTGTTGGTATATTGAAGTAAATTATCATATAATTGTTGATGTTATGAGTTTTGAGTTGTGCTTGTAAAGCTAATTTTAGGTTAGTTGTTTAGTAAAAGCGGTAACATACTTGAACATGGTGAACAATGAATTACAGTTTGGTTGTACTGTGGAAAGCATTTTATTCAGTTTAGCTCCTGCAAAAATAGAGATGTGAAGCTAAAAATATGTACCTAAATGTTTAGTTTATTTAATTGGAAGATTATATGGATGAGTGAAAAGTTTTATAGAGAATCGTGAATCAGAACGTTGTAAAACGCCTCGTTCAGATGTATTTTCACACACATATGTGTTTGCTTTTCCATCAGAATGAGGAGCAGCAGTCGTGTCCTGCCATGGGGAGGTGCGCTCCTCCTCCTGTCCTCCTCCTTGTTACACGTCCATTCTCAGGCCCCACCACTTGAGCAACAGGTTGTGGGCAGTGCAGCTCATATACCCAGCCACCATACACGTCTGGACAAGAACATTGTCCAAGACCAGGAGTGAGCGTCCTCTCTGCCTCCTGATGTTATCAGAGTCTGGCTTTATTTTAACCTCCACCTTCGTGTGTTCTTAGCCACATCATGGAGCATTTGGAAGGAGTCATAGACAAACCAGAGAAAGACATGACGCCGCAAGAGCTGCAGCTGCATTATTTCAAAATGCACGATTATGATGGAAACAACCTGCTGGACGGTCTGGAGCTGGCCACAGCAATCACGCACGTCCACAGAGAGGTAGGTCTCTGCTAACATCACACACAAACAGAGTGGACAAAATAAAACTATTTTGATGGTTTGTTTCAGGAAAAAGGGGAGCACAGTCAACCCATGAAGGAAGAGGATCTTATTGCTCTGATTGACGACGTTTTAAAAGATGATGACAAAAACAACGATGGGTACATCGATTATGCAGAGTTTGCCAAATCTCTGGAGTAAGATTTGCTTTAGAGGACTTGTCAGAAAAGCGTGAAGCCAAAGGGAAGGAGCCCACCACATATAAAGAACAGTCTCTGTCGCTCACGCTTGATAATCAGAGGAGTATCTGTAATTTACAAAGCTGTTGCCAGCTGTAGGAGTACAACTCATCACTCTAGAAATTTGATCAACAAATGCGCTGCAACATGGGTCATTTTGCATTTCTGTAAAGTCTTGTCAGTTTCAGCAAAATCCCAGCTGTTTCTACCAAAGTCCAACAGTCCGTATTGACCGGTCACAAAGACCGTTTGCTCAAACTAAAACTCATGCTGCCTTTCATTTAGCAGGCTGCTCTGTAGCATTTACTAAAACATAGTCAGATTGACTCAAGTATTTACATGAAGCCGCTCACGTGGAGTTTGATGCTCAGCGTCGCGGACCAAACGATCCCTTCTGTGAGCCCATGGGTTACAGGTTAAGTGATGAGAGAAAAGTGGCCTTTACTGGATCCAGATGTGTGAACGAATGAAGCTTGAACTGACCAGATATTTCCTGCTTGAGTATTTCCATAACGAGCCCACGTTCAGTTGGTGCATCCAGACCTCGCATCCTTTAGCCTCTGAGGTGAAGCAGCGCTGCACTGACGTCACTGCAGTGACCGGAAAGCACTTGAATGTAACTCGTCTGTTTCACACGCTCGCTGCCTTTAAAACACGTCAGATCAAACTTTGTTGAATCCATCTGTCATTTCTTCTAAAGTGTTTTTCATGTAAATGAATGCTATATTTTTGCCATCCATTGGTGATTCTTCAGATGTAGGTCAATAGAAAATATTTAAGAGATAACAAATAAAACTCTGTAATAAAAATAAATCAAAGAGTCTATAAAAATGTTTTGTTTTTTTATTTTGACTAAAATCTGTGTAATCATCATAAAAACCCCACTGGGAACGCTTTGACATTAGATTAAAAGATGATTGTCTGGGTCTTTACAACCCATCTAGATTTTGAGCATTTGAATCTTATCAGTGAGTCTGACAAGAGTCTTTTTTGCTAAATTAGTTAAACTCAGTTGGAGTTTTTTTAGCATTCTTGCAGATGAATTTTCTCCAATAACTGTAGAAAATTAGACAACAGAAATGTAAGGCAGCCATACAATATGGTACTACCGCCACCATGTTCGATAGTTGTGAGAAATGTTTATGACCTGCAGTCTCTGTTTGAGTTGAGATATTGTGGCGTCTACGCCTTTTAGAAGTTCTTTTTTTCTTGAGTTCACAGAATATTTTAAGGATAGTCTAGATGGTTTTTTTTTCTGGAAAAATAACCAAACACATTCCCTGTAGGGCTGTGTGGTGCTGTAGTGGTTGGCGTTTTGGTCTCACATTGAGAAGGCCTTGCTTTTTATCCCTGCTGGATGTGTGGAGTTGGCATGTTCTCCTCGTGCATGCCCAGGTTTTCTCCAAGCGCTGCGGTTTCCTCCGACAGCCCAAAAACATGTTTCATGGGTTGATCATTGACCCAAAGTTGTCTCTGTGTGAAAGTGTGTGTCTATATGTGGCTGTGCAAACAGTAGGATCTCTAAGTAGAAAAAAAAAACGAGGTCTACATCTTCAGGCTCTATTGGTCTTTGAACATTTGACAGTGGAGTCGACAACAGGTGTACAAACATCCAGTTTGTACACGTGTCCCTTTTTTCACTGCATTCCTCAGATGTGATGCGGCAGATTAAATCTTTAAGCAATTACAGATTCCTTCCATTTTTTTACACTTTTTATTTAATATCTTCCTTGGTTGCTGCTCAGTCCCAGTTGGAGGCTGGCTCCAGTGGCTGCATGGGGGCCAGTGAGAACATGGGTGAAGTGAGGCTGCCCCTTAGCGGACTGTACCAGTCGTCATGCTGGGCCGCTGGCGGTGGGGGGACACTGGGACATGGGCACCGGCTGACCGGGCCCAGGTGGCGAGAGTAAGCTCCAGTGGGCAGCATCGGGGACAGATGGGGAATGTGAGGAAGCGGCTGTGAGTAGTACTGTCGAGACATGGCGGACGGCTGGATGTGAACGCGGCCCAGCAGGCCCCTGGGGCCTGACATGACTCCCCCTCGAAGAGCCTTCCTTGAAGCCCGCTCCTGCTTGCGCTGTTTGGCTCTTCTGTTCTGAAACCAAACCTGATGAAACAAGCATGCTTGTTATTGCAGCAAAAATGGAAAATGTTCAAGCTAGGGGCTCATTAATGACCAAGAATGAGACCTGAACTGAGACAGACTAAGAGCTCTGTTTGGAGAAACACTTTGATTTCAATCATTTCAGACCTCAACAAATGTATAATCACAGTGTTGCAAACCAAAAAAGCACGATAAAATCTAAAAACAAGCAGAAAATGCAACTAAACAAATAATTTCACATTAAAGATGCTAAAAGTGCCAATTTGAGCCACAGGACACAAAGAGGAACCTTTGATTTGGCAGTTTTTGTTTTCCACATGCACGTTTGTATAAAGTGTTGATGTACACATGCAAAGACTTGTAACTTTTTTGCGCACGTGTGGATTTACACATCCCAAAGACCCACTCTGATCATCTTTTGATCCATTTTAAGCGCTCCTAGGGCTCTTTTAATTATGATTATGTCGTTTTCTAGGACATAGTTTCTGTAGAGTGGCAGGAGTTGATTAGAAATTCACCTTTACGTTGTGGGCGTGACTGTTGGCGGGGTGTAAGCTCACCCCCACTTCCCATCATCCATCATCCTGTTCACACACTCTCGTTGGCTTATAGCTCCTACTACCCCAACTTGACAATACCTCCAACAAAAATGTTGAGCGATATTGGAGTGGAGAAAACGGAGCAGAGCGGGGATTTTGTGGCATATTTTCGACGGCACAATTACAATTTTTTTCAAACAGTATTTTTTCATTTGTCATAACAAATGGAATAAAAAAAATACTCAGAAATGCAATACGTGCCCTCCATCATCAGAGAAATGCTACTAGAACATGTTAAAAACATCTCATCAGAGTGGGTCTTTAAATATTTAAAGCATAAAATGTTTTTATTAAACTCCTGAAATTAAAAAAAACAAAAAAAAAGTATTAGTTAAGAAGAGGCTGAGCTTCATAACAGCATTCAGAAATTCAGAAAAGATTGACTTACTAGAACGGCGTGATCTAAAAACTGGATCACAGCCTTTTCTAATGTTGAGTTTTTACCTTTCTCAAATTCTTTATAGAGCGCCTCTGTTTTGAGTTGGTGCTTTACACATGAATTGAGTTGAATGAAAGTGTGTTGTGCTGAAGACCCCACCTGTATCCGCGCCTCGTTGAGTTTGGTGATGCGAGCCAGCTCCTCCCTGCAGTAGATGTCAGGGTACTGGTTCTGCTCGAAGGCCAGCTCCAGCTGCTCCAGCTGCTTGTGGCTGAAGGTAGTGCGGTGGCGCCTCCTGGCCGGGGAGGGGTAGGCCCTCTGTCGCCTGGTCATTCCCGCCATCATGGAGGTCTCTACCAAAGCCCCTTTCTGAGCTGGCGCTCTAACGTCTGCTTTCAGGAGAAAAAGACCTTAAACAGTCTCTTTGTGTGGAAAAGGCCTCAGCAGACAATCCTCCATCTCCTGTTTCCTCTCTTTCTTCTCGAACTTGGAAGAATGCAGTTCACCAGTGACCATCCCAAATAATAAAAAAAGGGATTACGACGACTTTCTGGTTCCCACTGTCATCAGCAACCTGAGAGCCACAGAGCTTTAGCTGCTGAACTCAAACTCGTGAGAAATAGATACCAGAACCAGGAGGGATTTGACCGAGATTACCTGTACACTCTAACAAAGTGGCCAATCTGTCCAGCCTGGCTGCTCTGATCCTGTACCCATTTAAAAAAAGAAATATATAATTATTTTTGTTTGTATTTTTACGATCAAATATGTGAACTCACAGTTTAGTGCAACATAATTCAAATGTTTAAAATGGGATGTGAACAATGGAATCTCTGAAAGAAACTTGAGAGTTGAATAGGTCCCCTAGAAACATCAAATTGAAGATCAAATCAAAGATTTTTCATGGTTCTGGTGTTTGTGGACTCACCTGCGCTGGAGCTGACGGTTGCCATGTCGGAGTAAACCTCTGTGTAATCCTGCAGACTTGCCGCAGCATCCCCGGCTGCCTTCACCTGTGCCATCTCTGCAGGTATGTGGCCGCTCAGGTACGCAGCTAAATGTTGAGCTGCATGTCCCACCCATCACAGTGGGGGTGGATACTATACATTCTGCAGGACCGACCACACACTGTTGGTGCTTGAATTAATCCAAACTGTTCTCAGAGGGCTTTAGTTCATTTGAATGCATATAGGAGACGTTTTTAAATGTTTGGCTCACAGTTTGCAGGATTTGCACCATAGATGCAGCTCAGTTTCAGCTGTTTGTCTCGTTTGATAAATAAAAAAACATTTGAGAATGAGCAAAAATGATTCACAAAGTTTGGTATCAATGTATTTCTTTTTCAAAGTGTGAAACTGCTTCAGTCCACCAAGTGGCGCTCTTAACCAGCCGGGATCTGTGAAAAGTGTTGCATTGATCTTATGAGAGAGGCAGAAGGCTTGGGTTTGACGGAGGCCCACATTTTGCCTCAAACTGCGGTTGTGTCATGGATTAACTCTGCTGTGACCTTCCATGACCTTCTATCTGCAGTTCCCATGATGCTAAAGACAGAAGGGGCTGGGCCTCGCCACGGGACAGCAACTTATGCACTGTTTGCTGAACAATGCTAAATGCTGGTGTGACCTTCTGTGTAGTGGGAGTAATGTGTGCAGGCCTCACAACTGCAGGAGGAGGGTTACGCTGATTTAACGCATCTTTCCTGCGTAAAGTTAAAAAGCATTCGAGTAGACGTAGCGATGGTAGCTTGGCTGTGCTGCTGCTTGAGAGTTTCCAGGAAAGAGCTGCAGACAAAAAGCAGGGATTCAGAGACTCACTGAGGCTCTCTGACGTATCAACTTTCGGGTTGACTCGACAAACCCCCCTCTAGACTCCCCTGCAGGTCTGTCCAAAAAGTCTCTTTGCTTTGTTTGAACTTGATTCCCTGGGACATGCAGTCTGTGACGGTCAAATGTCCTGATGGAGCCTCTGTCCCGCCTGTGTTGTGTTTGCGTGTTGCCAAGTACTCTGCACATCCCACATTCTGCTCACATGTTTCCTGTCCCAGACAACAAACGGGCCCAGCCACAGACACCCCCCCTCCTCCACGAGAAACCCAGCCCATCTCCGGGTTCTGCTTGGACCTCCACTTCTCTTTATTATCTTGATGAGCTTCAAACCCAAACCTGGTGTTGGATTTTGGTTTGTGACCTTTAATGTGGCTCTCTATTCACTCTATGTAGATAACAATGATCTGAGGGTTTCCAGAACTTTCTGCGCCTTTTTTGTGCTTCAGAGAAAACTTAATGTTGGAAAAAATTATAACCCAAAAATAATCATTTTTATAATATTATTTTTTGTATGGAACTTGTTTTCAGCCTTGTAGTTCACCAGCATTCCCCTAGGGGCAGTAGATGGTCTGGTCTGGTCAAAAACACATTGATTTCATGTCCTACACGTCTGCTGAAGCTTACACCAACATTTTCATGGAACAACAATGTTGATGGTTGACAAACATTTGTGCAACATTTAACCTCAGAGTTTCAGAGTCTCATTTCTGTCTATGTTTAGTCACAATTTAGTCTTGTTTCTGTCTTACGTCAGCCTCCTCTGACTCACAGAAACTCAGCGAAGAACAGTTTGAGAAACTCAAAATGGCTGTGAATGTTTGTGAAAAGTCAATTCCAGACACTTTGAAGGTTCTCTGACTGGAAACTCAAACCCCTGAAGCCACAGTGTCCCATTTTGCTGATACTGTCCCAAAGGAGTAGAGCATACTTGTCACATAAAGTCCTTCTAAAGTCGAGAACAATGCTCTCCAGGGTTTCACATACGTGTGTGATGACGCTCATGACACAATTGTCCTCTGAAATATCCTTGTTCCTGTCATCAGTCACTCACTGTTTAGTTTTTACAGGTCATGAGGGGAACTCAAAGGTCTGAAACATTTTATACAAACACAAAATAACAATTTATCTACATGATTGCTCACAAATCTGTCTAAATATCAGACAATAAGCACTTGTCCTCACAGGTGTGCCAGATCAAGATGCAGATTAGTGTGCCTTAGACTGGCCACAACAAAAGTCAGTCTGAAACATGCTGCTTTGTCTTGGGGGGGGGGGGGGGGGGGTGTCTGGGGAAAACAAGTCAGTATCTGGTGTGACCACTGTTTGCCTCATACGGTGTGTCACATCTCCTTCACATAGAGTTGATCAGTTTGTTAAGTGGCCCATGGTGGCGGTGGGGTTATGGTATGGGCAGGTGTATACAGGTGCATTTAACTGATGCCATTTTGAATGCACAGAGATACCATGATGATCCTGGGGCTTATTGTTGTGCTTTACATCCCAGAACATGAGAAGTCATGTTGCAGCATGATAATGCACGGGGTTCTTGCATGTGTTCTGTCATGTCTTGCATATGTTCGTGCATGTGTCACCCATTGAGTATGTTTGGGATGCTCTGGATCGGCGTATACAACAGCGTGTTCCAGTTCCTGCCAGTATCCAGCAAATTCGCACAGCCATTGAAGAGAAGTGGACCAGTATTTCACAGGCCACAATTCACAACCTGATCATGCAAGTTACAGTGTTTAAAAAGGAGAGCTGCTTTCAGCTCCTCTCAGAGATGATGAGTCACCTTCACCTTCTTGGACGTTGTAACCTGAGGAGAGCAACAACCACTACACAGAAGTAGAGACGTCTAAATATTTCTAAATTTAAGATGCAGCTTGTTGCAATAAAAGAAAATCACATTGTAGTGTGTGCATGAAAATGGGTGCTCGGTTTAAAACGCCATGTGCACGAACGTGCCCACAATGCACAGGCCTCCATGTGGCTGCAGCTCCATCCAGCATGGGACAGATAGAAGAAATACTTCCCTCCTGGGACTAAACTGGGAGTGACCCTGTTGGCAGAATGTTGGAATGTAACTATACTCCCCTCCTCTGACCCTCAGTCCTCCACAGCCCAAACCCCATCCATCCATCCATCCATCCATCCATCCATCCATCCATCCATCCA